>OY744476.1:164351789-164681789 GCA_963556175.1 Tipula confusa
TGACTTGTAGTTTATATTAAAACCAGATACTACAGGTTGTACAAAAGTTTGTAACTGATACTGGTGGATTCAACTTTCCAAATACAGGTTCTTTTGGTATTGAATATCATAATCCTTTACCTTACTTTAGTTGCCATGTTGAAGAATACCAACACTCCATCTTTGTAGATAATCCGCAAAATCATATTATGATAACTCATATTAAGGTTAGTATAGGCAAGTGTATGCCATGGGTACTATACTAGTCAACCAGCTAAAATTAATCCTCACTTTCCGGCCAAAGCATGCTTGGTTCTTTGAATTTCAATATCATCAAAAGATAAACCAAGTATTTCGATGCGAATACATGCCCAGAAATATATCGCAGAAATTAGTAAGCCTAGTAATTAATTAAGTTTCTGTTCCGTTATGTTTTATGTCAAAATCAATTTTATTAGAATTTCACTAATCCTTCTTTCCGGTCTACAGAAACAATTTATTGACTCCCTCAAAACTCAACTCAAATCCATTTCTCGATAAACCCTTCAAAAATCGACTCAAATCCATTTCTCGATAAACCCTTCAAAATTACAACCCATAACCGTAAGATATTGGATACTACGTTGCACAGTTACAAAAATGATTTGAGCATCGGTATTTCGTACCTCTGATTAAAGTACGAACAAACGTCCATATGCTAAGGAGTTAATTACAGGTACACCATATATTGAATTAATATAGATAGAGTGCCACTATCAATGTGATTGGCGCTGGTTCTGAAAACTTTCTTAAACAAAAATGTATAAAGGACATTATCTTCCTTATTCCCTCAAAACTATCAGTGAAAAAAAAACAAATTATCAGCCATATCGTGTTACCCGTTTCTTACAATAGTGTAGTTAATCGTTTTCGTCATTATATCGCTTCTGGATTGATGCAGCCTCTTTACCTTGGCATTGATTTGTGAAATTCATTTGGCTTAACTTCGGTGTAGGGGGACCCCTAAATATTGATTAGCCTGTGACAATAATCGTCATCATTTATCTCCAAATCAAGAAAACAGGCAGAGTCAAGTTGTAGAATCTTTTCCATGTTCTGCTATACGGCTTGGGTCTCACAAACTTAGTGAAACATGTCATTGATGTTGGTGGTGCAAAACCCGTTAGGTATTGGGACTACCCTGTATCACCAATATATAGTCCAGGCTGAGATCTTTAAGGAGTTGGATAGGATGTTTGAGCTTGGAGTGATAGAAGAAAGACAAAGTGCATGGTCCTCACTGATTGCGGTTGTCCACAAGGGCAAAGAAAAAGTGAGAGGTGGTTAAGTCAGCTCAATCAAACGAATTACATATCATCAATCGACTTAAAGCTTGCCTTTTGGAAGATCCCTCTTGATCACGTGGAAAAACAGCGTTCACTATTCCAGGCCACCTCTTTCATCACTTCACAGTGATACTTTTTGGGTCGTGTCATGTCACTCAGTCACTGTGTAGATTAATACATAAGGTGAGTCCGTAGCAATTCCACGATTGAGTTTTTGCTTACTTGGACGACTTGCTTATTGTTTCTGCTGATTTGGAAGTGAATTTCTCTTTACTGAATGAGATTGCTAGGCTATGAAAATCAGCCAGTCTCACAATTAATGTGAACAAGAACTAGTCCGCCAAAAATTAAGGTCAACTCAAAGTAGAAACTGCAGCAACGAGTTAGAAGTCCTCGCAATCATGATAGCATTAGAGTGTTTTTAATTTCTATACATTTTACAAAAATTACATATTGTGCTGCTTTTAAAATGATGATGGTAAAAAAATTATTGCATCGAGAATCGCCAGGAGGCCCCACTTATTTTAAAGGAGTTTGAATATACCAACAAACATTGAACAACAAAGTGGCTCAAAGACGAAGCATGTGGATGCTCTAAGCAGAAATCCGATGGCAATGTTAATTCAAGACGAGATCGTAAACAAAATGAAAAGTGAAATCAACAATGTCTGCAGAAACCATTGGTCAAATAGTTTTACAAAATGTAACATTTGGTGATCCAACACAAATTATATCTTAGATACCTGCACTTACCAAGCTGATATTATTGATCTGAAAATTGGTATAAGGCATGTAAATGACAATGGCTTTTTTTCAAAATTTCGGGGAACGAACCACTTTCTAAACTCAAATGTACGAGATATTTCAAAACAACTACCAAAATCCAAGAACATTTTTTGATGGTAATATTATTCATATCATCAAATCCTTTGGAACATTTGTTTTTTAACTTGTAAATCACAGAAAGCATTTCTAAACAACTTACCGGTTTAAAAAAATCAAACATGGTGTAATTTTTAGGAGTACCAATAATGTATTGGTGTGGCTCGTATTCGTTGAAGTTGGAACCCGGATTGTCAAATTTTAACGAAGGCTCTGCTGTAATATTTATAAAACTTTCTTGAATTCACCCGAAATAGATTGGGAACTAGTAAGAAGCGTATCAGAATTAAATTTTTTAAGTCTGCTTATGCATTTCTTATTAGGATTTCTACCTATGACTCCATCTATTAAATTCCAAGTAGACTTCAAGTTGGTTCCTGCAGATATTAATTTGTTTTTGTAGTACAAGGTTTTAACTATTTTTATACTTAATTTGACTCTAAAGTTTGAACAAATTTCTTTACCTTAACATTATTTGGGTACAATCTTAATTTTCTCGAATATTTTTTTAAATTGTTAATTTTGTTCAGCAAGTACAAATTCATCCAGGGTTTCAATTTTTTTGAATCACTATATGTAAAACTATATTTAGATGATTCAATATGAGGTTTAAAAATGCTCACAAAACTACCAAATGCAGTATTACAGTTGCAGTATTAATTGATCATAATATATTTTTGAATATTCTGGTGAATGCCCTATTGGAACTGATTGATTAGAAGTTTTGGTAATATAACGTTTAATTAGGTTATGATCCGATACATGCACTGGCAAGCTATTGACACTAAACTCAAATGTATTGGGCGATTTAACGAAAACATGATCTACGACATGATGCCATATCCCAGTAGGGGCATCAAAAAAGCTCAGAAAAACGTATGAAGGTAACATTGCTTGATAATGATAACATTCCAAGCTATTTAACAATTTAATGTTGAGATCACCCAAGATTATCATATTTCTTTTATTAGCTTTAGCAATAGTCTCCCCAAGTCATCGCAAAATGTTAGGATGTTTCTATTGCAAAATCCATAAATCCAAATGAAGGACCAAAAAATTTACCCAACTGAACATCAAAGACAATTAAATCAGCTGATAACCTATTAAAATACTAAAGTGAGCCAGTTACCAGATTTGAACGAATAAGTACACCAACACCACCAGGTTTCTAGTGTGTTTGGATTTTCAGGCCTATTATGAGAGCCTCTCGCATCAGGATGGACGATCCCATTACCAGTTTTTTGTTTTTTAATCGCGGTTGATTGCGAGGGTGTTTACGAACATGGTCTTACAAACTTGAATTTCAGAACTTTGCCAGGGCAACTGATAAATTCGACTGTAGTTCCTTTTTGTTGAATTCTCTAAATTCCTGGAGCTTTTTTTGGGCATCATCCTTATATATTTTAATATATATTCCCATTGTCGAGTTTTGTTACTTAGACTGTAAAATTGCTCAAAAATAACTTTCCTTTCGGGATCACTGAATTTTGTGAAACATTTCACCGGGCATTTATCGCTACATGTAGGCTTTAATTGTTTTGCGGGGATTGCTTTATTTTCCAGCTTAAAGGCTTTACCTTTATTTCGTTTTTATTTTAAAATATTTTTTACCCAGTTTTCTGGTTGTCTAATCCTTTTACGTGCGCGTTTTTTAGATTGTGGTGTACTTTAAATGTTACTGATAGACGGTAAATTTCCTTCGCATTCGGATGGTATAAATTCACGATCATTATCACTATCATAAACAGGTTCTTCTTCTACGTCACTATTTATTAAATTTTGTAATGGATCGATTCTTTCTAAATTGTGTATACATTCTTCATCTACATTCTCTGTAACCGTAATTTCTTCCAAATTTCCTTAAATTTTTTCAGCTCTGTCAACAACTATTGTTGTTGCACATCTTGAATTTAACTTTAAGTTCTCATCTTTAATAAATTTTTTTTTATTACTGTATATAAAATCAACTCATATACATTATAAAAAATTTACCGTTTCCAATATCGATACTTTGAATGGTTTTTAGATTATGTAAGGAGCTTGATGATTCATCTTTATATATTGTTATAATCAAATTTAGAATTTAGTTTTACATTACTGTAATTTACTTATTTTTAAATTACCAATAAATTCATTAAAAACAATAACTGTTTGATTTACTTACAATTCATTTCTTTTTGTGCCAACTGCACAATCAATTTTGATCTATTCATGTTAACGGTCAAAAAATTACTAACTCAATACAGTTATTATTTTTTTATGATCAACAATTATAAAGAGCAATACATGTGATTTTTTATACACTAACACTAGTGATGCCAATAACGAAGCATGTGAAAATAACGCAGTATTTCATCCCACGAAAAAAAAATCATCAGGCAATTCTATTTCATTCCATTCCAGGATTTTATATTTTAAATTCAAACGAGAAGCGAGAAAAACCAACAAAAAATTATTAAAACGCATCCCATCCCAGTTTTGTCTCCATAAAACATTTGAATATTATAAAGCAAACTCAATTAATGGTTAGCAACTAGTAATCATAAGTAGGACTCGCTAAATTTAAATTCGATATGTTATAGATTAACCACGAGTGATTACTGATAAACATCAGACTGTAACCGACCAATTATACAAAGAGTCTCTCAGAAACATTTTATAGATTTTTCAAACTTGATATACATAAAAAAGGTGAAGGTGGAAGTTTGATGGCCATGGTCTGACCATCGTAGAGATGGCTAGGTCATTGACAATCATTTGTGATAAACCACCATTAAGTTAAATGTTAAATGTTAATGTACCGGTTAAGTTAAATGTTTCATTATACACTTTTAATACGGAAGGTATGTTTGAAATGCTGACATTTTCGTTGACTTCGACACTTGTTTCACAATATTCAAAAAGTATTGATCCAGAATAAATTTCGTTGATTACCTTTTCGGTTCCACAGGAACAAAAGAGAGTATCTGGTTGTTTGATATAATCTTGTATCCTTTGAATACCGAGCATATCTAATTTTACGAGATTAATCGGCAGGTATTGATAGTAAATTAAAACCATTGATTTGACATGACTGACAGATTGACATAGTCTGTATGCTGGAATAGCATACAGACTACATTTCTTTCATAAAATATGTCGATATTTTTAAAATATTGGTTGCACAATCCCACTGCAGTCTGTAAAGCTTTGCTAGTATCGCATGCCGATGCACTTTTGCTAAATCTTTCCAGATCAATAAAGAATTTATTAATCTGGTAAAATGCTTATTTTTATTTCTAAATTCGATGGCATTCAAGTTTAACAAGCACTGCATAAATACGTCAAATGCGAAGGTAGAAAACATTCTTTAGAAAACATAAATAGTCGGTTTCCAAATGTTTAAATACCTTCAAGCTTTTAAAAGCTTTTGATCTTTTAGGTATTACTATTTGATGTTTTTCGGAACTGAAATGTTAGCACCTTATTTATAGATTCATCTGCATTATTTAAATTTTTAATTTTGTTTAACAAAAAATAACCTCTACCAAGTTTTGGTTGTCCTCGCCACATTTCTGCTTCTTCGAGAATTCCTGCCAAACTTGTATCATGTAATACATGCTTTTTTAAATTTAAAGATTCTATCTTTTTGTGAATTTTTGGTATTCCAATGCATTTTCGTTTAAGTAGATAGTCATTGCGGCTATTTATTTCCTTTATAAATCTTAAAGGTTTTGCAGGCATTTTTCCTAATTTCATTGTCCGTCCCATTCGCAAGAAAAAACTGGGATGGGATGCGTTTTAATAATTTTTTGTTGGTTTTTCTCGCTTCTCGTTTGAATTTAAAATATAAAACCCTAGGATGGAATAAAATAGTTTTGCCTGATTATTTTTCTTTATTTTCGTGGGATGAAATACTGGGATAACTTCACATGCTTCAATAATGCCAGTAAATAAAGTTGTTTATTAATCACACATTATGGCAGGAAATTGGAAAAAAGGGAAAATTTTATCTGATTTAAATGTCTCTTAAATTTCAATTAGAATTATTCTAAATGGTTTTAATTGAATTTGGTTGTAAAATTATCCATTCTAATATATCCTAAGTGTCTTATAATACTGTTGTTTTCTAAAATATTTCTATTATCTACTGTATAAAATATACTAACTACCACAAAGTTTATCGTAATATCAAAAAAAAAAATCCACTGTAAATGAATTTAAATGAACTTACAGTAAATAACTATTTAAAAATTGGTAAGTTAAAATGTAATAAAAGTATTTGGTTTCTTCTAGTTTGGAAGTGTTTTAAATTTGCACCGGTATAACAACTACATAAAATGGCATATCAACCTTGGGAAGCGTCGGATTGACCTACTATTTTGACAAAATATGTAATTCACAATAATAAATCTAATGGTATCAAAATACACTAAAAGGACTTCGTATACTTTAGAATGTGAGAAGCGATATATATTATATATATATATATATATGTATATATATATGTATAAATATATATATATATATATATATATATATATATATATATATATATATATATATATATATATATATATATATATATATGTATATATATATATATATATATATATATATATATATATATATATATATATATATATATATATATATAAATATTTATATATATATATATATATATATATATATATATATATATATATATATATATAAACTCATTTATATATATGATTCAGTGCTAGTGTTGTATTGAAAAGTAAATTTATTGTTTTCAAGTTTGATTTAGAATTCATGTGGAGCGAAAAAGGATTGAACAAAAATTTTCTTTTCAATTTGAGTGATTTTTATTTATATTGACAAACAATTTGATAGAATTCACATTCATATTTCGTCGAATAATCATAATATCCTGTTGAAGGGTTTCTCATTTGATGAAGTTATATTTCTATGTGTGTGTATATATGCATGTGTAAAGTACAAAATATAACACAATACAAAAAGGATACAAAAAGAAAATTAAATTGATTTCCAAAAAAGCTTTAGACATACGTATATACACATTTTTTGTGTATAGTATGGTGAAAACTGTAAATGGAAGGTCTATACTTATATATAGAGCTTAGGATTTCAACCGTCTTACATGTATATTTATTTTTTCGTGTGGGGTAAAAGAAAATATCTGTAAATTTTTATTTGTATACAATTTCGGTTGAGTTGATTGGTGAGTGAAAACTCGTCAAATGTACTTTATTTATATATATAGGAAATTCGAATCAGTGATTTGTTTGGTATTAAAAAAAATGTATTAAAATTATTATACATATTATATATAAACTTGAAAGTACCTTGAATGTTGTGTTTCTAATTTTGATGATTGAATTGGTTTTGAGAAATATTAATAGGATTTTGGAATACAATTGTAATTCTAGGTACACAAATATATTGTAGTTGAAACGATAAATAACATTTGGTAGTTGAAAATCTAAATAATGTAGGCACAGTTAAACTCCTCACTGGCAAATTACAGTTAAGCTAAATATATTTTGGTTCCAAAAACTACTTAACTATAAGTTAAATAATGCATATTAGGTTTCCTTCACTTTCGTTCGATTTTAAATTTTACAGATACATACCAGTTTCATTCACCTGTTATACCTTTAGAGAATTCATTATTTAATTAAAAAAAATATATATATATTATTACAAAACACAAAATAAAAGGATTAATTATAAATTAAGAAAAACAAAAACCAAAAAAAAACGAAAGAAAACGTAAATTTACACCAAGAAAATAGCGTTCCGCATATTATAGCGCCGCAACGGTAAAATTCGACTATTCATCGCGTTTATTATTTTCATTAAATTAAAAAAAAAAATTTAAAGAAAATAACGACGACGAAAAACAAACAAAAAAAAATCGTAAATATGAAAATAATTAAATTTATATTACAAAATTTTGTTCATGTGAAAAATGTTATGGATTCGGATTATACGACGAAGACATCTTTAAACCAAAAATGTATATAAAAAAAAATCCATTTTCTCCGCTCTAATTTTAATTATCTTAAGATTTTTTTTTTGTTACAATAATAATATAGACATTGTGTTAATTTGGTAAGGATGTAGAAAATAGAAGACGTAATAGTAATTTGTAATGTTTTGTGGTGCGAGATAATGAACATTTGTGGATTTTATGAGGTTACACAAGCGAAAGTATATTAGGTTTAGGTTGGTAGTGTAAAAGTCTCTTCTTTATTTATTTATTTTTCAACATTTTTTTTTGTTGCTGTACCTGTACCGTATACAATGAAAATATAAGTGTGACAACCAGAAGCTAATATAACATGTAAAGCGAAGTAAAAAGGATCGGATTTGCAAAGAGATGTTTACTTCAAAGTTCTGATGCAAAAAAGTTTGAGTTAGGCCACTCGTGAGTCTAAAGTTAAGACCAAATTGTATCTATTTTTTAGATAAATTCGAGTTGTCTAAAGATTAAGTCGTTAACGATGATGTCATTGGAAGGACGGCAATTATTAAGTATATGCAAAAACGGTTGAACGTCGGGTCGCACAATCCTCCCAACCCTCAAAATTCTACCAACATATTTTTTAACTTGGGAAACGGAAAACCTACATCGGTGGGAAAAGAAAGTTTATCCGGACCTAGCATAGACGCAATTGAAAAACAAAGATAATCAATCAGCGCATAATGTGTCGAGACAAGATCGATTACCAGATGCATCATAAGTAGAATCAAAAATTGAACATCTTGTTGAATTCAGCCAGTTTTCAAAATCTAGGCAGCAGCTGAAGCAACCAGACGTCAAAATAAAAGGTTCATATCGGGAAATCCGATTAGCTGAGGATATGCTGGAAAGTAACAACAGATTTAGGTCAGCTATAAACCTAAAATTTAAAAACATAGAGAGGATGATGAAACAAATCATGAACCTTTATGAAAAGATATATGCATGGAAGCTTCCAAAAAACAGAAAGCTAATGCAACATATTTTGTAGGCCAACACTATACGAAAATATAAACAACACGAAAATGGTAGGCATTTTGGAGACGTTTGGACACGCTTAGTTTATGAGACCAACCAGCTAACAAGCACACATAAAATGAACCAACTAAAAGGCCACGTAGGATTAGCAGCAAAATTAGGCCATTTAACCTGAGGTTACTGTTGTAATAAATCAGCCGACTAGATGAACTGAATCTCCGTTGTTGTGTCGTGTAGTTTCATCAGGAACCTACACGACACAACAACGGAGTGTCTCCACGCATTAAAGAATACAGGTATTCAGATTAAAATGTAGAGCTCTTTCATAATCTTCACGTTGTTGAATAAATTGGTTAGTTAGTCACGACGCCTATACGAAAACTCTTTAGAAAATCTATAACTAATGGTTGTATATGTTGCCAAAAGATCCACAAGATCATTGAATGTCAACGTTTCAAAAACATGAGTATTTCAGAAAGAAATCAGATGGTCATGTTGCACAGTTTGTGCAAATTAAATATTTTACTTGCCAAGGCAGGCATCATACTATCCTACATGTGAAAAACCAAGAAAACCAACTTGCCAAACTGAACATTTAAACATCTAACAAAGATTGCGGACCAGTATTTTTGGCAACAGGATCACGAGCTACTTATATCATAAAGCAAGCAGTATAACAACTAGGCCTGCCAAGGACAAAGGTTTTAGCTGAAGTTTTTTGAATATCAGCAACAATAGGATGCTCACGTCAACTTATTGCAATAGGCCTAAATCCAAGGTTCTAAGGACCATCACTAAACTACTTCCAGACAAGAGCTTCATGAGTTTAGAAAACATACTTCAAAAAGAAGTAATCATAGCCGATCTCTACTTTTAATACTCCCGGAACTATTGGTCTTTTAACAGAAGCTGACGTATATGGAGAGATGATGTTAAAATGCGCAAAAAGGTCATATCTGGTCGTCTTACCCAAAATAGCAACACCCAAATGACTCCGTTAAAAAGCAACATCACGTTAGCGGACATAAACAAGCAGTTAAAACGTTTTTGGGAATCTAAAAAATTGCATCCTAAACGATGGAAGAGATCGAAAGTGAACAGTACTATGAAGAAAATATCAGCGTTTAGAAAACAAAAGATTTGAGGTTCGGATACCATTTGACCAAAAAAAACTCAAAGAATTGGGATTAGAAGAAACCAAACGCAAAGCAGCAGCTAGATTGCTTCAGATAGAAAAAACATCGTTTGGATATTGCAGCGGACAACCAAAAAATGTTCAGGCAGAACAATTTAGCCCGTAAAGATCAAGATTTTCAACGAATTCTCTGGCGTTTTGAAACAAATAAGCCAATAGTCAGTTATAGATTAACCACTGTAACATATGGAAAAGCTTCTGCAACTTGTTTGGCTTATCAATCAAGCAACAGTAGTACACCTGAGAGCGCAGTATTAGATAGTAAATGCCAGGAATATAATAATTCGCCAAACTGTACATGAATTCATGATCTTTACCAGAGCAAGAAAAATGGCATCACACCAACTAATAGGTATGTTATCAAAAGAATGAGTAACACCAGCACCACCGTTTACAAATAGCGGAGTAAACTTTGCATGGCTAATTAGCATTCATGTATGGAAAAGCCGATGTAATAAAATAACTAAAGGCTACATTTCCTTAATCATTTGCCTAGTCGTGAAGGCAATCTACCTCGAAATTGTAAGTGACCTGTCAACAGATGTTTTTTTAGTCGCATACCGACGGTTTATATCAAGAAGAGAAATCTGTCCGAAAATATTTAGTGTTTGCCGCATAAATTTCGATGAAGCAGACCAACAACTCCAAAGGCCGGCAAAGCAACAAGAGGCGATATTTAAGGGTAAAACAGAACAGTTAAGAACTAATTGAAATTTTGTACCACCAGAAATAATAAGTCCTTATTTTGAAGGAGTATGGAAAACCGGAGTCAAGTCAACAAAACAACACCACCACAAAGTAAGTGGAACTCATTAATCTTTGAGGAGCTCTAAATTGACTCAGATGATGACGGATTTTTAAGTCCGGCACACTTCCTGACAGGAAGAGGTATCATATCAACGCCTCAACCTGATACCGAGAGTATCTACACCGTTACCTGATAGAACTAGCTGACCAAAATCTTTAAATGATTTAGGGAAATGGCATACGGTTTATTTATCACGGCTACAACGCAGTTGGAAGAACAAGTAATCCTCGAAGAAAAACAATTGCCTCCTACGCACTGGCCACTAGCAAGAGTCATTAAGCTACATTCAAAACAAGATGGCCTTGTTAGAGTAGTCACACTTAAATACAAAAAACATCTCGTTTAAAAGAAATATCAATAAAATATGCAGCCTACCCATAACAAGTGAGCCATAGAATCACATTAACAATAACGATGATCCTGTTCTAGCAGTAGTCAAAGATACAACCAGTACTCAATATATACCATATATAGTGGTACTCTCAATTTGCTGCATACTGGAGTACGCGCAAGCCTGGGTTCAGATTACCACTTTTAATCACTCGACCGGCATATATTTTGAAGATCTAAGCAAACTCGAAGTTGTAGCCATGAAATGGACTTTAGTAACCTATTACAACTTTACGAGCTATATTGGGAAGAAAAAAAGGCTTTTGAGCAAGCGCAACTAGAATTAAGAGCAGCTTGTAATGATTTACCTAGTCTCTCAACATTTGACGTACCTCCAATATAATTTTACAGCAACTAGCGTGGTAATTTAGTAACTTCATAGCAGACAATGAACTCTTACAATCAATCAATCAATCAATAAGGATAGATGTCGACATAAACGTGGTCTGGGAGATTCGACAGGTTTTATTTTAGGAGACATTGTTAGAATCAGCGCGAAGCAAGTCAGTATGAATCTCAGTTTGAGAACATTAACAAGAATGAGAATCATCTAATGGCGTTAATGAAAAATTAAACGTCGATAATAGACAAAACGATCAAATTGGTAAAACACAATTTGAACCTTACAATGTCATCAATAAACCACCTCATTGAGAGACAAGAGCGATTGAGAAAAGAAATGATAACGTTGCGAATCTCAGGAATACGAGGAAAGAGTAAAAAAGACACACATCCAGATTTACTTGACGTAGTCTATTTTCACATCACAGGATATTACATCCGTCAATTCTCACGCCAACTCAGCTTAAGACCAACCATTGCTAATACTAGAGCATGTACCGCCGTTGATCGCAATCATTGGGCACGATATTCACGACCTGTGGCACATATACCAACGCATCGATATTTGTAGCAAGGTAACACAACGAAACGTGATAATTGAAATTATCCTACGACTGTCATTTGCAATCAATTATAAACTAATAGCCATTACACCAGTTCCTGATATCAGCCATGGGAATACACAATCACACATCATTATATCGACAAAATACCTAGCAGTGGATATTCATCGAGAATATTTTTCATTACTAACAACAGAAGAGGTAAACCATTGCCAAAGGTTGCAATCATTTCATTTTCTATGTGAGATATCCCCAATGTTCAAAACAATGACGATCAAGGGGCAATGCGAGGTATCCATCTTATACAGAGAAAAATGGAACTTGACACAATATGCAAAACTAGGACAATAAATTCATCGAATCATTGGATTAAGCTTCACGCTTCCAATCGCGAATATATAGTACCTAAAGAAACCACCGTCGATATTATTGGTGGCTTCGAGGTCAAAATTCACAATTTTTTGGGATCTGGAATAGTAAAGATAGAAACCGGTTGTATATTAAGAGATGCATTGCTTCGTATTTTCGCCATTGGCACACCAAACAAAACCCATGAAATAATAGAATTTTTAAAACGTTACAACAACGATATCATGCTCATCAGCGAAAAGGAAGAACCGCCTCCACGGAAGATGTGGCGGAACAGCAGTTCTAATAAAAAAATACCAGGTATTCTAAATTTGCGAAACGATTTGGTAAAAATGCTAAGCACAAATCAACCCGTAATTGCTGGTAGAGATTTCAATTGTCGTCACACAAATGGAATTGTCGGTCTTCTAATAAAGGCAGTCGTACATTGACTTTTCAATAATGGCGCCAGCAGATTCAACTTTTATTCGCTTATTATGTACACCAAGTACTCTAAATCTCTTTTTTTTTTTCAAATAATTGCTATTATCTGACGTCAAAACAATATGTAAACTAGATTCGGATCATCTTCCAGTGATTGTACAATTTGCTTCTAATTGCTACACAAACAACAATTATCGACTTTCAACTGATATAAATGTGTACAACAAGCAATAGTTTATAAAATTAAAAAATGCAAATTTCAATTCCTTAACTAAGATCCGGAACATCCCGCGCCCCTTAGCTCAACAGGGTAGTATGCAAATTTTTTATATGGGCCGCTTGATTTTACCGAATTTGGTTTTAATGACGACTACTCGGACTAATTCAACCTGTCCTGGAATTGTTTGAGTAATGCGTCCCATTAACCACTTGATTGGTAGAATATCCTTATCCGTCACCACCACAAGATCTCCGGGCACATTGGATTTGGAGAGATAACGTTCCATTTATTTCTTTTTTGCAACGTGACCAGATACTCGATATGCCACCGTTGCAAGAAGTGTTGTAACATCCGCTAAATATGCTACCAGCATGACAACCGACCTTCCTTCTGGTCCAATAAGTTTGGTTCTCGTATTAGCGTAACTGGATGGCCAATTAGGAAATTACCAGGTATTAGCGGATCCATCGCTCAGTGGCCGAGAATTGAGGATGTATTCAATCTAAATAAGTAACGTTGTCATCTCTCCAAAGGTAAGCTGTGTTTCAACTAGTACGCATTTGAGGTCGTATTTGGTAGACTTAATGCCCGTTTCCCATAACCCTCTAAAATTGGGAGCACCTGGCGGTATAAAATGCCACTCAATGTTGTGGGACGTAATGTATCTCATTATGCTTTCGTCCTTCTCTACCATCTTCACACCTTTTTGTAATTTTGTTTGTGCGCCAACAAAATTAGAACCATTGTCGCTATGAATGTGCCCACATATTCTCCGCCGTACCTGGAATCAATGCAGAGCTACCAAAAATGCTTTAGTGGTCATATTACCCACTAACTCTAGATGTGCTTCCTTTGTGGCCGTACAAATGAAATGTGCCAGGTAGGCTTTTATAGTATTAGCACCTCGCCAACGTGATGCCTTGATGTATAGTGGCCCAGCATAATCCACTTCTGAGGTAAAAAATGGTCGATTGTATAACACTTTGCCCGGAGTAGCTGACCCATGACCTGTGGCTGCTGTTGCGCTTTTAAACGGGTGCACTTGATACACTGCCTAATCACTAGACAAATTTCAGATTTACCTCTCCGGATGTTGTAATTTTGTTTTAGTATTGCCAACAAAAGTGTGGACCCGCATGTAGTTGTTTGAGATGCTCGTGTCTAATAATCATGGTGATCACTTGATGATGTGATGGTAATATGACTAAATGTTTTACGTCATACGGAACCTCTGCATTAAACAACCTTCCACCAATTCGTAAGATACCAACTCTATATATAAATGGAAAAAAAAATTTAATTTTGATTCTGGACTTATTGGTTTGTTATCATTGAGCGCATTCATTTCAGCTGCAAATTGGTTAACTGCAAATTGGTTATTTTGAATGATCAAATTGAATGGGTCGCGTTTTGCTTCGTTGTTTTGTTGTGAGAATTTTTCTGAAATAATGTCATAATTCAAACAAGTACGAATATCAATTTCGGAAATTTTGAACATCGTTCAATAAGGCCAGATAGCCAATCGTGGTCTTGTACGTTCAACAAAATAATCGAATTCTTCTGTTCTTCTTTCAGTACCGTCTCTGGAAATTCCGGGTTGAGTTTTTTCTCGCTTTACTTTAGCCAATGTGGACTATTCCACCATAAAGCGTAGGTTACTAATTCCTCCAAGATTGAGCCACGCGAGGCGCAGTCAGCTAGGTTGTTGCTTGATAGTATATGACTCCACTGGCTACAGTTGGTTTATTGTAGAATGGATGATACCCTATTAGCTACATAGGTCTGCCATTTCCATGGGCTTGACGATATCCAGTTCAGCACAATCGTTGAATCGGTCCATAACCTGTTTTTGACAACTAGTTGATCCTTGAATGTTTTCAACACTGATATCAGTAGCTTGGTTAATAACACTGCAGCACAAAGAACCAACCGCGGAATGCTGATAGTTTTAATTATCAGCATTATCAGGTATTTGGTAATTGTTCATCCCAATAATCCCTATCAACCATAGTTTCTGGAATAATATCTTTATTTCAACTGTAGATGGCGACTACCATCTAATTGGATCAAATAGTCTAGCTGCTTTTTGACTAACTTAACTCACCTTGAATTGAAAGGTGTCATTTGTGGGAGAGTACCTCTCTCCGAGTATAGAAAGGGCTTGGTTTTCATCCTCAAAATTCATGAGTGTGACTTTTTTGTTGGCTTCAGGGATAGTACGCATAAGTTCAGGACTATTGGATGCCCACTTGCGAAGGTTGAATTCTCCTTTTTCTAACAGACAAATTAGATCTTGAACAATTCTTCCAAAAATTCGCTATATTTTTGTTTAAATTCAATATCGAAAGAATCGATATTCCAAATTAGACAATCGTTTTATAGCCATTGTTTTGGACTCCCAATTTCTGTAGACCCTTTTTAAAAGGAAGACTGACTAAATATCTATCGTTTTCAGCTCTGCAAAAAGTATTCTGGAAGTGTTCAAGACAAAAACTTTCTTCTTCGTTGTAGTGTACGACATCTTTAATCTCTTCAATCTCCCAAAATTTCCTGAGAGTCCCATCAACATCCAGATGAAGTTTATGCGGGACGTTTTCAGTGCCAACTTCGTCACGAATTGGCGTTCCTGCAATCACCGATCCTAAATTCGTGTTTGTGCTACTATAAATTTATGTTCGGAATATACCTTTTACCACTGCAAATTAAGTCGAAGAACATGTCGCTACTATCAGGAAGAACATAAATTTTGCCTTCCAAATGATAATTATGGTCTGTTATTTGTAAGTTGTTTAACTGTCGTAATCGATTCACTCATTTGACTGCGTGTTGATATGACGATATTTTTGGAACTATGAGTTCCTTCGCAATTGTTTCGTAAGTATCTTCACTTAATCGAGATTTGATTCGAATCGTTGCAGCTCCTTTAGACACTCCTGTGGTAACTACATTAAGTCCTTGAATACATATTCGGCCATTAGTCTTCTTAAGCCCGAGTCGCTGGAGACACTCCTCCGTAACAAAGAATGTTTGGGATCCGGTATCTAGCAATGCTCTGCAATATTGCCAATCGCTGTTTTGACTTTCGGATTTTATCTGTGCTGTTGCAAGAAGTACATTTTCTACAGAGTTAGCATGACCACAATTCGTCACTTTCGTCTTATTGTTAGTTGCTAGTACATCCAAATGGTGTATCACGTTATGTATTTTCTGGCACAAACTACATTTACGTTTTGATTTACATTGATAAACCATCACTTAAACTGTTAAAACATCTAGCATGCTCTTTCACATAATCTCTACGCTTCTGATTTCTAATGCTAGAAATTCGGCACATTCGTATAATTTGTGCCCTTTTACACAAAATGTACAAACTACTGCTAGTAAAGTGAGGTTGGACTTTGATTTCTGAGCAGATTCCTTAGAAGGTTGGCGTTTTACATTTCCTGCTCTAAGGCCTGGCAAAGAATTCATCCGCTTAGGACAGCTAATAATTGATCGAACGTTGGAAATTCTACATCATAAGTTTCTAATTTTCACATTTGTCTTGTATCTACATCCATTTTTGAAGCGATATAAATAAGCAATGGATCTTGACTTTCCGCTTGTTGACCTAATGCCTTCAGACAACGGACTACTTCATTACAATTGTCGTGCAAGCGTGTAATGGCTTGTGATGATGCCTGTACTATTTGTTGTTGATCGAAAAAACTCTGCACGAATGAATTCACAATATAACGCTTTTTATCGTATCTATTATAGAGCTTTGTATAGCCTTCTATGTAGTTCGCGTCATTTATTGTAAAATGCCGAACAAGAGCCTCTCAAAAGTCCCTTTAAATATTTTTTTTTTTTTTTTTTTAATTTTACTGCCAATGGCTTTATTTTCGAATCTTTCAGTTAAAGAAACTAACGAAAAGTACGCATATCTTACAAACTAATTTACATTTTTTAAGTCTTAACCTATGTTAATACTTATTATTAATGGGCTCAATTATTTAATTTATATAACAGTCTATATTATACACCAACTTTTTTTTATAATATATTCATTAAATCAAGTGGATCTGTTCTTTGTAGTCGTCTATACTTCGGCTGTTTTAAAATATCCCTAGCCAATTCATTAGGATGTGATTCTAGTTTCGAAAAATACTTCGTGCTGTACTCCCTGATGATCTCGTTCACAGTTTTAACACCAAGGTCTCTTTGTATGTTCGCATTTCGAATATACCAAGGAGCATTTGTGATATTCCTTAGTATTTTGGATTGAGATCTTTGCAGAATATCCTTATTTGATGCACTAGTAGAACCCCACAGTTGAATGCCATATGTCCATATTGGCATAATAATTGATTTATATAGGAGAACTTTATTTTCTAGAGATAATTTTGAATTTCTGCCTATTAGCCAATACATTTTGGAGAATGTTATCTTTATTTGATGGCGCTTCGTTTCTATATGCTCTTTCCATGTCAGCCTCCTATCTAGATGTAAACCTAAGTATTTAACTTTAGTTCGCTGCGGTATAATGACACCATTTAATTCCACCGTAGGACAGTTGCACTTGTTCAGCGTAAATGTAACGTGGGTTGATTTTTCTTCATTTACTTTTATTCGCCATGTACGTAGCCAATCTTCAATTTTGCATAAATGGTTTTGCAATTTCCTAGAGGCCGTTTCAGGATCTTTGTTTGATACCAAAATAGCCGTATCATCAGCGAATGTTGATATCAATACTTGGTTTGTAGTTGGCAAATCGGCTGTATACAGTAAGTATAGGACAGGTCCGAGAACGCTGCCTTGAGGAACTCCTGCGCGTATGGGTTTTAAAGTAGTGACTGCATCATTGTACTTAACTAGGTATTGCCTTTGGAGCAAGTAGTTTTCTAGAATTAGGTGTAAATTTTTTGGTAACATCTCTTTTATTTTATAAATAAGGCCATCGTGCCAGACTTTATCAAACGCCTGGGCAACATCCAAAAAAATAGCAGAGCAATATTTTTTCTCCTCGAAGGTAGCTTTGATCGCATTTACAATTCTATGTACTTGTTCTATGGTGCCATGTTGATTCCGGAATCCAAATTGATGGTTTGGTATAATCTGTTTTTCTTCTAAAACTGGTTTTAGTTTTGTAAGTAACATTTTTTCAAACAGCTTTGAAATTGTGGGTAGCATACTAATTGGCCGGTATGACGAGATATGAGTTTCTTGTTTTCCAGGCTTGTGTATCATTGTGATCTGAGAAATCTTCCATTCTTGAGGAATATAACAAATTCGCAGGATTGCATTAAATATGTGTGTTATTAGTTTTATACATATGTCTGGTAACTCTCTTAACATTTTTCCAGTTATAAGATCATACCCTGGTGCTTTTTTGTAGTTAATGCAATTGTTAATGGTGCTCTTGACCCCCTTCCACTTAAATTTTATCGGTTTATTGGTGGAATCATTTTCATTTTGTTCTGGTAGCCTGAAATTATTCATTGGATCATGTGGAGAGAACACTTTCTCCAAATGGGACGCAAAAGTATTGGCTTTTTCTACATCGCTTCTTGCCCAATCCCCATTTGGTAATCTTATGGGTGAATTTAGGTTTGCCGGCCTCTTTAAATGTTTCGTTGCCTTCCACAATGAATATTCTGTTTTATTTGTTGCGGACAGCTCACTTAAATAATTCTGTGTCTGTTTGTTGTTTTCCTCTTTTAAAGCGAATTTTAGAGTCTTTATTGCACGGGTTAATTTCCATTTTAATATCGGTGATCTTATTTGTTGCCACTGCCGACGTATGTTTCGTTTGTCCCGAATGAGTTCCTGGATATTAAATGAAATTTTATTAAGTTTTTCGGAATTTTTCATAATAGGCGTGGTCTTCTCTGCGGCTGATTTCATTATATCTTTTAGATGTTCAGCTGCTACATCAATATCTGCTTGGGTGTGAAGTGGGATGTCCAGTCGACAATTTTTTTCTACTAATCTTTTATATTGATTCCAATTGGTCCGTGTGTTCGTTAGACGTTTGGGTGCTTCCGACTCTAAGGCATCGGTGCTAACTGTTACTATTATAGGTGAGTGGTCAGAAGACAGATCACAGCAATCTGTGGCTTTTGCATTTGAGCGTGCTATGCCTTTAGTTATACAGAAGTCCAATAAGTCAGGAATCTTTTTTCTATCCGTGGGCCAGTATGTTGGATGTCCAGCTGATAAATAATCCAAACTTTGTTCTTCCATGGCCTCATATAGCTGTTTGCCTTTCGGCGATGTTAGTCTTGAACCCCAGTGAACATGTTTACAGTTGTAATCGCCTCCCGCAAGAAATTTTTTACCCAGCTGTTTGAAATAATTCACGAACTGCTCTTTTTTTATGGCATGTTTTGGTGGACAGTATACTGCGGATATTATAAATTTTCCCGACCACTCTTCTAAACAAATACTGGTCGATTGGATATGTTGTTCCTCATATTTTGTATGTTCGTGGTGTTTTAATCGCCTCTTGATTAATATTGCTGTACCACCATGCGCCTTACCATCTGGATGCTTAGTATCATATACTGAGTACCCGTTAATTTTAAAATAGTTTTTTTTAGTGAAACGTGTTTCTGATATTAACATTATGTCAATATTGTGCTCAATGAGAAATGCTTGAACTTCTGCTCTGTGTTGTGCTAAGCCGTTTGCATTCCAAACTGCTATTTTT
Organism: Tipula confusa; assembly: GCA_963556175.1. Lineage (NCBI taxonomy): Eukaryota > Metazoa > Arthropoda > Insecta > Diptera > Tipulidae > Tipula > Tipula confusa. The sequence goes on from OY744476.1 coordinate 164,371,962, forward strand.
AGAACGGTCATGTTTATTTTTTAACAACTATCTGCATTAAGACGTTCATATTTTGCATCATCAAGTCCATCGTTCTCTCCATCATCGTCATGAAGCTTTGCATCATGTCTGTTAGCTTGTTTAAGGCTGTGGTAACATTTCCTTCCTGAGTTACTTGAGCTTTTGGAGCGTTGCCTTTAAGAATACTGGCGTACGAAACACCTTGATGCATGCTGCTGTTAACGGTTGCGTTATGGGTTATATTTGGAAAGTTGGTGAATGAAACTTCTGGTCGTACTTCAGGTTTAACTGCTGGATGTAAATTAAGCATGCGTTGCTCTGCTCGTTGTTTTGGGTTAATTCTTCGTTTTAATTCCATATAAATGGGACAACCTCTATAGTTTGCAGTATGATTGCCATTACAGTTGCTGCATCGTAATACGGAGGCATCAGTTTTCCTTTTATTGCACTGTTTTGAATTATGAAGTTCGCCACAGATAACACAAACGTCATTTAGTGTGCAATATGCTTTTGAGTGCCCGTATTCTTGGCACTTGATACATTGTATTGGCCCAATTCTTTTCTTAGGTTCCTCCACGGTTACCCTTCTGTGCATTAAATATTTTATGTTATAAATTGAATGTTTGCCTTTCATAGGTTTATTGTCTGGCTCTAATTCCAGGCAAAATAGTGGTTGTGGTATCTTCTCCCGGTTAATAATATTTGTAATCGATTTTGCATTAAAACCTTCGGCAGTGAGAGCATCATGTATTTCGTTTGGTTCTACAAAGCTCTCTATTCCTTTAATAATAACGACCAAACCTTTTTGGCTCTTTAGTTGGTAAGTGTAGTAACGTTTACCAACCTGGTCAAAATATTTTATTAATGCACGGTACGCGTCTATGTTAATTAGTTGTATCTTGGTTTCTTTGATATTACCTCTTTTAAGAGCAGAAATATAATATTTTCCCTCTGTTAAGGTGTCAATAGCTTTTACAAGCTCTTTATTTGATTCTTCTCTCAAATAAATGGGCGGCGGTTTTTCAATTTTAGGTTTGTCCGCAGATGTGGTATCTTCGATACACTCTGTTTCTACCAGGCTAGAGAAACGATTGCCATGAGCAAGTTCAACACTAGCGAGCCTTGTAAATTTGTTGATGCTAGTGTTTAGCGCAGCTCTTGGGCTTCTCTTTCTTTTCGGCTGCACTGTAATATACCGGTCGATACCCCGTTGTACTAACTGTGTAGAACACTGACCTACATCATTATTAGTATTATTGTTTTTTAACAACACGGCACTTTTTATTTTATTTTTATTCATTGCACTTTTGTCATTGTCATCACAAAAATTTTTATTTTGAAGCAAACAATTTGATACCAAATTGCTTTCTACTTCGTTTGCACTTTTTTTTGGACTATGTTGCACACCTTTAAATGTTCTGGTTGACGTTGTGGCGATTGATGATAAATCACCTACAGACGTTGACCTTTGTGAACTTAGTCCAGTTTTATCTACCACACTTGGCGACTTGAAGACCATGGTATTACATTATATTACGAGAATTAAATAATAAAATATTTCTTTAAATATTGGAACTTTTGGGCGGGCGAGATAGTTGCGTTTTCATGAACTGTGGATCCAAAAAGATCACAGCCATTCCTTAAAGTTCCCATCAAATAGGGGAATCAAGATGTATGGTAATTTAAAATCACTCGAAAACGTTTGGGTAATGTTTAGCGTCTGATCTAAACTTACAGCAAAATGAATCGTGCAATATCTTTTTCTAATAGCGGCCTGCAACTTGGATACAATCGAGTAGTATTGAGAATTGTTCGTCTTTATATCGGTTGGTGCGTCATTCGATACTTCGATCATCCGATATTCCACTTCCACGAAGTCATTGTATAATTGTTGGATCTCCTCTAACCTTATCGCTAAATCATCTACGCTTGTGTCTTCATTAATAGTTCGAACAAAATTTTAGATTTTGGTTATCTGACCATTAATATATGCTCGTTTTCCTTTGAGGGCTTCCATTTCAACACCAGAAATTTTGGATAATTTAAAATTATAAAATTTGAAACTGTACTAACACGTGGAAACTAAAGCAACAGTTAAACGGAATAAGTCTAAAGTTCTAAACCCATTGCTATCGACTTTTAACTGATATAAATGTGTACAACAACCAATCATATATAAAATTATATAATGCAAATTTCAATTCTTTAACTATGATCCGGAACACCTACAGGAAATCGGACCCATTTTGTAATTACTGACATACTTTTCTTTTCATATTGGCCACCAAGGTGTCTGTAACCGGGTCGATTTCAATAATTTAATTAATATCCTGCCTTATCCTTCCAAGTTTTTGTAAAAACGGGTGTACAATGTGCCCGGTGCTTTCTTAGATACCCCGCTTAATGCTTGACAATTTTTTTTCTTTAAACTTAAGAACTTTGTGACCAACTTATCCACTTTGAAATTTTCCATACATCGTTATGATAAAATACGACCAGTACTTAACTTTATATATACGACAGGTTTGTTCGTTAACAAAAATATTTCCGTAACGTTAATTAAATCAACCTTCATAAATGAAAAGTGTTTTTCTCATTTCAGCGTATAGTGGTGAAATTATAAAAATAAAAAATAAAAATTCAATATGAAAAACTCTTGAGTATAAAAAAAAATTTACTTTTCATATACCCAACTTTTATGCTTGCTTTTTTTTATACTTTTGGTTCAGATTGTTGTTCCGTTGAATTACTCTTGTTTGTTATTTTTAAACACCGGTATACAGAAATGTCCGAACCCAAAGAAAATAGATTATATCCGCACGATTCTCGGTTGAGCACTTGTTATGTATTGTTATTATTGTTGTTGCTGGGAGTTTTTTTTTTCTATTTTTTACATAATAAGTCGACAAGTTAATTAAATTTTCATTTTTTTACGCTTTTTGCAAATTTTCATTGTTTGAAGAAAATTATAAATAAAAATAAAAATTTACATGGTAACACAAAAGCACTTTGTTTATTGTTATTTTCGCGGTGTTTTGTCTCCCTCTTTTCATTTTTGTGTTTTTTTTTAATTAAAGGGAAAACGGTGTAAATTTTTCCGTATACTGCATACTTGTATTTTTAAAATGGAGGTAGGTAATAATTTATGTTGAAATTAAATAATTAATATGATGAACGGATAGAGGTATCAAAAAAGTACGTGCTAGGTTTTAGTATTAAATGGGAAAGTTGATCAAATTTAAATTGCCGTCTGCGGTTATTATAAACGCAGCTAGGGTCGTAAAGAGAACACCATTTTCACTTTCGATTTGGCTTCAAATGTGCCGTGGTGTGATAATCCGAATATTTTTCGAACATAGGCCAGGTTTATGATGAAAATTCATTCCGAAAGGTGTTCCATCCATTTGATTTTATCGTTAATCCAAACGAAATGTACGATTTTAACACCAGTTGTGGAGGCAGCAGTGCTTGAATTTATTTTATAATCTCTTCACAGAAAGTGTTTGTCTGACGTTGCAGCCTTAACATTAATGTCACATCAGCCCCACAGATCTGACTTATATCACTTCAACAAGTTTTTAAACACTAAAATTAAAATTATTGGGAGATCAACCAACTATTTTGTGAAGCTATGAGGCGTAACAAATCATGGTTTTAGTTAATCCGTGCAAATAAACTAATAATGAGCTAAAATACAATCCATAAAAGCCTGATCGAAATACAGCAGACCGGAATTAATAGTTTGAGTTCTAAATATACGTTGTTATGTCACGAGCATTGTCTAAATTCCATGGCTTTTTCATCTCTTTCTAATTCATAGGCCACTTTGCCTATTATTTTTATAATTTTTGCTTCAATTGTTTTTCGATCCAGTTTTGATGAAATTCTTAAAAGCGTCGCCCTAACAAAGTACTTGATAAACACTTTTTGTTCTTCCATACAAGCTCATGGTCAACACTTCTTAAGTTTGAGTCTGCGCAACTCTTTTGGTTGCCTTTTCAAGATTTAATGAAATTATTTCTTGACATCGACCCATTCGGTTGGATTTGCATTGAGCTGCGATATATTGCGTTCACCCATCAAGTTATAAGCTCTTGGAGCAATCAGTTAGACAATGTTTGTTAATGATTACTCAGAGCTTTGTCATGGGTGACCGTTACTTTTCGTGCAACTAGTGGGAAATAAAATGATAGAAAATTATAACCTAATAAAATTAGGAAACGAGTCGGATGTGTCTTTAACAGCATCAAATCAATCATTTTTGGTTGCCGATACCATGGATCCTGGGTGGGACCATACTATTGCCAAATAAAGGGAATAATCTACCTAAGAGCACGGTAATGTTGACATCACCAACTCTAAAGGTTCTAAATGTAGGTAGGAGTATACTGCAATTAAAGACGGCTTCAGATGTTGTGACTAAGTCCCAAGTAATTATTGATAGCTCCGAATATGAGGAAGTATTCAAAGTTGTAGACGAGTCTAGACAAGAAAACAAAGAATTAAATAAAGCGATTCAATGGATGCAGCACCATATACAACTTCATGCAGAAGAAGTTAAAAACCTTAGACGTACCCTAAATATGGACTACCAAACTGGTCCTTAAGTTCCATTGGGAAAAAAAGCCCTAAACCAGGACAACAACAAAAGAACGATAGGTGTTAATTCAATCGAGTACCAAACCGACGAGGAAGAGTTAGAAAGAGACACCAATTGGATAATAAAAAAAAATAAAAAAGGCTTCAAAAAAGCAAAAATTCAAGAAGTAAATTCTTCCAGTAAAAGGAAAGCTGAGTCGTCTTCAGAAATTAGAGCCAGTGTCATCATATCGAGAGCAAAGGTTAACCAATCACCAACTATCATCACCAATAACCACCACCACCAATCAATATCACATACATATGAAGACAAAATTCTAGACCCATTAGATTAGTTGAGGTCTACATCAATTATTCACTCAGACCTTTGCAAACTCAGAGAAAATTGAGAACAAATTCAATATTAAGAACATTTTGGGAATGGTTTTCTGAATATAACCATTGAAAAAAACGAGAGAAACCATTCTTCAATACAAAAACTGTCAGGCATACAACCACATTCAAAAATATTACTGCAATCGTAAAACCAGATGTGTAAAATGTGCAGTAAAGCATGATATAAAAAACTGCGTAATAGATAGAAAAACTCCAGCAAAATGTGTTAACTGTTAGCTGTCAAGGAATCTACCCTGCTAGCTATAGAGAGCGTAAAGTAGCCAAAACACTGCCAAACATGCGAAATAGGATAAACAAGAAACAACCAATGAGAGTAACAAAAGAAAAGAAATCCTGACAGAAACTATCACTACGTTCCATAATGAGACAGTGACAGAAGGCTTTTCACACTCACAAACAGCAAACAAGGACTACCCTGGCCTTGAGATCTAAATGTTGGAATTTCTTCAACATGCTGTGACAACAATGCAAAATACCCTAAATGCGTTTGTTAATCGCCTTTTTAAAATAGAAGAAAATATAGAGTTTCTAAACAAAAGACAATCTTGAACAGCAAGTAGGACATCAAGGAAAAATTAACCAGATTTAAAGAAAAAAGTTGCTATATCTGATCCCTCACTAAACAACAAAAAATTAACAAAACGCACTAAGAATACTAACCTGAAATGCTAATAGACTTCTACATCATCTTCCAGAGCCAGAATTTTTTTTTTGAATACTGAAAAAATTGATATATGCTTACAAGCAGAAAGCCATTTCACTGAAAGTCTTATGTAAAAATAAAAGTTTAATCTTGTTTCCATTCTATACATCCAGGAGAAACAGTTAGGGTTAGAGCAACTATCTTTATCAGAAAAAACATCAAACACTATGAAAATGTCAAACTCTGAAAAAGAGACAATGCATATTGTATCACTTAGCGTGCAATTAATAATTACAATCAGATGAGGGTTCCTGCGTTATTTTTTCCACCCAGGCATCAACTTAAAATGGACGATTACTTCTTCTCAATGCTCAAAATGATGGGCTCAAATTTCATCATAAGAGGAGACTTCAAATCCATACATACGAATTGGGGTTCAAGAGTAATATCAACTAAAGGTAGAGAACTATTAGATGGTGGACATCAAATAAACCATGAGTTTTATTCAATTGGTATTCCTACTTATTAGGAAACGGATACGAACAAACTACCAGATGTGATTGATTTTTTTATAGCTAAAAGTATTTCACAAAACTATATTCACATTGAAAATAACGAAGGTTTATCTTCGGATCATTCTCGAAACATACTTACGATCAGTGAAACAATAATTGAAAAAAAACCATCAAGGTTATCAAGCGGGAAGACTAATTGGGAAACCTCTGTTAATTGAGGAAAGTACTGCTAATTACGTTCCAATCAAAAATTAAACACAACTTGAAAGAGATGTAGAGCTGGTCGAAAGAACTCCTCCTGCCAAAACTAAACTTCACAAGAATGAAACATATTCACAGGAAACAAGAAATAATTTCAGAGAAAAGCGGAAAGCTTGCAAACTCTGGCATAGCAGTCGAGCACCAGACAACAAAATTGTTTTCAGTCAGCTCAAAAACAAGAAACCAAAACAGCAAGCTTAAAAAAAATTTAGAAACTCTCTGGTCATAAAGAAAGTGATTATGGAATAATCTCTTTATGGAAAGCTAGAAAAGGACTGAATTGAAAAAAAGAGCAGATGCCACTAATCAAAAAAGCAGATGGTACTTGTCCCAAAACCCCGAAAGATAAAGCTGATCTTTTTTGCTGAACATTAGAAAGAAACGTCTAAACCTTTGACTAGATAAACAGCAGATGAAAATACCTTTCAAAAATGAAATCAAACATAACCTAAATGCAAAGAAAGTTCTTGGATATGATCTAATTACAGGAAAAGTTATTAAAATTTGCAAGAAAAATGTCTTATAAAAATGATACACATAATTAATGCAGTATTTAGATTGAAATATGTTCCTCAGCAGTGGAAAGTAGTAGAAGATATTATGATACCCAAGTCTAATAAGCCACCTAATGAGAAAACGTCTTACAGACCTATATCTGTATTACCATCATTGTCCAAACTGTTCGAAAAATTACTCCTCAAACGAATGAAACCTCTGATTGAAGAAAGACACCTGTTGTCATCTCACCAATTTGGTTTCAGAGAGGAACACCACAATATAGCAGGTATACAGAATCTCTAACGAGAATTAAAATTATACAATGGAAGGAGATATTTCAGTGTGTAATATGAAGGATAGTTCTCATCACTCAAGAGAATTGAAGCAGAAATACCACAAGGAAACTTGCTGGGACTAGTCTGGTATTTGCTTTATACGATTAACATACCTATTGCTAAAGAAACAAATATTACTACCATTGCGGATGATACAGCAATTTTGGCAGTTGGAAGTCCAATCGAAGAGACAACTAGCAAATTACAGCACACCGTGAATGAAATTGTCTACTGGATAAAAAAATTGAGTATAAAATTGAATGAGCTAAAATCAGTTCACACAACCTTTTGGCCAGCCACATTGAAAATATGTGATATTGCAAAATACTTTAGCCATGCTTTATTGTCAATCGACAATACAGTATAGGATTAAGGACCTGTAAATATTTTGAACATTATTGGAAAAATTGGCTAGTTACTTTATTGAAAATCTAGTATCACATGAAACTTTACATTTTGATAAAATGTTAACTTGATCACGACAAAAATTTCAATTATAATAATTTATTTCATGCAGGAAGAGTATACTCCACTAATAGTTAATGATTTTCAATGAGATTATTCCTATTAAACAATGAAGAAATCAAAATTACTTTTGATGCAAATTTTGATAGAAATTATAAGGTTTTGGTTTGATTTTAGAAATTGCTTAAATTGTTCATGCAGGAAGTAAAATTATACTAATTTATATCGGAAATCTCATAATTTAGAAATAAAGTAAATAATTGCAATTGATTCGCTCAATTGTCTTTCGATAAATGAACCACCTCTGTACCAATATATGTTTTATTCACAACATAAATCGAAATAAGCAGAATATATTACTTTTATAAAATTAAATTTATTTTTTTCGATAATAAATGAGTCAGAAAAATTTATGGCCACATTACGTATCGATTTATATCATTCGTTTTGCTTGTATAAAATGGCTATTATTTAAACAAAACAAAAAATGTTAGTGATTGGCGAATATGTTATTTTCCCATGGAGAGGTTGAATCGAAAGGCCAAGTTAAAAATGTGGGTTGATTGGAAAATTTTTAGTTTTGACCATATCTCAAAAGCAAAGCAATGGTTTTGTTCTTGAATTAAGGAAATTTTAATTTATTTCTAAAGGTAAGTCATTCAATTGACAAATTGGAATGTTCACAAAAAGTTAAAACTGTGTGTTATTGACGTGAAAGGTGGTCCAACGCCAGATGAACAGGGGGAAACCAATAAACAGTAATACTCAAAAAGAGTCAAGAAACTGGTTACAAAAAAAAAAGATTAAACATGAGTAGCGACACCAACGTCTGGTAGGAGATAGGCAAAACGATAGCAAAGCCACCAAACAGTTAAGGATTAGTTAAAACCGTTCACAACCCCAACAGCATATTCCACCATTATTTGAAAGTAATTGAAAATGGGCCAAAAATAATAAAAAAAGTTGTAATTTTTGTGTATTTATAAAAAATTACGAACGAAAAAATAAATATTGAAAGCAACTCAGAGACGTTTTTGTAAATGATAACAACGAAATTTATAACTTTTGAAGTTAAAATAGATATAAAGGGAGAACTGAAACCATCTTCAATACAAAATTAATTGTTACCACAATTATTATGATTCCTCGTCAGATCGAAAATGAGGATGGCTTCGCACAACATTCAATTCTGAATATATAAAATAACGACACAACATCTACCATCGTTATAATGCTGGAGATTAATGGTCAGTGTAAATTGTGAAATCTCGACCTTCAACAAAATATCTAAAATATTTTATTGATTAATAAATTGCGAGTAGTTCCCTGTCAAAAACAGAATATTTCTTTTTAGCTTCTGTCAATTTCTTTGGGTAGAATCCCAGTGGCTCTCAAACCTTGTTATTATACTGATGCAATACTGCTCTAATTGCAGATGTTCGATGCGTCAGTAGTTAAACTAAACGTTGAGTCGTTCAGTGGATGAGCTTATAACGTAATGTTTCCCAATACAGATTTAAATTTAGCGAATGCACACTTTGACATTCTTTAGGCCAAGTCTTGGACAACTTAAGTATAGAGCAGCGAAGTGTAAATGAATTGGGGCAAGCATTCCACCAATGTTTGGTATAAATCGATGGTACTAGTTTATCATGCCGATGAATTGCTGAATGCGTTTTATTGGGTATGGACTCTGATCAGATCAATTTTAGAGAAAATTTTGCAACCGCATGCAGTTGCATTGAAAATTTTTGGATGTGACGATCAGGTGTTATGACCGTGTTTAATCTTTGATAACCTTTACATGGTTTCCAATCTAGATCTTTTTCTCACCATATGTAGTGGACATGATATCGAGGATGCCGATAATGTACCACGTTGTGTTTGATGGGTATTGTAATTTGGTGCCGCTGTTAATGAAGGAAATTGCATCAAAAGCATGCTATATCCGTTATCGATATTAAAATAGATCGGAGTTGGTGATTCAACTCGGACCATTGAAGTATTGATTGACAGTTGAGTATTTGGAACAATCAGTTTTTTATGCATTAAATCGATTAGGAGCCCAAATCTACTTAGAAAATTGACACCAATGATTGGACGATTTTCATTTGCTAAGTGTAAAATTGCGTTTGCAACTTGCTACAGTAGGTAATGATTGAGAAGCCATTGGCCGTTGATAAGAATATAGACCTGTGATCAGTCGACAGTTAGGATTTAAAAAACTGCGGAAAGGTATAACGGAAAGATCCGCTCCAGTATCGGTCAAAAATGTTAAGTGGTTTTGGTAATCATGTTCAATAAGCGGCTGTTGTAAAAACTTGTCATAAGGTTGGCCATCCTGCATTTTTGTGCTCGGCCGCTAATTTCAGTGATACATGCTTGAATGTTTGCTGCTATCTTAAATTTGCAAACTGCTGCGAAATCCGTGTCGTGATGAAAATTTTCGTCCCATTGATTTTTAGAATCGACAGATAGTTGGGCAAATGAGCGTTCAATTTTAGCCAAACGCGCCTCAATACGGAGCCGACTTGTGGAAGGTAGAATATTTTCATCATGTGTCAGATCAGCCCGATTGTAATTACTTTGGATTTGTGGTCCGAATCGTTGTAGCACAGCATTGACAGTATATGTGTTAGATATTGCGCTTCATTTAATTGGTGCATCATCTTTGATAGTTCATCGGAAGAGAGGGAACTAAATATCTTTCTCGTCAAAACTGATATCGGTAAACTGACCTATCGTCGTAATAATGGTGACCCCGACGAGATATGGAACATGAAAGAATTCTTTTGATTAATTTTTCGACTCTTACCTCGACATGGGTTCAACACATACCACAATAAGAGAGCGCGATGGAATTAAAAATCAGCTTAGCAGGACAGCGGCAAATATAAAAAATCGTCTAATCTTTTTAGAAGGAACTAACCATTGGTTTTATAGCCCACATTACCCATGTTGTGCGCCGATAGTTATTTGGATATGTTGTACTTTAGAAAAAGAGGGACTTGTATAGTATCGACCGATACCTGATTACGATCGGTAATGGCAATGAACACAACATAGGACGATAGTTTGACCCATGGGCAATGAACCCATGGGTCAAACTATCGTCCTTTCCAGCATAGGCTAGCTGGAGCAATGAAATGTGCAGATGGTCATTTAAAAAGTGGACCAAACAAAAGTCGAGGCATTCGAAAAAAATAAAAGAAACGAATCGATGATCTGCAATACACTTTGTGAGCAGAAAGTTAACTTTTTCCAAATTGGATAAGTGAACCAAATTTAACACGAAAACTCGTAAAATGCGGAAAACTTAATACGCCTGCGAAATGTGAACTCTCCTAAACAGTTTTTTATCTAAACACTGTCAGAACTTCGTTGGACTGAAGGTAGAAGATGTGGTCTTGTTGTGTTTTACTCTTACGAATGATTAATTCTAACGTGAGATTAAAGTGTATCGGCGACAGACCATATATTTGTCACACACCAGAGATAACTACAGAAACTTCCACAATATTATAGATCTACTTTGACAAAGCTTTGTGAACGCATCAAAATAAGCAAACATACCGCACTATTACAATCAACTGAGTTCGGGTACAACATTGCCGGAGAAGTCGATCAGGATTCCGGTGGAAGCATGAATTTTGCAATTTTGTCATCGCACAAGGCAGACGAAGATTTACAAAATTTGATGTCGAAACTGTGGAGCTTTGAAACTGTCACAATGAAAATACATTTATCCGATGAACAAAGGGAGTGTCAAAATCTTTTCGTCAACATGCACCGAAATATACACGACAACCGATACAAGTTCACCGGAAGGTACGTCGTAAAGTTATTATTTCGCAACAATCTGCATGAACTTGCTGAATTGAGAAATAACGGGCTGAATCGATTTTTGTCAGTGGAGAGAAGATTGCAACGTAACAAAGAGATGAAACTAATATACCAAATTCATGCAAGAAAACGTTTGTTTGGACCATATGTACAGGGTTTCAAATGATACCTTTATAATATTATTTGCCGCATCACTGCGTATTAAAACCGAGCAGCACGACCACAACATTAAGAGTACGCAAAATATGTTTTCTCGTGCGATATCGAGAAGTAGAATATGCAAGCGGAAGTTGCCTACACACACAAAAACAATTTCAAAGAATTGTATACCGAGAGTCGTCGAACAAACCCATTGCAACTTACGAACGCGCTATTTTATGCTAAACCAGCTCCATATTTCACAACAGCCGTTCTCCAACAAATCGTCATCGATTAAGGCGATAAATTCACTTTAAGACGAAAAACATTACATGCATTTTATGTCGATGACGTCGTAACAGGATCTGTCGACATCGAAAGAATTATTAACAAAAAAGATCAGTTATGTGCGATGTTGGTCAAGAAAGGAATGAAGTTAAGGAAGTTTGTATCAAACTCTGCGCGATTTATGAGTACTATTCATGCGGATGACAGGGAAATTAAATAAGAGCTGGATCTATTGAGCCCTAATACATTTATCCAGGCTTTGGGTCTCAATTGAGATCCCTCGAATGACAAGTTAATGTTTTCATTTCATAATTTTTGTAACTGAAAGTTTTGTCACAACCAAACGCGAGATACTTTCTATCGTTGCTTGCATATTTGGTCCGTTGGATCTCGCGTCACCAGTTGTCATCAGAGCCAAAACTTTTTACCACAACTATGGGTTTAAAATGTTCCATGGGATCAGATATTGTCGCCAGACTTACTCGATCAATTTTAAGAATTTCTAGATGACTTTTCATCTTTTCAATCTATTAGCATCAACCGATGTCATTTCCAGCAAAGCTCAAATGCTCGAGCTGCTTGGTTTTGCAGACCCAAGTCAAGTTGGTAATGGAGCCTGCATTTATATTCGAGTCATCAATCGCAACGGGAACATTACAGTCAATCTATTGTGTGCCAAGAGCCGAGTCGCACCTCTAAAGCATCACACCATTCCACGACTTAAGTTGTGCGGTGCTCTCTTGCTTGTATGACTCTACGACAAAGTGATCAACGTGTTTTGATGGAATTACTCGACTTTGAACAATATAAACCGGACTTCTCAAATGTTGAGGTAATTGAGCGAAAGGAACAGCAGGTTGTGCTTGCCACACAGGGCAAACACAATGCCATCTTCGACCTCATAAATCGTCACAGCTCATACCGGAAATTATTACAAATCGTCAGTTATTGTGTTAGGTTCCTTAATCAAATGATCAAGATTCGCAACACGAAACTTGCCAACAAAAAGCAAATTTCAACCTTCGATGAGCACACCACGGCTCTTACATTTTAGTTCACTCGGTTCAAAACGATGCATTTTCCGAAGAGGCAAAGGCTTTACAACATAACAGATCATGTCGACTATTAAGTAGCTTGAAAGCTCTCACGCCATTCATGGACAAATTTGGAATCATACGCGTAGATGGTAGCATCAGCAAGAGTGACTTATCGTACGAGCAGTGCCATCAAATACTGTTATCCAATATATATCAATTCACTGATGTTCAGGCACTATCATGTCATTAGCATACATTCGGCCCAAATTACTGCTATATCACACACGAAAGACATTCTGGCGTCTTTGCCAGAAGAGGAAAACCAAGTTCAATGCAAAGTGATAATGGCACCAACTTCATTGGTTCCAGCAAGCATTTAAGATCACTAGAGCTGTTCATCAAATCCAATAATACCAGAAATGCTTTGGACAGTTTAAGCGATTATCACTTTACTTTCTGGCATTTCATACCACCACGTTCTTTGCACCAAGAAGGTTTATGAGAGACCAGAGTCACGGCCATAAAACACCATCTGCGACGATTTACAAGCGAACATCCATTGCCCTTTGGAGAGCTCTCGACACTCGCGGCTCGCATAGAATGTTGTCTATACAGCAGACCTCTCAGCGTTCTTTCCGCTCACCCTAACGATCCACATCCTTTAAAGCCGGCGCATTTTTTTGATTCCACTCATACTATTGCAGGAACCAGACATAAAATCTATTGAAAAAATGGTCTATTGAGTATTAACAATCTCTACTGAGTCGAACAAAATGGAAATCTGAATTCACAAACCTTCAAATGTGTCAAGTAGTACACGTCCAAAGTTTTCCAGCCAAATGGATTCTTGGGCTGATCACTGATGTCACGTGCGGTACCGATGGACTTATCAGAGTCGTTACGGTGAAAACGAAGTCCAGCATATTCACAAAATATGCCCACTTTTCAAAGAACCTTCAGTCAACTAAATTCTATTGAAACAAATTTTGAATGTTTCAAATGGACGCGGCCTGTTACGATTAAATTGAAATTTTACTTACAATCCACATTTAGGCTCTCTTTTCTGATCTATATGTAAGTCTTTTCTAATAAATAAATCATTGGAATTTATTAAAAATAGGAATAAAAAAAAATTTAAACGGGTCGAACAATGGTCTTGCCATTTCAGAGTAAAGTAACTGAGACACTTGTTGATGATAAACTTTTGATCAATATCGATTAAACATACCGTAAAGGTAATGCTTATAATTAAAACATATTTAAACCTTAAAATAAAAATTAAATTTAAAATTAAAACCGTCTTATCCTTTCTGAAAAAAAAATGTAGTCAGATTGTATCGTACAACTAAAATAGGATTACATCGAGTCTAGAGAGTTAAACTTATTTATATCTTCATTAACGAATAGTATACATATGCTTTAATAATTAAATCACATTAAAGCTCATTAGACATCCAGTACATAACCATTTATATATAGTATATATGTATATATAGTATATATGTTACACCATATATTTAAAATCCTTATATCCTTTTGAAAAGAAAAAATGAAAATTCGTTCTGCACAGAAGACATTTAAACGAGAGCATAAGCAAAACATAAAATTAATCCTTTTTTTAACAAAAAATTTGTAACAATTTGGTTTTTGTTGTTTTAAAATTGTTAATACAAAATTGTAAACAATTTACATACAACAACAAAAATAATTAAAGTTTTTTTTTTTAAGTTTAAAACTAAATAAAGAACATAAACTTATATCTTTTTATGTATATATATATTATGGAAATAATTTGGCAATTAAGTAACAACAAATACATATGTACATACTGGAATAAATTATTACGATTACAACTTTAGTATTACGAACTGTTATTATCATTATAGTTACAAGGAAATAACTTTTGTTTTGGGTAAGGAATACCGAAACTAAATAACATCCTTTTTATGGTTTGTTTTTATCGGATTGGTCAAATTTTGATATTACAGTTGGTATTCGACTTTTTTTTAGTTTTGTTATTTCATTATAAATGGAACTACTCTTGGAAGTAGGCACATAATGAGCGAGGGAAATATATCTTTCCTTTATATATTATCTACTTTAAAATGTAACTTGGGATACACGAAATTTTAAATTATGTTATCCAGCCAAAGTCTATGGTCTTAACACTTAATCTATCGGTCTTGAATAATGTGACTGCAAAGTGGTTTCATAAAAGAAGAGAAGTCGGAAAAACTATTTATGCTGTGTGTCTGAAACGACTAAACAAACTAAACTAAATAAACTTTTAAAGGTTCTGTTATTGCTTCATAAAGAAAACTGAAAAGTAAATTTTCGAGGTTACTTTTCAATGACTTCATTATATTGTGTGATGTGCTACTAGCTACTGTTGTAATAAAATAAAAAATGGACCAAACATTTGACAAAAGGCATTATTCAATTCGACGTTTTTTTTCCTTTATCTCCAATTTAGGGGAGCATAGGACGTCCACTATTCTGAACCATCTTACTCTATTTGTGGCTATTGCTTTTATTTCCGCCCATAATTTTCCCAGAAGTTTTGCCTCTGCTAGCATCGTTCTCTTCCAGCATCGTTCTCTTCTCATCAAGTGATATAACGAGGATGTCTAATGAAATCCTCGTTATATCACCTGATGCCTTCCTCAGTGTGTGGCCAATCCATCTCCATTTTCGCCGCTTTATTTCGGTCTCAATGTCTGACTGACATGTTGTTATGTGCAGATTGATGTTAGGCCAGAAGCACTTAAGTATTCGTCGAAAGGATTTGTTTACGAATACCTGTAGTTTCTGTATGATTTTTCCTGTATGCTTCCAAGTCTCACACCCATACAGTAGTACCGATTTCACACATGAGTTGAACATTCGTATCTTGGTCTTGCGCGACCGGACTGAAGTATTCCAGACTTTGTGTAGCATATTGAATGTATATCTGGCTTTATTTATACGTTTGTGTATGTCTTCTTCTGCTCCACCTGTTTTCGTTACTGTGTAACCAAGGTATACGAATTCATTTACATCTTCAATTTGTATATTGTTGATGCGCATCGGTGTGGTCATATTTGTGTTGTTTCATCGCCTTCGTTTTCTTGATATTAATTTTGAGACCAACTTCATTAGCTAGATCTGATAGCTGTTGCACTTTCTGCTGCATGTCCGAGTGTTAATGTGTGAGCAAGCACATGTCGTCTGCATAGTCCAAATCATTGAGTTTACCAGTTAACCCCCATTGAATGCCATTAGAGGACTTGTTATCTCGCATTGCACTGTCTAATACGATTAGGAACAGCATTGGTGAGAGTACGCAACCTTGCTTTACTCCTCGAGTGTTGTAGTATGTCTTATTTTGTTTGCCTTTGTATTGAATTGGGTTTCCAGCATCCCGATACATTTCTTGTATGAGTTCAATTAATTTCTTTGGGATGCCCATTTCACAAAGTGTCTGCCATATTGCGTTCCTGTTTATCGTATCGAATGCGCGCTTGAGATCAACGAAGAGCATATACAATGGTGAATTTCATTCATTGGATTATTCAGTGATGATACGGATTGTGTTGATGTGATCAGTGCCACTTCTACCTGGTCTAAATCCAGCTTGTTCGTTTCTTAATTTTGCATTGATCGTAGGTGAGATTCTGTCAAGGATGATCATTGCGAGTAATTTTATTGTTGTGTTGAGGAGGCAGATACCTCGCCAGCTCCTATATTCTCTTAGATCACCTTTCTTTGGTATCGTAATTATCAAGCCTTCTTTCCATTTCAGTGGGATTCTTGCAGAATTCCAGATTTCTTGGATTATTGGTGTTAATATGCTTGCAGTTGTAGATGAATCTCCTTTGAATATTTCGGCGGTTATATTGTCTGTTCCAGCGGCCTTATTGTTCTTCAGTCTATTAATGACATCTTTAGCTTCCCGTTCCATTGGTGGATGGGTGTTGCTAGTTTCGTTATTGATGTCAATTGATGACTGGAGATTTTTGAGGTCGGCGACGACGTCTTCTTCGAAATATTCCTTCCATCTCTTTAACTGTGTTTCATCTGTTGTTAGTACTTGACCATTAGCGTCCCTTATAGGTGGTTTATTTGTAATTTTACCAGTGACCTTTCTTACAAACTGGTGTAGTGCTGGTATATTTTGGATTGCTGCTGCCTCTTGAGCTTATTTCTGTATATTTTCTTCGATCCTTCCTTGCCATCTTCTTTACTTGACGTGTTGTTTCTTCGTTTCTACATTTCACCTCTTTCGTGTTATGTTGGCACATTTGCAACTTAAATTGACGGCGTTCCTCAACTTTCTGCCATGTATCATCACTGATCCAAGGTTTCTGATTGTATTCTCTGTAGCCGAGTACGTCCGTGGCAGTCTTGATGTAGGCTTCTTCTGCTTGGTTCCATCTTTCTTCTATACGGGTGGCTTCAGACTGGAGATTGAATTGGAGCGTTTCATTGAAAGTGTTTCTAGTTTCAATGTCTCTCAATCTCTTTGTGTTAAATTTCCTCCTATTTGTCTTCGAATGGTTTACAGCTGCTGGCTTGATCTTAAATTGTGCTATTACCAGTTGATGATTGCTGTGTACATCTGCGCATTCAATTCGATGTAAGTTAAGCTAAAAAACAATAATATTTATTTTAATAATTTAATGTTACTAATACGATTTATAATAATAAAGGGACACAAGAAGAAACCGAACGATTCATAAGCGCTCGAGTTAACCTAGAATATTTGTTCACCGGCAAGTTTTTTGGAGTAAAATCAAGTTGGGAGTAATAAAAAATGTAGGTCTTTGTGAGTATTTGTATAGTAATGGTGTTTATTTATTTATAGAAAAGTTTTATCAGAAGCACAATTGCAGGTGGATTGCTCGGAAAGGCATAATATTAAACCGCCGATAGTTGTTGATACCGGTGTTGATGATGCTACTATTGCACAAAATACACCATCTACATCAACTAGTGTTAATGAAACTGGGAGATCATCTGACCGCAAACGTAAACTTTATTTTTGTGACAATGATGAAGAGGAGAAACAATTTAAACTTTTACAAAAAGTGACAAAATACTATATAAAGTATATGTCGACTTTAGCTGAGCTTTCAGAAAGTGAGAGTGAGTTATAATTTAATTTTTTGTGATACAAAATGAATTTTTTATGTGATACTTGTACCTACAGTAAACATTTTTGAAATGATAAAGACTAAAAATTGGAAGGCAACTATGCTGACAATAGGGAGACCTTGGGGAGTGTAATGGTGGGGGGTGACCACTACACCCCCCCAATTGGGGGGTGAGTAGAGGAGACAGAAGAGATGTCACACCATTCATGAACAACGTCAAGCAACCATATGCGAGGTTAGTACATATTTGGTTGACCGCTTGGGAACATCTAAGAAGAAAAAGTACAAAACATGAAGAAGAATGAGAAACTCCCCCCCCGGTATGCCAGTATACCTTATTTAGCAGCCCTGGAAACTGGCTAGGATTCAATGGACCAATAATTCATTAGTCTGAAATTAAAATGATTACAGAAACGAACACTATTACAAATAACAACACAAACCGGACACGCTATCGTACACGGACACGAATCGAAAACTGAAACATCAGAACTCTTACAGAAACATCAAGGCTAGCACAAGTAGAGAAGGAAATGAAACGTTATAACATTGAAGTTCTCGGCCTCAGTGAAGTCAGATGGAAAAGCAGTGGAGAATTAAACACGAGCAATGGAAATTATATGATATTCTTTGGTAGATACGACACACATGAACAATGCGTGGGCATATTAACAACAAATAAAGCAAAGAAAGCATTGATGGAATGGCAACCAGTTAACAGCAGAATTATAGTGGCAAGGTTCCATTCAAAAATAAGAAATACAACTATCATTCAGTGCTATGCCCCAACAGAAGATACAGAAGATACAACAAAAGATGAGTTCTACGAGCAGTTACAAGCCACAGTAGCAAGAACGCACAGAAATGACGTCAAAATCATACAAGGAGATTTCAATGCAAAAATTGGTACAGACAACATCTACCTAACCACTATCATGGGAAGAAATGCATTGGACTCTGTGCGAAATAACAATGGAGAAAGACTAGTCGACTTCTGTAGCACAAATCAATTGTTCATAGGCGGCAGTAGGTTTCCACACAAAAATATACATAAAAACACATGGATGTCAGGATGGCAGAACTAAAAATCAGATAGATCACGTACTGATCAATAAGAAATTCCTCACCTCACTACAAGATGTAAGAACAATGAGGGGCGCAGATGAACACAGTGATCATCAACTGGTAATAGCACAATTCAAGATCAAGCCAGCAGCTGTAAAACATTCGAAGACAAATAGGAGGAAATTTAACACAAATATATTGAGAGACATTGAAACAAGAAACACTTTCAATGAAACGCTCCAACTCAATCTCCAGTCTGAAGCCACCCGTATAGAAGAAAGATGGAACTAAACAGAAGCCTACACCAAGACTGCCACGGACGTACTTGGCTACAGAGAATACAATCGAAAACCTTGGATCAGTAATGATACATGGCAGAAAGTTGAAGAACGCCGACAATTTAAGTTGCAAATATGCCAACATAACACGAAAGAGGTGAAACATAGATACGAAGAAACAGCGCGTCAAGTAAAGAAGATGGCAAGGAATAATCGAAGAAAATATACAGAAAGCATTCTCAAAGCTGCTGAAGAGGCAGCAGCAATCCAAAATATGCGAGCACTACACCAGTGTGTAAGAAAGGTCACTGGTAAAATTACAAATATACCACCTATAAGGGACGCTAATGGTCAAGTACTAACAACAGATGAAGCACAGTTAAAGAGATGGAAGGAATATTTCGAAGAAGACGTCACCGCCGACCCCGAAAATCTCCAGTCATTAATTGACATCAATAACGAAACTAGCAACACCCATCCACCAACGGAACGGGAAGTTAAAGATGTTATTAATAGACTGAAGAACAATAAGGCCGCTGGAACAGACAATATAACCGCCGAAATATTCAAAGGAGATTCATCTACAACTGCAAGCATATTAACACAAATAATCCAAGAAATCTGGAATTCTGGGAGAATCCCACTGCAATGGAAAGAAGGCTTGATAATTACGATACCCAAGAAACGTGACCTAAGAGAATGTAGGAACTGGCGAGGTATCTGCCTCCTCAACACAACAATAAAAATACTCGCAATGATCATCCTTGACAGAATCTCACCTACGATCAATGCAAAATTAAGAAACGAACAAGCTGGATTTAGACCAGGAAGAAGATGCACTGATCACATCAACACAATCCGTATCATCACTGAGCAATCCAATGAATGGAATTCACCATTGTATATGCTCTTCGTCGATTTCGAACGCGCATTCGATACGATAAACAGGAACGCAATATGGCAGACACTTTGTGAAATGGGCATCCCAAAGAAATTAATTGAACTCATACAAGAAATGTATCGTGATGCTGGGAACCGAATTCAATACAAAGGCAAACAAAGTGAAACATACTGCAACACTCGAGGAGTAAGGCAAGGTTGCGTACTCTCACCAATGCTGTTCCTAATCGTATTAGACAGTGTAATGCGGAAACTAGATAACAAGTCCCATAATGGCATTAAATGGGGGTTAACTGGTAAACTCAATGATCTGGACTATGCAGACGACATATTCTCACACACAAGCACTCCGACATGCAGCAGAAAGTGCGACAGCTATCAGATCTAGCTAATGAAGCTGGTCTCAAAATTAATATCAAGAAAACGAAGGCGATAAGACTCAACACAAATATAACCACACTGATACACATCAACAATATACAAATTGAAGATGTAAAAGAATTCGTATACCTTGGTTGCACAGTAACAAAAATAGGTGGAACAGAAGAAGACATACACAAACGTATAAATAAAGCCAGATATACATTCAACATGTTACACAAAGTCTGGAATACTTCTGTCCTGTCGCGCAAGACCAAGATACGGATGTTCAACTCATGTGTGAAATCGGTACTTCTGTATGGGTGTGAGACATGGAAGCATACAGGAAAAATCATACAGAAGCTACAGGTATTCGTAAACAAATGCCTTCGACGAATACTTAAGTGCTTCTGGCCTAACACGATCAGTAACATCAATCTGATTTGATTTTTTTTTATTTGATTACTTTATGTGCCAGAATATCTGGATATATTAAAGCTAACCCTGGTAACACGATAGCTTGTCCCACACGCTAGCCAATATAGAAAAACTGAAACCCTGAATCGCAATGTGTAGCCGTTGCCTTTCTTGGATTGCTGTTTAGCTATAAGCTCGCATGTTGCATGCAATGAGTCAGCTGAAACACGTAAATGTTTTCTGATGTGTTTATCATCATTCGACACAATCAACTTATAAATTTCACTAGTGTATGATGATGAAAGATTTTGGATTTTCTACAAATAAAGAAATTGTAAATTATAACATAATCTCACAGTTTATAGTATATACCACTTTGACGTTTCCTTTAGTTTAGTTATAAAAAATTAATAGGCACAGACAATGACTTTTGTAGTAGTGACATCTACACATAACTTGCATTAACTAGTCTACGTATAGTTAAGTTAGTCAATTTAGTCATTTGAGGCACACAGCATTAGATCTAGTCAATATGTAAAAGTTTTAAAAAAACGTCTATAAATCTTATTATCCATGAAAAATATGTCAAGAATAATTTTAAGCAGACACAGACAATTAAGGTATAAACAGAACCAGAGCGACAACGACGAGCGTCGACGCCTGTCAAATTAAAATACACTAAAAGCATAGTATGTTATGACGCTTTTGTTTGTTCTGTTTACTACAGCGATATCGCTGGCGAAATATATATTTATTCGTTGACGCTCGTCGTTGACGCTCTGGTTCTGTTTATACCATTAAGCAGTGTATTGATCTTGGAAACTTTAATATTACTTTTAAATTATATTTTAGCTGATTCGTCTTCAAAATTTTATTTTAGATCACTATTAAATCAACTACCTAACATAAGTAAACTAAAGTGATTGCACGGGTAAACCATACCAAAGCCACAAAACGAGAATCAAGCAACGACAGAATGAAATGGTCACACCTTAACGAAATTGAACTAAACACGAGCTCCAGTTGTTATAATTAAAGAATTACATGCAGCAATGAAATAGGCTTTTTTGTTAAACCATACTGCCTCAAATACTTTTTCAATTTGTTCATGTTTGATATTAAGGTAACATCAAATCTTTGCATGATGTGTTTTGTTGGGAGGTTTTTTTATTACTAAAGGTGATTAGGCTAGAACCATTTTTTTGAAAAACAGTTTTCTTTGATTTGATTTTAAACTTGTGTTTCAATTTGTGGATGTC
The DNA here is from genome assembly GCA_963556175.1 of Tipula confusa. Classification (NCBI taxonomy): domain Eukaryota; kingdom Metazoa; phylum Arthropoda; class Insecta; order Diptera; family Tipulidae; genus Tipula; species Tipula confusa. Next base: position 164,394,391 of record OY744476.1, read on the forward strand.
TCGAATAAAAGGACATTTGTTACAATATAATAAAAATTGTATAATCCAATTTACAAGATACAAGATATTATCAATATACATACAAAATAGAAATGAAATAGTACAAAATGTTAATCTAGGTACCAGCGTTGCAGTCAAATCAATCATCATATAACATTTATAGAATTCTTTAAATTGTTTTATTCTAGCAGATTTGATTGATGTTGGCAAACTATTATATAATGTCAACCGGAACTTAAATATGTTGGTAGATCCAATATGAGTTCTAGGGGTTGTTACTAAAAATGAAATTTTCTTCGAGTGCAGTGTGTTCATGTATATTACTTACTTGTTGTAACTCAATATTACACTTAATATGACCTAATTTAATTTTATGCATAAATAGGAATGACTTCGTATTAGCGTAATACATCGAGCGATAAAATATTTAAAGAATAAATTTGTTTGATTCTGGTTAAAGGTTTAACCCTAATCACCATGGGTTGAGTCTCGCAGTCTCATTTTAATTTTATCTGTTAAAAAACTAACGAAAATTTATTTTAATCTCAATTATGATATTTTATTTTATGATTGTATTCCAACATCCAATGATTAAGTTTAAAAATACCATTAAACTTATTTTTTAGGTGCATTGAATATACAGTTAACGGGACCATATTCAAAATACAAACACAAAAACATGCGATAAGTCTTAAAGACTCGCTATATATTTTCAATGTAAACAAAGAAGTGTTAGCAAATTGATGCATTGCCACATAGAAATGTAATACCGAACAATTCTGTCGGACGATCGATTTTGACGCCACATGAAAACCGAAAATGTCGGTGGACAAATGACGTCACAGTAAAATAAAAATTATAAAAAGTGACATTTGGCATGGAAAAGAATTATTGTGTCAAGATTAGAGTAAAGGAAACCAACATACGACATTGAAATTCGTTGTTTCATCGGTTTGTTAAATAACGCTTGTGTCTTGTGTCATGCTTCTTTTTTTCAATACTTAATATAATTGTTGATAAATCAACAAGATCATTTAATCACGATGATTCCTCCAATCACGACCAATTTGCCCCATTTTGTGAAACCAAAATTTGGTAAATCCTATACGTCCCTAGGGAAAAGCTTAATGGTTAACGAGCAGCTTTTATCGTTTCGTGGCAGGATTTTAAACCGTTAATTTCTTTCAAACCGGACAAATATGGAATGATAATCTGGTGGATTTGTGATAGTGCAAATAGCTAACCATTGACAGAAGTTGTAGCGTCACTATATATATATATATATATATATATATATATATATATATATATATATATATATATATATATATATATATATATATGCACATACAAATTAGTACAATTGAATTATGATATTATGTAAATGGTAAATAAGTGTATACTCTGCTTATGTAAATAAAAATCATAAATATGTATTAGTTATTTCAATTTATTTTTTATAATAATACATATGTATATAGTATATAAGCTTTTACAACCCATGTAATATATCTATAATAAAAACATTATTATTATTGCGGCGATCAGTCAGTCAACACCTAAAGTTATTACCTAAATATAAGAAATAAATTGTATAAAATTATATAAAGTGTTTATTGCTATTAATTAAATTAATAAAGTGATCACTATATTGGATTCAATCCAAAAACAAAAGTAGTGGTATCAAAGGGACCATAATTACACGGCACCCAAGATATACACTACAAGTGGTGACCCCGACGTGATCTGATCATAAACAAAGTGATCATCGTCATAAGCAAAGTGATCATCGAACGTTCCGCAAACAAAAAAAAAAAACAAAAAAACAAAACACGTGATTTAAAAATTTCGTCATAATCGAACATTCAGAATACCTGTTCAGAATACCTGTGATCTAACATTGTTTTGTCATATAAACAACGCTGTAAACGTAAAACGTTACCATTGATACACCGCATGGTCGAGTAACAATTCTGAGTAGCTGTAAACATAGAACGTTATCATTGATATATCGCATGTACCAGTAAAATTGTTGGGAAGCTGTACTTATAGAACGTTACATAATGTTACATATCAACATTTGTTTAAATTCATGAAATACATATCCATCGCCATCATCTTAGAAAACGTTCAACATTATCGTAAAACGTGCATCTAACAGTACTTTTTGGACCATTGCCGTCGTCATCGCTGTACAATCAACGTTCATCATTATAATAAACGTGCACAATAAAAAATAAAAAATATATATATAACAACCAAGGAAAATTTAAGTATCGTTCTTACATTAAATTTTAATTTTTACTTAAAAAAATTTGTTTATGTATCTTTAATTTTTTTTATTTCTTATTTTATTTTAGTTCAATAGAGTTACTGATAATTAAAATTGTAAATACAAAGGAACATTGAAATTATTAGAAGATCAAAACACAAGTCGTAAAATACAAATACAAACATATAAGATATATTAAATATTAATACATTAATTGCAACACTAAATCGGTGAGTTATACATATATTTGTTACAATTTACATTTTTCATACAGTTGTGCTTTAACGGTTACTAAACGGTAAATTTTGTTCTCGATTACGAAAATTAATTTTCTTTTCCGTTTCTTTTAATTATACCCGAATATCGTATAAACGTTTTCCTAAATAGTGAAACATGGCTGAAAACGACGAAGATAACAAACATTTTGTAAATGAAACTACCGCTCCAATACCGCATTTTTGGAAGGATCTTCCAGAATTGTGGTTTAAGCAACTCGAGGCATTAGTGAAAATTAAACGAATAAATACTGACGAAAACCGTTTCAACTTTGCGATAGCTCATCTACCGGTGGACGTCATAGCTTCAGTGGCAAATATAGTTAGAAATCCTCCTGAGACAAACAAATATAACACTCTTCGAGACGAAATTATTACACGACGAACTATGTCAGAACAAGGAAGAATAGAAAATCTCCTTAAATCAACTGACATGGGTGATTTCACTCCATCGGATTTTTACCGACATCTCGAAGGAAAGGCAGGATCATCAACTGCCGTAAATCCACAGTTACTAAAGACTCTCTGGTTAGGTCGTCTGCCAGATTCAATAAGATCCATAGTGGCTATACGAGAAAAAGACAACATCTCTGAATTAATAAACTTCGCTGATAGAATATTTGAGTTAAATAAGCCCAGTTATATGTGTAATACAGTGGAACCAAAACCTTTAAATCCATCAAATACTGTATCGAACGTTCAAGAAATTTCCCTTGTTAGTCTACAACAATCGATAGATGAACTAGCTTCTAGATTTAATCGTGAATTTAATAATCGGTATCGAGCACGTCAACGTTCAAATAGTAGGGATAATACACGTTCCTATTCTCGCAACCACTCTAGACAGCGTAGTGGTAACTGGCTTTGCTATTACCATAGGAGATATGGTAATCGAGCTAGAAAATGCCAAGGTTCTTGTACGTATAATCAAAAACCAAATGCAAAAACGCATTCAAATCCGGAAAACTAGATCGTCTCAGAGTTCTAGCGACGAGCGATGGGACGCTTCACAATCGTCGCCTTACTATCAAGTGTCCCAAAACTAAGTTGTGTTTCCTTATTGATACAGGTGCAGATATTTCCGTTGTCCCCAAAATAATTTTCAAAAATCTCACGAAAGATCCGGAAATCGATTAGTAGCAGCGAATGGTTCTCCAATTTGCACGTTTAGAACTCGTCTTTTACACGTAGACTTAGGTTTGCGTCGTGATTACAAAAATCCTTTCGTTGTGGCTTCAGTCACTAAACCAATAATTGGTGCCGATTTTTTGGTAAAGTTTAGGTTAGTCGTCGATCTTAAAAACAAACGCTTAATAGATACTTCTACGAAACTATCTGTCAGCACAGTAGATGTCGATATCTCGACTGAATCTATACCGCGTTTATTTTCTATCGATGGGACATATGGCGAACTTCTTCGTCAATATCCAAACCTTACTCGTGAACCCCGTTTTGATCTCCCCACGAAACACAAAATCGTACACCGTATTATTACTGAGGGCCATATGCCTTTTTCACGCCCAAGACGATTGGACGTTAACAAACATAAAATTGCGAAAAGTGAATTTGAGCATATGATGCAATTAGGTTTGTGTAGACCTAGTTCATCAAGCGCTGCGTCTCCATTACATTTGGTACCAAAACGTGACAGTAACGACTGGCGTCCATGTGGGGACTACCGCCGGCTGAATGCGATTACTATCCCAGACCGTTATCCACTTCCTCATATTCACAATTTTTCAATGAACCTACAAGGCTGCACCGTATTCACAAAAATAGACCTTGTACGTGCCTATCATCAGATCCCAGTAGCAACAGAAGATATTCAAAAGACAGCCATTACCACGCCGTTCGGGCTATACGAGTTCACCAGAATGCCATACGGACTGAGGAATGCAGCTCAAACGTTCCAACGTTTAATGGACGAGGTAATTAAGGGTATGGATTTTGTTTATGTCTATATAGATGATATTTTAGTAGCAAGCCAAAACGAATCCGAGCACCGAGAACATTTAAAATGTTTATTTGCGCGTTTATCTGAATATGGTTTAACAATCAAACCTTCTAAATGTGAATTCGGTGCAGCATCACTCAACTTCCTAAGTCACGAAATCACCAAAGATGGCGTCAGGCCATCTGCGGATCGAATCGTGGCAATCCAGTCCTCTCCTCAACCAACTTCTATCAGGCAAGTACAGCGTTTTGTAGGCATGATTAATTATTATCATCGCTTTATACCTCACTTAGCCGAATATTTAGCTCCAATACACAACCATCTTAGTAAGCTAGGCAAAGTTAGTAAAAGTAATCCATTTGTATGGCCACCTGAATGCGAAGCGGCTGTAAATACCACTAAAGTTGTCCTCGCCCAGGCTACTCTTTTAACTCATCTTAAAATACAAGGATCGCTACGTATTAGCACAGATGCTTCTAGTATTGCGGTGGGTGCTGTATTGGAGCAGCAACATGGAAGAAGTTGGAAACCTCTTAGTTTCTATTCCAAAAAACTTTCCCCTTCCGAACAAAAGTATTCTGCTTTCGACCGAGAGCTCCTGGCTATATACAGTGCCATTAAGCACTTTCGATGTTTCGTAGAAGGCAGAATATTTTTCATCAACACCGACCACAAACCATTGACGTCAGCAATTGCGTCTAAGTCAGAGCGTAGTCCACGGCAGAGTCGCCAGCTCGATTACGTCTCCCAATTCACGTCGGATATAAGGTATGTTAAAGGAGAAAGTAACGTGGTAGCTGATGCTTTGTCACGACCAGATGATCCTAATATGGATACTATCTGTTATACTGCTCTCGATCTAGAAAAGTTATCTTCTCTTCAAGAACACGATGACGAGCTCAAAACATTGGTGTCCCAATACCAAAAATATGGCAAAACAAAGCGCAGACTCGAACTAATAAAAAACTTAGGTTCGGGTATTGTCATATGGTGCGAAACATCAACACAGAACAAGCGCCCTTATATACCAAACGACATGCGTAGACAGATTTTCGAAAATCTGCATGGCCTTTCTCATCCAGGAGTTCGTGCAACACAAAAAATCATCGCTTCTAAATTTTTTGGCCGTCCATGAATGTAGATACTGGATATTGGTCAAAAACATGTATACCCTGTCAGAAGTCTAAAGTTAATCGTCATACTCATTCAGAACATGGATATTTTAATGTTCCTTCCGGCAGGTTTGAACATGTTCACCTAGATCTTGTAAGGCTACTACCATCATCAATCGCCATCGACCGACTCAAACCGGCGTACGTAACGGACGAAATTCAAACCATGCCCTCGACTACACACCGGCAAGTTAAATTTAAAGAATGTATAAAAAGGAAAATTACTTTTTAATATAAAAAATTGAAAGCCTACGTGGTTCTATCTGCGGGGTGAGTGATGTAGCGTCACTATATATATATATATATATATATATATATATATATATATATATATATATATATATATATATATATGCACATACAAATTAGTACAATTGAATTATGATATTATGTAAATGGTAAATAAGTGTATACTCTGCTTATGTAAATAAAAATCATAAATATGTATTAGTTATTTCAATTTCTTTTTTATAATAATACATATGTATATAGTATATAAGCTTTTACAACCCATGTAATATATCTATAATAAAAACATTATTATTATTGCGGCGATCAGTCAGTCAACACCTAAAGTTATTACCTAAATATAAGAAATAAATTGTATAAAATTATATAAAGTGTTTATTGCTATTAATTAAATTAATAAAGTGATCACTATATTGGATTCAATCCAAAAACAAAAGTAGTGGTATCAAAGGGACCATAATTACACGGCACCCAAGATATACACTACAAAGTATCTTATTTAGGAAAGGAGGGACTTTAAAGATGAAGTTTGGCATCGAATATTGTATATGAACAGCAATAGGAACGTGACATATGACAACTTTTTTACTTCATCCGAATTAGCACAATCATTGAATAGTGTTGGACTGACGTATGTTGGTACCATGCGAAAGAATAAAATTTGTTTCCTCCAAATTTTTTGACCGAATCATCAACGCCCGATAGAATACATTTGATTCTATCGGGCGTTGACGATTTGGTCTCGATTTGGAAAAAAAACGAGACTTTTGGCAGCTATGTTCCAAATACAAATTGAGCTTTAATTTTACTATTGTAGTTTTAGATATTGAAAACTACAGCAAATCGAATGTTAATTGATACTAAAACTTGCCAATAAAGGTAAGTAGACACTCTGGATCAATAGTAGGTCATGTATTATCGGCCAAAAGTAAAACTAACAAGTGACCAATTTTTAACATTTTAAATGTGCCTGAAGTAACATCTAATCACCGAAAATTATTTGGTGGCATTTTTCCTGATTAAAATGCTAATAAGCCAAATACTTGTTGCAAATTATTTTTACAAGATTTAGAACAAGGAAAAAAAGAACAGGAATTTTTGGGCCCAAATATTCAGAAACTTAGTGCATCACGTCTATCCACCATACAAAGGGATTAATGGCCGAAATTATATCGTCATGTTGTTCAGAGCAGCTACAAGTTCAACAGTTAAAATAATATAAAAAACCGAAGATGCTACATGTGCAATCCAATGCTTGCAAGAATCAACCAGCAGTTATGTAACATCTGCCAGAAAAACGTGTGTACTAAATACCCAGATAAAGTAAAGTTATCTACAAAAACTGCATCAATAATTAAAAAATTAATTTTAGATAGAATTTTAGTTTATTACCAAAAATGTACATTTGAGTCCGAGAGACTCATCGCATGCATTTATGTAACTAAAATGACTTCTGCTGATTAGGGTTACACATTTTGATGGTCATCACTATTTTGTTCTGACATCTAGCTAATTCTCCAAGTAAGCTCTCAGCGGCAGATGGCCAAATCATTATCATGTAGCTTAAGTGGCACTGTATGTTTGAAATGTAAAGCATTCTTACAGTTTTCAGAGAGATGTATTGTCTAATCAATGCAAATTTGAAAGAGAATAGCTTACATTTTATCATATAGATATGGGCTTTCCAAGTTAGTTTTTCATCGAACGAAAGGATTAAATACATAACTTCTGATACCTGAGGAATTTTTATATAAGTTAACGGAAAAGTATTTTGGTAGTTCTGTTTGAGGCAGCTTGGTTTTATATATAAGAAAATTTGTTTTAGAGAGGTTTATTGTGAGGTAGTTCACCGCCATCCAATTAATAATTTTCAACAAATCATTTTCCATCATAACGTGTAGGTTCATCAAATTTTTAATTGTATATATAATGATAACATAATCTGCATAAAGCTTAAATTTACCTGTTTTTTTTTCAGTAAACAAAACAGAAACAATATAGTGTTCATCTAATGCCATCAACACTTGATGAGTTGAAGACCTTTTTATAAGTCCAAACTGATTTATGTGTATGGCACAATTATCTTTCAAGAAAGAATTGAAACGTTTAAATATAATGAATTCAAATATTTTTGAGATTGCACCCAAAACAAAAATGGGCCTGTAGTTTGATAAATTCAATTTATCTCCTTTTTGAAAAATTGGTGCAATTCTCGCTAGCTTTAAGATGTCCAGAAAATCTCAAGATTTAATATAAGAATGGTATACGCTAAAATTGATATTAAAATAGTTTTGAATTGTAAGATAAATTTTAACGATATGTTATCAAACCCTGAAGCAGCATTTTGGTTTTAAGAAGTGATCATTTGATTATTGTGGCGGATTAAGCTAATGGATACAGTTTCGTGGTTGTTTCTTCGAAAGATAAAAAGGTTTAGTAAGTTCCAGGTTTTTTTAGAATTATTTTTGGTTTTAGCAAACATTATTTGATAATTATCGTATTTTAATTTAATACGAAGAATATTTACTACATTTCTTACCTTTACCTTTAGTAAAAGGTTCTTGGTTTTTTGTATTTTCGCAAAGCAAATATTTCCACAGATTTGTTTCTTTTATCCATTTTTGTGTTGAGATTTGAATATTGCGATTGTGGCACTAATAATGATAGCACTAATAATGTCTCTGTTTGTCAGATTATTTAGTTTCTCTAGATCCGACAAACTTTAATATTTATTTTAATGATCAACAATCAACAACGCACCAAAATACGTGTTGTGACTCTCGCATCATATTGAATTAAAATGGTTTGGTTTATTAAAGTTGAAATATTTTCAAATGTTAATAACAGGAGCTGGTGATGTTACGTGGTAGGTGGGCTCTATATTGTTTTGTAATTTGCTGCATAATCTCCGTTGTGCAGGTACCTCAGTGGTTGTTATCTTGCAGATTTCAATTTGATTAAGCTCTGATGTAGCTCAAGTCATGACTGCAGTTTGAAACTCATATTGCTGACAGTTAAAATACTCAGTGTACTTCTTTACTTCCAGTAAGAATGGTTATTAGGTAGCTAAACATTTACTTAGCAACCAAAACACGTCTTAGAGATTATTTATAGTGTTTAATAGATTTTAGTAGTATTTAATAGTGTGTTTCGATAGATAAATATTATACATAATAGATAAACATATATTGGCTTTTTTCATGTATGTACAGAAAGACATACAAATATTTTATAGTAACTCTATTTTATAAATACAAATTAGAAATTTTTTGATACAGGAAGAGAAAATAAAAAATATTTATTTATAATTTAAATGAAAATAGTGACAACCAGTATGTAGACTGTATTTAAATACTGTATTTTTTTACACATTAAAAATTAAATTAAATTATTTGAAAGATTGAAGATAATGTAAAATTAATTTTGTCCAGAGTTCACTGGAAATTTTAAAAAGAGGCAATACAAATGGGTAAAGCTCTTAATAAATCAATGTTGTATTTAAACGGATTTCAAGTAGTAGTCATTTATAGAACAATATAAAGAGGCATATCCTTTTTACTGAATTAAATCAATTAAAGTAGACTAGACTCAAGTTTAAATCAAACTAGAAAAAATTTGGCAAAATGTGAATGTAGCTGGAGAAAGCCTTTAAGGCTTTTCATAATTATATTGCAGAGTTAAAAAAAAGAGCCAAGAAACTATTTGCAACCAAATTAGGAGGCAATATTCTATATAAGTCCAGGACTTTGGCATACCTAAACATTTAGAAGAGGATACTGGTGAGAGAAATATATCACAAAGCTTCAGAATATTATATTAATAGTCAAATACCAAAGACCAAGATAGTGCGCTTGTCAAAATGGAGAATCAAAAATATATTATTACAACTGCAATAGTGCAACCACACGGACCCAATAACCAAACAAAACAGCAGTATACATAAACAAAACAGCAGTATACATATTATTTTCTAAAATGACTTCCATGACGCATAAAAGACTTCTATACCAGCATTATTTCCTGAAAACTCCACCACAACATCTTTGAGTTACAGAGGAGACAGCTAAATATAAGTTGAATTGCCCTCATTATAGTTGGCTATTTTTTTATAAAAATATCCAGTAGGAAACATGAACACCCCTCGTAGAAAGTCCCAAAATCAAATTGACCATGTGTTAGTTTCTATAAAGGAAGGCCTCACATCCTCTAAGATGTAGAGGACATCCATTGGTCACTGCAACGCTAAGATGGCAATTTTCCTAAAAGTCGGGGATCACAGGAAAACGAAACTTACATTGCAACTCGGAAACGCTTTAAAAAGCAAATGAGAAAGCACAATAACAGAATCTTGTTAGCAGTAGCATTACCAAAACCAAAGCCCATTGTTATGATTTAAACGCTCTATGAAATGTATTGAAAACTTCGGTTGTCAGTGCGCCCAGGCGACTTCAGAGTTAATGGTAGAAATCTGATGTCTTCAAAGTACAACAACCCAGCAATTGGCACCGTTTTCGTGGCTTCTTTAAAGGTGATATCAGATTGCACCATATTTTTAAACCTAGTTCTATTGCCTTTCAAGAGTAGGATGGAATTTTTAATGGTAACGTTGGTACTATGCTCGAACTTGGAAGAAGCATTATTCTGGTTTACTCAAACTTTAGCAAGAGTCAAATTTTGTAATTGAAATTTTCGAAAAGAAGACTGCGGGAATCTGCATAGACGATCCAACTTGTGCAACTGTTTTTTTCGAACTTGTTCTATTAGTATGGTAAATCGCTTAAATGCCTGATGAATTGATTGTGACTGCGTTTTGACCTATTTTTAGAAAATAAGATCGCTTGAAATGCGAAATCTATCGCGTCATAGTTCTCCTTTGCACAGCATACAAATTACTGTCTAAACATAATATTGGAGAGAATCATTCCCCTAGTGGACGAAATTGTAATTGACTATCAAGAATGATTTTGTCCAAATCGGTCAGTCATTGATCATTTTTTTTCGCTTATCAGATGTTTTTGGATTTCAAACAAGCCTATATAACTCAATTTGTCGGGATAGCTTATGATTTGTTTTGCGATATCTATATAGATGTACCTGACAAATATGTGCGTTTGTAAAATATTTGCGTCATAATGAGAACCAGCTTTCAGAATTTTTTGTAATAAGCTCTGGTATATAACAAGGAGGTGCTTTGTTGAAGAGTTTTTTCTTAACCCTTGTACGTTTTTCGTTGGTCTCAAAATCAACGAATCAAAAACAAAATATTTTAAAAATTTTAGAATTTTAGCAATGGTGACTAGAAAATTAAAAATGTGAGTTTTTGATGCCACGGCTCTTTTGTCCTTTATTATAATTGTGTGGGATAGGATAAAATAGTGGAACAGGTGGTAAAAGAAGCTCAAACTAAAGTGTTTTCCATTTTAGAAACTCAACCGTTAAAAATAAAGATAAAAATATTGGTCAATATTCCAATTTGTTTTGTTAAATAAATACAGTGCTCTAGACATAACCTAGTTTAGTATAAATTCCGCCGCTTCTCTCAGAAACCAAACTCAGCTTTTATAAAGTTAAGTTTCTTTGAGAAAAATTTTGAAGTTTAAATAGAATGGGATACTGGTAACCTAAATTAAAGAATTTCACCAGTGCCCAGAGGTCAACATTATTAACCATTATATTATGTCAAATATAGCCATCAAGTCTAATAAAACTGTAAACTCGTAAAATCAAACTAAATCCATAATAATTTTATTTTGCCCAGTTTATCTGGTTATATATGGTGTGTATTATCACTGACACAAAATATGTTGAAATATAACGACGCCCCATTATGTATATAGTCGGCACGTACGTAAATATATACGTTTATGAATATGGAATGAACAAACAAGTTGATTATTCAAATTTATAATCAAAATCCTCTTATCAATTTAAATCAGTGTTTTGTTTCGATTTATTATTATTTTTATTATTACCATTATTATATTCGTTTTATGTTATTAGTTTTATTATTTTATAAATAAATATATATATTATTGAATTAAATAGTAATTAATACAGATTATAATTTTACGATTCGGGGATAGGATGGTGATAATAGTGTCGGGAGTCAATAAAATGTAATTATTCACCGATATAACGATAGACCGATTTAAATTATTTGCCGGATTGCCAATATGGTTTATATCGGTAGTTATTTATACCATACAGTATATTTAGTTTTGCTGATTTTTTAACTATCACAAAATATGATTATGCTTAGTACTGGGGACAAAACAACCTACAGCGTTAAAATATATATCCTACCACATCATTCTTTGCTGACTCAACGCTATTCAGTATTATTATGTCATGAAAAGAATGTTATCTCTTCAATAGATCTCGTAGATCAGCTTACAAGAATACCAGATTGAATCAACGATATAGGTTATCTAGGTTATTTTTTTATAGAAATTCAGAACAGCACCGTCAATAAAAATGCCTCTCAACGCAAATATGTAAAAGAAATACCAATTGGAAATTTAGTAGATTTTAGGGTGGTTAGTAGGCTTGCAACGCGAACAATGTCATGAGCTGAAAACTATCACAAGAAAAAGGTTATACAATAATTGTGTTAAATTGTAAGCCAGAGCAATAGTAATTGAAGTTTGCTCGTAAAATCGAGGAAAACCCTGCAAAGTAGGAAATTATCTGTACCACCTCCGGAAGATGAAGAGACAATATTTTTATTTTGGCCAAAAAACCTAATCTCCTCTCCCGAAAATTTAGAAAAAAATTTCTAATTTGGCTAGATCTAACTTAACACCCTTAAATATATTTATAGCCAGTCAATGTGCTACATTATATTCAAGCCTAAAATTGTTGCTTAAGTCCTAGCAACCTTTTTCAAAAGGCAGCAAAATTAATCCATCGAATTATCGTTTAATTTCTATTCTATTTAACCGTTCTTGAATCGGATTCTAAATTAGGTGAATTTCTGCAATCAGAACCAATTGATTGAATTTGATATGTTGAGTGGCTGATTCATATGCATATATTGGATCCTGCATAAAATAATAATTGATAAACCGTTTGGATACCTTCATCGATGTTTGAAAAACATTCCAGCCAATAATTATCAAAGTGTCGAATCAGTATTGCTTCGACAAGCGTTGGTGACTGTTGCTGCAATAAGAAGATAAAGAAACGACATACAAATATAAACTAAATCATTTAAATGCAAACTACGCTCCGCAGCCTGTATCAAAATGATGTTTCAGTCTACATTTAAAGAATTAGAAACAACTTTGAGAAACTACAAGATACCAGAGACTTCATCATCTTTAACCTTAATAAAACTTTAAGAATCAATTAAGTTGTATGTGCTGGAACTATTTCAGTTCTTTAAACAATTTGTTCCATGTACGGAGAAGCCGTAGAGATTTTCAAAATAATTTTCAAAATCCAATATATCGATGGCGTCAAGAATTTACGGCTCATGTTCGAATTGATATGATGGCAAGACGTTATATGGTTCCACGGACGAGAAGTTTTATACGGGTAATAATGGTCACAAACATATCGAGACGTGTACGTCATTTAAGGTAGTCAAGTGCATCCAAAAATATTATTATTAATATTTATATAAATGCCAAATAAGTGCGCGTATTGTAGGAAACAAACTATAATTTTTGGTATGTTATACCAAAGCCTCCTTTATAACAAAGCCACAATGATCAAAATCGAACTTAAAAGAAAGGTGGTAGAAAGACGAAAAAAACTCAATCGTATAAATCGTATAAAAAAATAATAAATACAAATCGTATAAAAAAATGAGTGGTCTTTAAAACGAATTTCAAACATGAAAATGGCCGCAAAAATTAATTTTAAATGGACAGACATTTAAAGTTACAGTTAAATTATGAGTGATTAAAAGTTCAATCAATAAACTCCTGAACGCTGGTTTTAGTCTATCAATCGAGATAGATTGTAATTTGCTTCGAACGTCGATGAAAAATTATTTTTGCAGACGTCGGTTGACCTTATATGGGCCTTCATACGGGGGTCGCAAAACCAGTAAGAACTTTGTCGATTCGCACGAACACTTAGTCGCAATTTTCAAGCGATTTTGGTACGAAAATATCGCTTTGTGTTGTTCGTGGCGGTGTTGGAATTAGACTGTGCATGGTGGTTCAGAGTTGGTCAATTACTGTATCTTGCGTGGGCAATGTAGGAAGAGGATTTTCGACAAAGAACTCGAGAGGAAGTTTGATGACTTGTCCGTAAACAAGTTCCGCTGGTGAGCACTTTAGATCTTCTTTTACCGTCGCTGGTATTAGTTTGCTTAAGATTCCGGGGAGAATAATTGGAACTTCAGAGCTTCAATGTGTGGAGTTGCCCCCTGGCCATTATCACAAACTGAATTCCTTGATTAGTTGTGACGTGTAAAGGTACACCGAATCGTGAGACGTAGTTATTTACAAATGTAGTGGCAATTGCCACTGTTGACATATTTGCCATGCAATACGCCTATGGTCTACGAGTGAATCGATCAACGCAAGTAAGTAAGTATAAGTAACCATTAGATGGTGGAAGCGGTCCCATTATGTCTATATGGATATGTTAAAATCGACCAGGTGAAATGTTGAATTGTCCTATAAGGGAGCTTTTGTGTGTCTCTGTACTTTTGATGTTGGCATGATAAACAAGAGTTAAGGTAATATCCTTGTTTATGCTCGGCCAGAAGCACCTAGCCATAATCTACTTACGTGTAGCCCGGACAGCAGGATGTGAAAGGTTATGCAGTATTTGGAACACTTTGCATCGTAAAGGTTCTGCGATGTATGGGCGATTGTTACCCAGGTAGTTTGAATAGTTGTAGTTGCACAGTGGAACCAGCTTGACGTTTCGAACCAGAAAGTATATTCTGAAGTTCTAAGTCCTTTTGTTGTGCTGAGATAATGGTTTTATACTCGAGTTGTGGCTCGATAATATTGCTGTCAAGGGGTGGCTCATCGCTAGACGTTTCACTGTCTGCTGTGCGGAACAGTGTTTCAGCGACCACGTTTTTTTTCCTTGTACATGCCTGATATCAGATGTAAATTGGCTTATATAATCCAAGTGTTCCGACTGCCTTGGATTACGTTCAGTTTTGGACTGAATGACCAAAGGTTTGTGGTCGGTGTATATGACGAAATCCCGACCTTCAACAAAATATCTAAAATGTTTCACTGCTCGATATATTGCGAACAATTCCCGGTCGAACGCTGAATAGTTTTGTTCAGCATTCAAAAACTTCTTCGAGAATAATCCCAATGGCTCCCAACAATTTTTATGATATTGTTGTAGAACTGCACCAATAGCAGTGCTCGAAACTAATAGAGCGATCTCGCCCAATTCATTTTTGAGTGTGATGAATGCTGTTTAACATTGGTCCGGCCAAGAAAAATTCTTGGCTATCTTGGGTTTTCTGAGAAGAACCGCCAAGTGGGTGTGATTTAGGGCTAGTGTTTCAGCGAGGTTTGGTAAGAAACGATGGTAGTAGTTTACCACACCAATGAACTGCTGAATTTTCTTTATTGATGTTGGAGCTGGGAGATCGCTAATGGCAATAATTCTATCTTGGGAAAGTAATACCATTAGGCGTGATCTTGTGGCTGAGAAAATCGAGAGTTACGACGCCAAATATGAACTTGGAACTCTTAATGTGCACGTCAAATTCAGATAGTCGCTGTAAAAGTCGTTCCAGGTGGAGTTTATGTTTTTTCTTATTTTGTGAAGCCACCAGAATGTCATCAATGTAGACGAATACGAAATCAAGGTCATCGATTGCTTCTTTTGTGAATCGCAGAAACATTTGCGCGGCGTTCCGTAGGCCAAAAGGCATTCGAGTAAATTCGAAGAGTCCAAATGGTGTTGTAGGTGCCGTCTTATGCACTTCTTCAGGTGCTACGGGAAGTAGATGATATGCTCTGACGAGGTTAATCTTGGAGAATATGTTCTTTCCTTGCAAGTGCATGCAGAAGTTTTGTATATGTGGGATTGGATAACGGTGTATTTACCGTGTTTAACCTGCGATAATCGCCACATGGTTTCCAGTCGAGATCTTTTTTTCTCACCATATGTAATGGGCTTGAGACGGGAGATGCAGATGGTCTGCAACTTCCCAATTCCACCATGTGCTGGAATTCATTGAACGCTGCTTTCTGTCACACTGGATCTAGTCTTTGTAGTCACGGGTATGTGGCCAGATGTGACGATGTGATGAACCACGTTGTGTTTAACTGGCAGATTATAGTTCGGCTCTGTAGTTAGTAATGGGAACTTTTTGAGTATTGTCCCATAACCATTATCGATAGTATAGTAGATTGGTGTAGGCGTATCGACCTTTACCAACATGTCATTGATGAACAGCGTAGTAGCTGGATCAACTAGCCTTTTGCCTCTTAGATCGAATAAGAGTTCGAATTTGCTCAAGAAATTTGTGCCAATAGTCGGACGATCACGTAAGCTATGATGAAAGCGTGTGTGAATTTTCGTTTCAGCCGGAGATCTACCTGTAAAAGCTTTGTTTCGTGGGTGTTTATTGTTGATCCATTTGCTGCCGATAAGACTTGATCAATTTCTACTAATTCACTTTTATAATTCATTTTAAAATAATAAGACTTTATCGAACGTCGGACAGAGAGCACCAAAAGGTCAGCTCCCGTGTCGATAAGGAAAGTCAGTTGGTTTGTTTTATCTAGGATAAAAAGACATTTCGGAGACGGGTCGAAGCTACTGCTGTTGTATAACGACCGCCGTTGTTATAAAATCAAGCGGGTATGGAAATACAAACTGCCGATATCGATTTCCCGACTCTTCAAGCGCTTTTAGATTTTTTGGTAAAAAGAAGGAGAGCTTTGAATGATCATACCGATTGTGACAGTAAATCCTTAAATAATGATAAAAGGGTGTTTTCTTAACCTCAGACGTCCATCAACATGTTTTACACATCCACAAGTTTTATGATTAAACAAATTGCAGGTCGACTTTTTCTAAGACGTAAAATCATAATTACTCCATATCTGGAATCGGTGTTGCATCACTATCATGTAGTTTGTAACCCGAAAATCACCATTAATCTAAACAATCAAGCGCAATTGTTTTCGGAAACTTTGGAAACTAGGGCGAATGTCGGTCGTTTTACAGAATAGAATAGAATTTGTCAAACTGATTGCTGATTTATCAACAATTGATAAAATGGAAGCCACTTATAGCTGGCATTATTTTAGCTTTATAGTCAACCCGGCTGATCTTTTATCTAGGTTTAGGTGGCCATCAATCTGGACATAAACACAAAAAGGTCTGTAGCCCTTATCTAGGGGATGTTAACTATTCGAATTGCTACCAAATATAATCTAACTTACATTACCTGTAAGGCAGGAGAATTGAAAGCAGGATCGGTTGTGGAGTGTTCTGCAATGCACTAAATTTAAACCTGTCTTTCCGCTTCCCTGATCACTGAAGTGTTTTTCAGGCGTAAACTAGACTTAATCAGGTCCGATCAACTAATATTCAAAAACATGTGGCTTGAAAAACATGGGCCTTCCTAAGGATATGATAAGCCAGTGCGAACCTTGTCTGTCAAAATGAAAACAAAATCGAAATTTTCAAGTGATATATGGGGACAAATATATTATCTCGGTTTGTCGAACGAGGTGAAGTTGGAACAAGGTTTTGCATGGTTTTTCACAGTTGTTTGACGATTGTGTTTTGTGTTGGTTAAGGTACAGGAGGATTTTTGATAAAAAACGCACTGGGCAGTTTGATAGTTTTCCCATAAACCATTTCGGCTGGTGAGCACTTCAGATATTATTTTACTGTTGCTCGGATTACTAGTAAAATTATGGGAATTTCCAAGCTTTAATTAATTGTATTGCCATGAAAGCCGTTTTTAACTGTTTTTTCGATGACGCTTAGGCATAATTGAGGTTCTATGCTGTTAATGCAACGAATTATCTCATCCTTTAGCTCTTGAATTGTTGCTGGCTTATTGACGTACACCGTTTTTTTCAAATTACCCCAAAGAAAGAAGTCCTACGGTGTCAAATCACATGATCTTGGCGGCCAATTGACATCGCCACCACGTGAAATAATACGACCATTGAATTTGTCACGCAAAAGAGCCATTGTTTCGTTAGCTGTGTGGCAAGTGGCACCGTCCTGTTGAAACCACATATTGCCTAAATCCAAATCTTCTAATTAGGCCCATACAAAGTTCATTATCATCCACGATAGCGAACACCATTCACAGTAACTGCCTGACCGGCCTTATTTTTGAAAAAATACGGCCCGATGATGCCGCCAGTCCATAAACCCCACCAAACAGTCACTTTTTGTGAGTGCATTTGTTTTTCGACAATCACTCTTGGATTATGATTCGCCCAAATGCGGCAATTCTGCTTTTTGACGAATCCACTGAGGTGAAAATGTGACTCATCACTGAAGATGATTTTGTATCTTTCGATTTTGTATTTTTTTTTTAGCTCGATTCTGTATCTTTCCATGGTTCAAATTGAGAATCTCGACTGCGGCCTGTTCGTTGTCACTGCGACCACATTGTCACTGGCTTGCATATTTTGGAACTGAATTGCTTTCATCAGAGGTTTGTGGTCGGCGTAAATGGTAAAGTCCCGGCCTTTGACAAAATATTTAATTGTTTAACTGCTAGATAAATTGGGAGCATTTTCTGATCGACTGCAGAATATTTATTTTTTCGTATTTTTTTGGAGAGGCATTCCAGTGATTCACAATGTTCATTGTTATATTGTTGCAAGACTACTCCTACAGCAGTGTTCAATGAATCAGTTGTAATGTTGAACTGTGAGTCACTCAGTGGATGCACGAAAAGTGTAGTTTTTGCTAATTCATGTATAAGAGTTGTGAATGCATGTTGGCATTCGTCTAGTTAAGGCTGCCAAGTAAATATTGATGCCAATACTTCAGCAAGTTTTGGTTTAAATTGGTGGTAGTAATATACAATGCCGATGAAACGCTCAATATGCTTAATTGTTTGAGGAGCTGGGAAGTTCGTCTGATGGCAGAATACCATCAAAAGTGAATTTGTGACTGAGGAAATCAATTGTTACTGCTGCAAATACGCATTTGGAAGTCATGATATGAACATCAGCATTTTGGAATAGTTGTTCCAACTACAGTGTTCCTCAGATTGAGATGCTACAAGAATATCGTCTGTGTAGACGAAGACAAAATTAAGTTCACGAACGATCTAATTGCGTCTGCATTGCGCAGACCGAATGCATTCGGGTGAATTCGTAGAGACTAAATGGCGTTGTGACTGTCGTCTTATGAACGTCTTCAGGAGCGACGGGAATCAAATGGGTTGCTCTGACCAGATCAATTTTAGAGAAGATTTTGCATCCATGTAAATGCATGAAAAAATTTTGAATGTGAGGTAAAGGGTAACGATCACGTGTTGCGACCGTATTAAGCATAAGATAATCCCCACATGGTCTTCAATCATGATCTTTCTTTTTTACGATGTGTAGCGGACATGTGACGGGAAATTCAGATGGTCGGCAAATCCTCAATTCCACCATTTGCTGGAATTCTGCAAGCACTGATTTCTGACGCAATTTGAGTGGTGGTTCACACCATGACGGTATTGATTGAAAGCTGTGTCGCTGTATCAACCAGCCGTTTACTGTGTAGGTCGACATGTAGGCGAAATATTTCGGCTTCGATAATCGGGCGATTCACAGCAGCAACAACGAATGCATGCGTGAAGGTTCTTTATAGACCGATATTCACTTGAAGTAATTTCCATATGTATTGATAATGGAACCATTTGCAGCTGATAAGACTATAATTTTTTCTTACTATCGGTGCATAAAACTACCTTATCGATCCTTTTGTTTATAAAGCATTTTTAAGCAGGTTCACAGGAACTATTATTTTAAACCGTAGAGTGACGTTCAACCAAAAATAAATGGACATAATTTTCCTAAAATTATGGGAATACGCCCCTCAAGGTGGAGACACTAGAAACTAGACATCGCTATTGTACTTTATAAAGTATGTTTTACACGAGTTTTTTTTTGAAGTTGGGTGGGGTCTTGAAAAAGCCCAAGATTTTACAGTGAGTGTTAGCAAAGGAGACCAAAAAACAAAGCACTAAATGTTTTTTTGTGCAGGTTTGTAAAAGAAATACTAATAGTATCACAAAGAAAGTGTATCGCCCTCAACATATTATGATTACGTAAACGGATTTTTGTTATAAACTACATTTTGTCATATTTAAACAAAGAAATATTATTTTTCCCTTTAGGGCTGTATTTCTATCAATGATGATAAATGGGCCTTATAATAAATATTTTTTACCAAATATGATACATAGCCCTAGATTTTGATTGATTATCGAAATTAAATCAAATTTTGTCTCTATCCTTTGTCATGTATCAAACAATTAAAGTTAATATTTATATAAAAAAGCTTAATACATTAAGATTAAAAGCTAAATACACACATTGACATGAACCACTTGTTTTTGTTGGTTTTAACTTGCATAGAGTAAAAATCATTTTGTCTCTATATAGTAGTTCTTATATAGGTAAATTTGTCATAAAATCAATAAATCAACTACCCACCCTGATTGAATGAATAATTAAATGTGCCCAGGTATAGATAAAATATGCTTTTGACCTTTTTCCTATTATCGTTAGTGTGAGCTTTTTGTTTACCCAAACCAAATGTTTGTTTTTGCTTTGAACTAACATTTTTTTTTTGTTTAATTATTTTTGTGTCTTCAAAAACCATTTTCTCATGTCAACCTTTCATTTTTCTAATATAAAGACAAACTGGGTCGAACAAAAATGATTTTTGTAACTCGATGATGTTAATTGAGTGTGAATAAATCCTTTTTATTCATACCTAGACCATTTTCATTTATATATATGTATATGATCGTTATATACGAATAATAAAAGGATGGTATCGATTTTTTCGTTGTTGTTGTTTTTCCTATAAAATCATGGCAAACAAATCATCTAAAGATTTAAATTGTTGAACAGCGTCAAAATAAATTCGTTGTCTTTATATGTAAGCCTCCTTAATTTATATCCTTCTGGCATAAAAAAAAAAAATACTTTTAGTGTTGAATAAAATAGAAAAGCTTGAAGAAATCCCATTAATATTACCTTAAGACTTTCCAAACAATCAAAATAAAAAAAAAAAAACATTTTAACATTTATATTATTTGCCCATTCCATGCCATCGCATTTTGCCACCCCTTCCCTAGAAATTATGAAATTTGAAAATTTTTCGTTTTTCCATAATTTCACCATTAGTCTTATGGTCTTATCACAACTTTACAAAGTTTATAAGGATTTTTTGTGTTTTTGGTTTCGTTGACGTTTTTTTTGTCTTAAAATTTTTGTTTTTTTTTTGTTTTTGTTTAGTGTAGAAAAGCTCCTATTTTTATTTTTTTTTAAACAACAAAAAAGTTTTGTGTATACGGAAACAGTGGAATATACTTTTTGGTTTATTATGATAAGGTATAATAAACACCGAAATATGTAGGTACACGATGGTCCAGGATAACTGCATTGATATAGTAAATCATAGAAAAATTATGTCAGGAGAAAAATAGTTTACAGGGTATGGAAAACTGGTGCAGTAATCAAATTTAAGTTAATTTTGAAACGATGAACTAATGATCTCATTATTTTAAGATTTACAAGGTAGTTTTTGAGGGTTAGCATTAACCGAACCTAAAGCCAAGTTAATTCTCATAAAACGATCAAAAAACTCTGAAATGAAGCGGTGCAAAATTCCTGTATACCGTCTTAATTGGAAACGAGTACTGTTTCGAGCCTAATTAAGGGGTTTGAATCCGTGCTATAAATTCGGAGTAAATCGCAAAGAACTTTACACTAGAATACAGTTCAATGATTGATGCCGGTGTAAAAGAAGAGGACAGTAATCTTCTACCGCAATATAAATTCAATCGAGAATTGCAAATCGTCAATCGCCATATAAATCACGAGGAAGTGTAAAAGGGCGGCTTACTAAATTAGCCAACTACGTAGTTTACAAAATGGGAAACCCAAATAAAACAGAAGCCAGATGGGCAGCATTAGATGCAATCTACAACGAATATCTAAAATATCACTGCGAACTCATAGAAACAAGGAAGATATGTCCACATTGGATGGAGATTTAGAGGTGTTCGAGGATCCGTATTACAGTCTAAAAGTGCATCATAATGATGTTATATCAAATAGTTCCGAGCAGACGAACAATAGCAAAACGAAAACCGCGATTAATCAATGAAACGTACGAATTAAGCTGCCGGACGTCAAATTGAAGACATTTGACGGAAGCTGGGACAAATGGATCCAGTTTAAAAATAATTTTTTATCGTTAGTACACCGTCTAAAAGATCTCGATGGAATTCAAAAGTTCACATACCTCCAAGTTGTACTCGAAGGAAATGCAGCGCGGCTTATTCAGAATCAAGCACTATCTGAAGACGGCTTCACTCAAGTATGGAAGGTGATTTAAAATCGCTATGACAACAACCGGTTGATCATCAAACATCACATTTCACAGTATTTGAATCCAGAGTCCAGACAAGCATGGGAGTTTTAATTGGAATCTACAGAGTTTTTAGCGTTTGAGAGAATGTGCAACTTTCTAAACGATCGAACGCACACGCTGCAGATGTTTGACAAACCAATGACGTCACTTCATGCCTCAGTCAAACGTCGATCATTCTACATCCATGGCAACAAATTTGCCGACTGGTTCATTTACGTCGATACCTAATGATCAAGTGATTTTGTCGACTGTCATCGTGCTATTCAAGGATGTGCAAGGCATCTACCACAAGAGTTGAATATTGTTGGATTTAGACTAGCCGATCAATTGAGATTGCAGAAACAATTCGAGGCGAGCAGAACTACGGGTCTAGATGAAATGAGGACCACAATCGAATTCAAAGCCAAAACTGAAATTAAATCGAGAAATAATGAAGCTGCTACCCACAAAAACGATCAAGCTTGAGGTTGGCATACCAACTGATATTCAGTTTGTGGATCCAGAATCCACAATACCGGGAAAAATTGGTGCTCTAATCGGTGGTGAGTTATTTTTGCAATGCTCATTGCAGAAGTATATCGTGAAAGGAAAGGGAACAAATCACCAAACCTTTACTGTCCTGAATGATACAGCGAATAATCAATTTGCCAAGTGGATAAACATGGTAAAACCATTCTAAAAACGGCAGTCGATCGATCTGAATCCAATTTTATCATCCGAAGAAGTTGGAAGTGAGTGTCACTTCATCGAGACCCATTAAAGAAAAGAAAATGAAACATACGGTGTACGATTACTGTTTGGTCGGAATAAAAATGTGCTGGATGAATCATTGAAAAGATGATTGAAGAGATACGATATTTATCAACGAATATATCCAGATGCAACACATAAGCCAACTCACAAATAACATTTATGTAGATACCATATTGGTATATGAATCATCAGCCGATTATTGCGTGCTTCCTCAGCATTCCATACGGAAGCCATCTAGTACCATGACAAAATTGTGTCGTGTTTGATGGGAAAGCACGGGTATCTAGTAGTAAGGAACCCAATGACGTACTTATGATTGGACCAACCATTCAGGATGATTTGTTTTTCATCGTTTGGCGTTTCCGCCAAAATTGCTATGCATTCACGGTCGATGTGGAAAAATTTACCAAATGGTCGAGGTACATCCAAATGAATTTCAACAAATCTTGTGGCGACAGTCACCCGATGCTAAACTGGAGCAGTACGAGCTGAATACATTAATGCCTATAATGCATTAATGCCTATAATAATTACATTGTGAACCTACTTTGCAGCAATAGCAAGGTAGAACCGCTGAAAAAATTAACTTTTCCACTCATGGAATTGTGCGCCACTGTTCTGCTTGTACGACTGGTTAAACGGGTGGTTCCAGCTATAAAATTCAAATTTGACCAGATTATTTTATGGAGCGATTCGACCATAGTGTTGAGCTGGATCAAAACCAACCAGCTAAAAACATTTGTCGGGAATCGTGTAGCTGAAATCCAGGATCTTGATTTGCTCGTCCGATAGCACCGATAACAATCACACTCGTCCTATTTTGCGCCGTCTTATGCCATCTGTAATCAGCAGTGCCAATATGTGGTGGTGTGGAACTTTCATCTTAAATGAACCATGTGTACACAGGGTGGACTAGAAAAATTCTGCTGTGGATTCTAATTAGTATATTTAAGAATTTATCAAACAAATTTGTGACGTTTGTGTCAACCGAGGTCTAGAAAGACTTGATCAATTCTTCGAATAATTTTACAAACCTTGAAAATGTCCTTGCATGGTTGCATCGATTTAAAAATAACTGTCGCCAAAGGAATGTCTTCGAAAAAATTACATCACAGTAAGTCACAATCAATGAGAGAGAAATAGCAATCAATAGAATAATTCATGTTATTCTGCAACAAGTTAGCAGGTTAGTCTGGTTAGTCTGCGTAGCCTTAATCCGTTTCCCGATAAGAATCCTGTAATTAAGGTAGGTGGTCGCCTTCCAAAAAGTTGTCTGTCGTATACATAAAAATAGCTTAATCCGACAATCCAGCAGATCTTGAGGCGCTTCACACTAGGGCATTTCATAATCGGAAAACATTTCCTGACCTTAAAAACGTTGTTGTGACAGTGCACTCAGCATGTTTTGTAGTCATTAAACTAGTTGAAGAGCAAAACCAGCAAAAAAGCGAAGATGATATGTGAGTTAGTTAACTAATGCGATCAAGGTTTTAGAAGCCAAGATCAAGTCGTTAAGCAAAATTAGTATTGCTGACCGCTTTAGGATGTATAATGGACTTGGTTCCATCAGAGATATTGGAGTTGCAATGAGCCTAGAAGTAGTATATTTAAAAGGTCAACTACAAGAATGGGTTGTAATCATTTAAGCGCATAGTCCCGTTTAAAAACCAACAATTAATAAGGCGTCTTATTCACAGGTCCTGATAAGGGAAGTTCAGTATTCCAGCCTAGTTTCCTTATTCTTTGACAAGAAGAACCCAGTAAAAACCAAATTGTGCAGTCAGAGGAAAAACCAATTTTGGAAAGGAAGCATATTTCGTTAATAGCACAGAAGGTAAATGCAAAGAGCGAAAGGTGATAAAATCCGTGGCTTAAAGACTGGCAATTAAATAAACTGCAAGTGCTGAGGATATTAAGTTCTCTTTAGGCAGTAGTATTTAAAAAAAGGCTAGGCTGTATAGTGGCTTATCTATACCATTGGGAAATCGAAGTGTCACCAAGTGCACGTAATATATTTATTACTTCTTAAATGTAGAGTTTATACCGGCTAATCTTTGTGCCTAATAACCGTTTATGTACTATCTTTAAGGTGCTTCAAAATTAATGTCATATAAATTTAGGTACATTGCCAAGTCTTGCAATCTTAAAGTGCGCAATTACAGACATCTCATAAAAAATGGACATTACTACAATGTCCAAAGTAAACAGAATTACTTTAGTGGCACAACCCTAAATAGACCAACAGTACTAAAGATGCGAAAGGTATATCAAAAAGAACTTTTAAAAACCCTTACAAATAGAAATGGAACAACTACGTATTGGAACGATACCAAAACAAATTTGTTGAATGCTCTGATGCCAATGTGACAAATTACAAAGAAGCGTATAAAGAAGCACATAGATTTGTAGTTACAAGAATTTGCGACGCAGAAGAATTCAGAATTGATGAAACCACGGTCGCAATAATGTTATTAAAAACTGGCAAAAGACTCGTCCTCCATAATATAGAAATCGAAGTGATTCAAAGATCATGGTCTAAAATAAGTCCAAGAATCAGGAGCTTCCTGAACTAGTGTCTAACTTGAGGAATTTTCGAAAACTTGTAAAAATGGCTGAGCAATTATCATAATGAACGGAGGTAAACGAGATCCGACCGACAAATTTTTTGGGCCAATCATGCATATACCGCAGTGTTGTGTAAATTATTCGAGCAATTAATGACTGGCACGTTGATGAACCTTTTTGTGAGATGTGGGAGGTATAATGACAAATAGTTTAAATCCAGAAGGTTAGGGCAAAAAACCTTTCTTGGAATATTTTTGGCCGTATCTGGAGCTTTCGAAAATCTGTCGTGGCTTATGGTATTATAAATGAGTTAAACAAAATTGGATACCAAAGGATTGTTTGACCAAAGAATGGCCACAAAGGTCCTCTCTGGGGAATAGAAATAGAATTCCAATGCCCAAAGCTAATCTTTTTCTTTCCTGAAAGCTTTATATAAAGCGTAAAGCAAGCAGCTCAGAGTGCTTTAAACAAAATGACTGATTAGTGTTGCAGCTTTAAAATGAAGCTTTCGTCTGCCAAAAAAAAATATGATTCAACTTAAAGGATCGCTCGATATTCGAAGACCAACCTTTGGTGTCTATGAATGCAATGAGAAATAAAGTGGTCTAAACTGTAAAATGGCTTGGGGTGGTTTTGGACGAAAAAATGGGTGTCACGACACAATCAAGTCAAAAATATTGCAAAAAGTAGTAAACAGTTTTGTTAATGGTGATTATAGTAAGTGGGGCCTTAATTAAAGGACACTCAAGACTATATTTAAAGGCATAATAGTGGCATTTGTGATATATGTTTGTGCTTTATGGGCTGACACAATGGATTTTCACAACCAAAGAACATGACTAATCCCTAAAAAGGGAATCTTTCTTGGTTAAATAAACAAAAGCTTACAGAACTGTATCAACAGGTGTCGATCTTAAATAATCTGTGAAAATACCAATTTATATATTGCTACAAGAGATATAGTTATTATAGGTGTATTTTAAAAAGAAATCAAAGTGTTTGCTACATGGTATTGCAAGCTGGACAAACAGAAGCAAACCTTATTGGTTTGCTCTAGATGCAGATGTAAAAATACTTATGACTGAGTTCCCATAATTTCTTCGATACATTTTCTAGCCAAATTAATTAAAAAAATACCCAATACTATTTCTGAAGATGTACCAATGTAAAACTGAACCGATTCAGTAATAGTGCTAGCATGGTTATTTGACCATCCAACCAAATTAAAGACGTTCGTTGCAAATTAAATTCATGTTCCTGAAATTTAGCAAGTATTATCAAGAAACATTGAAATCACGTCAAATTCAATGCAAATCCAGCTGATTATGCTTCAAGAGGTGTTTTTCCATCGAAACTCTTGTCAATGGATCAATGTCGAGATCAATGTCATTGTTGCACATATAAAGTGATGATGATGATTAACTGATTTGCTATTAAATAAGACGTTTATGTTCAGCAAGGAATTGCATATTTTTTGTTTAAATAACTAGTTCGATGAAAATGCACAGAAAGCAAAAGGATCTCGCCAAAACAAAAGAACAACGTTAAAGGAGATAAAGCGAATGACCGCAAGGCTAATAAAATGAGTCACAAGCGATCACACCTTGTTTACATGCAAATGATATAATTTTACGCGGGAGGCCATCTCACAACTCAACATGTTCGAATAATGTTCAATATCGTACTATTATAAGATCCCATACCCTCAATAAAATAATACTTTCCTTTTTCCACTTAAATTGTCTCCATCCTAGCGTTTCTTATACAATCTATCTAATCCATCAAAAATAATGAACCCTGAGCGGCAGAAGAACTCTAAAGGATGTAATAAAAATCACCTACAATGCTTCAAAAATAGATTTACCGTATGTTCAAGTGACACTAGCGATACGCTTTTTAAAGTGCGGGATATAGTTTATGTTGGCTCTATTGTTTCAGTTAGTTACCAAGTGTGTATAGGGCAAAACTGGTAAAAGCAGTTACACACGCTTCTATTGGGACATTTAAACGAGCTAAATATATTCAGATAATGTCAAAAATGTTGTATCGACCCTAATAAAAATTGTATGAATAAAACTTTTCAAAACCAAGAACTCATTCCTATTAAGCCTGGCGGTAGGATTTACCAAAATGAACATAATTTCCAGCTTTTTTTTAAATCAATTGATTTTGCGATAATTTTTAAGCTCTTTAGAAGCAACAGGTAGATATTGCAAATTATTTTACATACTCCCACAAAACGTTTGTACTGGAACTAACAAACAATTTTAAATTTCATGAATATGGTTGTCACCTCCAGTAATACACATTGTTGGTTGGAACTTCTTAAATAAGAATTTGGCAAATATTTGCCTCCAATAACGATTTGCAGCAAAACATTGTCACAAACTAAAAACAATCTTATGAAGTCGAATGTTTTTTTAGTTTTTTTCTAATTCTCATGATTAATCTTCCATCTGTCCACTGGAGTAAATAGTTGCTGCAGGCTTAAAAAAAGTATAAAAAGTTGAATCAATGCAAACTATTTAGAAATCATTAAGGAATGCTCTCTCTGACATGTTTAGCACAACAAAATATAAAAAAACCTTGAAATCTGACCATTTTAACGCAACTGTGGTACAGTATTGAAAAATATACCACATTCTGTGCAAGAGGGTAATAAGTTACCCCAGATTAACAAAAAACGCAATTGGATCAGTTAGTTAAAAAATTATACCGGAAACACGAGTTCATGAAAGAAAATCATAATTATGTTACTTTTAGGTCAGATTTATCTTAATTTCAAACCATTTGGGCCAGATAAAACCAAAATCATTATGGGAATCTTGTTTTGTTTGTATCTTTTCGTTCCATTCACAGCCTTTCCACATAAACTCGACTTCAACATTTATGAACTCAGCTTGAATATAGATATTATATTTATAACGGAAATTCGCAGAATAAGAACTATTCTCGAGAATGAACTCGTCCAACCACCGAGCATTCATAAAGTTCAAGAATTTCAAATTGATCATGAGACACCGAGATTGATTAAAATTTCTAGACGTTTCAATAAGGAAGAATAATGTTTTAAAAGTATGTTGTCACCTACGATGATGTGCATTATCGCGAGTGAGGAGAATCGTAAAGCGAAGGATTATTTTGATCGTGACTGTAATCCAAGCCAACATAAATAACCACAAATATGGTATGACATTGAAATTGACGAGCTTTATGCTCTAATTTGGATTATCTTAATTTGGATTATCTTAAGAAGCTCCTTTTTCAGAGCATCGATGTCATTGAAGAGTTTATCTGAAATTATCATATAGACCAGGAAACTAAACAGTCGATTAACAACTAGAAGCAACAAGAGAGAGATGTAATTTCCAGCAGAACATCCCTTCCAAACCAGAAAAGTATGGAATCAAAATATTTTGGGTTGTTGATGCGAACAACTCCTATTTATTGAATGGAAAACTTTAAATTGGTTGCCAACCTGGAGAGAAGAGCGCAAAAGACTACGTATTTAACTAAGTGAACAGACTAGCCCGTCCTTACGTCAAAAAAGGACGTACTATAACAATGGACAACTTGTTTACCAGTTGTGCTCTTGCCGAAGATATGATTCGTCATAAAACAATTATCATAGGAAGCATTCGAAGTAATAAACTTAATTTACTAGCAGAATTGGCAGCGGATATGGCACAAGACAAAACAATTTATATCAAAATTCGAGAAGTTGGTTCATCACGCTTTTGTTTTGATGGCTATCTCACTTTAGTGAGTTACATACCAAAACCAAATAAAAATGTGCTATGATTATTGACTCTTTATAATAACGATGACATCGATGAAACTTCCGGCAGGCCAAATATAATTTTAGGCTACAATTCCAGTGAGGGAGGAGTAGATACTATGGATAAGTTGGCCAAGACTTATGCATGTAAATATATCATTTGTAGATGGCCAATGCTGTTGTTTTTCAACATAATAGATGTGGCAGCTATTGCTGCCCTTAACATGCATAAAGTAGCTAGCCCAGATACGTATCGGTCTGCTGACGTAAAAACAAATATTAGTTGCCATATATGTACCAAGGCCGCTTGAAAGCATCATCATAAAACAGTTTGCAATGACTGCTGTGCCACAGAAATCCCAAACTTAGAAGCTTTCGCCAGCTGTGAAGATCTTGATGAAGATTTTGATTAAATATTTTTCCTTTTGTAAATAATTTACATTTATTATAGCAATCACACATATTTTTTATGTATTACTTTTTCCCTTGTATTCTTTAATAAACTAGTGGGGTAACATGTTACCCCCATGTACAGACCGTGTATATAAAGCTCGTGCTCCGACGGAAGGTTAAGCAGAAATTATTTGTCATCCAGAATGTGGTAAGGACTACAGACGTTTTTTTAGGAAACTCACTCAGTATATTTTATGGATACATATACTGCTAAGAATACATTGAATTTTCATTCTATTACGCATACAGAAAGATCTAGAAATTCAGTATGATTTCACAACAAAACTAATACTGATAAATTTTATGCTCTGCTGAGACTGCCAAAGTCTTCTTTCCAAATTACTAATTATTTCTTATTATGGTAAAATACGAATTTTTTTCGATAAAGTCCAACTACGTTGAACTCTTCGACTTAATCCATTATAACGACTCGTATCAGAATATATATTCTTTTTTTAATCCCATTCACTGTCTTTTAATGTAGACAGCCTTAATTCCCAACCACATTGAAAGGCAAAGTTCATTCGACTGTATAAATGTCAAATTATGTGAATGCCGTCGTTCCAACAACAGACTTGAAATAATTAGTTCTAAAAACAAAAAAAAAAATAAAAAATTGTACGTCTCTATAATTAAAAACGAATCAAGTTAATCGCACAACCGAGACTAATTTCATAAATATTTACACACACACACACACACACACAAGCACACACAAACACACATCCCAATACACTTTCATTAACATGCACATATACATAATTATATAGAGTATTTTCTAACCCATAATCTTCGCAACACCACGATAAATTTTACAAGCGCAACAAGTTTTCTAACATCGCATATATACATATCCATACATGTTTTTGAATTAAAGCTCATTTTTCTCATGTTTTCGTGCTTTTTTAACTTTGTTCGAAATTATTTTTTATGCCGTCGTAAATGATTTTGAAGTAGGAAGCAAAACTTTTTTTTTTATTTTTAAATTTACGTGAAACTTTATAATTATTCAAAAAAAAAAAAAAATGGTAAATGTAAGAAACGAAATAATTACGTTAATTAAACAAAAAATAATTTTTGTTTTTGTGTAAGTAGAATTCTAACCAAAGAACAATTTAATTCTTAGCATTTTCCCGTATGTTTTTTTGTGTTTAATTTTTTCGTTGTTGTATTTTCTGCATATTTTCCAACGGAAATAGCACAAAAATGGGGATTAAGCTTGGTTTTTTTTACTATTTTATATTTGTTGTTGTTGTTTAGCATAAAATTAAAAAAAAAAAATTAAATAAAATAAAAAATCCACTTGACGTTGATCGATAATTATAATTTTCGTGTTTTACTAATTGAAAAATTATAAATTTTATTATTTTAATGGTTATGTTGTTGTTGCGTGTACCATTTCGTTTCATTTAATTTTTTTTGTTGTTGTTGTTGTGTACAGTTGAATGGAATGTTGAAAATTTTCATTTTCATTTTAATTTTGTATTGTTGTAAAAAAAATTATGGTTGAAGATGATGAAAATGAAAACTAATTTTTTATATGTATAGCTCGAATGCATATTTACGGTTTTACAATTAGTGTAGACATAAAATAGCTGTTGAAATTTAATTATGAAAAGCCATACCGTTTTGAAAAGTAATAAAAGTGCTTATGATATTATAGTTACCGTTATAAGCAAGTAATCAGGAGAATATTCTTTTATTAAGAATTATTTAAAAGGACACAGTGGTAGAAGCACACAGTTGGACAATTTGAGAAAAATTTGCTCGATTCCTTGAATTTAAAAGGAGACTGTAACCGGTTGGAAAAACATTACTGAAAATGATGGCCGAGTATGCTTTAAAATGTGTTCGTGAATTATGTTTGTGAATACGCTTTCTACTTTTTAATTTGTTTTCCTATTAAGAAATTGAAACACTAATTGACGAACTAAAAGGTATGTTGGTCTGTTTATGGGTACCTTCCCACTAGACTCGGCTAAAAGCTTTCCTCGAAGATTAATACAACCAAAGAAACCTCTTTTACGAACCAGTGGGGTTGTAATATGTGATATATTTAAAGTTCAACTAATTCCTTTATTTTAGTATCCTGAAGTTTTGTCAAAGGACGACTTTGCTATAACTGCCAATATTTCCGCCAATAAAACCCAAGCTAATAGTATAGAAAGACCCAAGAACATACAACTCAAGATTCATAAAATGCATATATGCAACCTCCAGCTATGCTACCTACTGCAACCAAAAAGTGCAAGATATAAGCGGTCGACATCATTTTTAACAATTTTTATGAATATCCGGTTTTGAGAGCCGTTTTTCGAAACTTTTAAAGCACTTGTGCATACTAATACTAAAGCACTGTGCATAGTGGAATCAAATCAGTAGAGATTAATTATCCTACGGTACTCAAACTATTAACTGATAGATACAATAATCCAAAGTTATTAGCGCCAGATCACATTAAACCACTCTTTAATATACCAACCACGGATAAAGGATCTTCTGTCAAACTAAAGAGAGCTCGAGAGCTAATTAACAGCAAACATAACCACCTTAACTCATTGCAAAGTCTCGGCTGACCCACAACATCTCATTGCGATAACCTAACTTTCTACATGGTTGTGCAACAGCTACATATCTTCACAAGTTTAAAATAGAAGTACCCACACAATAGATAAGCAAAGCTAGATACATTTTTGAATTTTTTTTTAATATAGACGCTCTCACACTTTGGAAGGCATTAGTTTATTGAAGAAAAAAGTCCACAACCCACAACTCAGTTTGTAGAAGTATTTGCCCGAATTTTCGTCTTCATATCTGTGTTCAAACTATTTGCTTGTCGTGAGTATTCAGCATAACAAATTTTCATAACAAATTTTACTCAAAATGAAAATGTCATAAGCCAGCAATCTTTAACCATCATTTGTCGTGTACCAGTTGATCATTATAAATCAAACAATCTAATGCAATTTTGATACCAAGTAATACTGGCCACTGCCGTAATCTACGTATTGGACAAGAATGGTTTCAGTTGCATGCAGAGCGTTACTTGATCCTGGATAACATGGTTAATCCTAACGCTGGCGTTGGCAACTGCACGGTTAACACAAACCAATGCACTATTCTTTCAATTAAGTTTCGTTTCAGCCAATTTACTGCTAAAACTACTGGTTATCAATCAAGCAGCTTAATTTATATTCAAAATTGGTATTTCCTGCATAACATAGAACTAGCAAATCCTAACTTCAACTGTCCACAAGCAATAGACATTTTGATTGGAGCTGAGCTCTAATGCTCTTTTATTTTAGAAGGACAAATACAATTCTACACTAATATGCTTGTATTTCAAAATACAGCATTCGGTTGGATCATCACAGGTATAGCTATGATTCCACAAACAATCAGTCATTGCAAGCTGATATTTACAGTTCCTTCTCCATTACTGGAGGTGTTATTTTCAAAATTTTGCGAAATAGAAAAACACGACTCTCCATCAAACCAAACCACTTTTGAAGAAGAGGAATGTTAAACTTTCTTTTGAAACACTGTATCGCGCGATTACTCAGAGCAAGACGTCGTACGTATACCGTTCCGTTCAGAGCCCATAAACTTAGGAAACTATCAAAATGCAGTTTTAACCCGTTTCTATCATCTAGAGCGAAAACTTGATCGCGGGATCAGGCTCTCCAAAGGAAATATAATAAATTTATGGTTGAATATCAGGAACTCGGTAACACGCAACCAATCAAATTAAGTGAACTTTAATACCCAAACTATTTTTTACCACACCATTGCACATAATTAAACATTTTTATACAAACCAAAACTAGAATCACCATCTAACTCAAATATATGTGTCATCGGTACCGATAGTCCATAGCATCGTAATGAAAGGATGGTTTTATTACTATCAAGGACAACTGTATATTTTGTAGATGAAATAAACCATAGCCTCCAGATAAAATGGACTATTGACAACTCATCGATTAGATAGCGCACTGCTAGCACTTGTAAAGATCATTCAATCCATACACTTTAGCGATGAGATAACTGATCTACGGAAAAACAAAGAAATTCATCGAACGAGTTGTTTACGTACTCTTAGCCCATTTCTGGATATCCACGGTTTACTACGTCTTGGAGGTCGAAATCAAAATTCACTTCTTCCTTACCAATTAAAACCTCAACTCCTCTTACCCAAATCTATTTCTTATCGCACCATCAACAAGAGCATTCCCTGTTTCAAAACTAAACCAAACAGTATCGAACATCTCATGGGAAACCTACCTGCAGAGCAAGTCAGTCCTTCTATAATGCTGGGGTCAATTTCTGTGTAATCTCCAACAATGTAACAAGAAGATAGAGTTTGTGGGAAACCAATACATGGCCCAGTCAAGTAAATAAATTGCACGCGGATCTTGCGATTGAAGTAAAACTGCAGCCCAAAATTCAAGTCAAAGGATGTTCCGATACTCAAAATATTCTTTCTGTATCCGAAATTAAATGGAGGTTTGAAGTTGGCCAGATTCCTTAAGAGCATGCTCAGTCAATTTTTCCATTTGAAGCTACTTAGTTATAAAGCTGGATTGACTCTAATATCGCACTGAACAGGTTAGCAAACAATTTCACACATTATTGCCTAATAATATTTTTAAGTGCAAAGGCACTCCATCTAGAGCTTGTAGGAGCTTTGACAAATTTAAGGATTTCAGGACTTAAAGTTATACTAACAAATTAGAAATATACTATACTATACTAATAGTATAGTATAGTATACTAATATACTATACTAACAGTCAGATATACTAACAACAGAAGGTAGTAATAGAATTTAAATGGTCGGCCAAAGAAGAGGAAGAAGATTGTTAAATGCATTTTATCCCAACATATCGAAAAAACCAAGAAAGGCGTTAAATCGTTCGGATGTCATTTAGAGACAGTTCTACAAAATTCAACCAATCAATATAAATTTGCTTTTCAAACACAACTATGACCCCCTGTAGGAGTATAGAATTCATGGGCCGAACCATCGTGTATGCCAGTAGAGGCTGGCTGGAGCAATGCAATGTACAGAAGGATATAAAATCGAAACTGCATTCGTGCGTCCTCGATTTGGCTGGTGACGGCGTAAATTAGGACGTTAAAAATTAACCGCAAAAGAGTTGGGAGAGCTTCGGGCCCAGAAAAGATTTCAGGGCTTAGAAACATAAAAAAAAGTTGCTTTTTAGTGGCTTGTATCGGTGGAAAGGATAGTTATTCAAAACCCGGATATTAAGGATAAGTATGTCAAATATTAATGGATGAGTTCTTATCATTAGGTCACATAGAGATGGGTCCAGAGAAAATACGCGATCACCATCACAGTGAAATATTTTACATCACGGTATTTTAAAAGAGAACAGTAACATTACTACGCTGGGTGTAGTGGTCGATGGTTCAGCTGCAACATATAACAGTTTAACGCTGAATCACCACTTAATGGTAAAGGATGGACTCTTCAAGAAACACTGTAGAAAATTTTGTTGGAAATAGCTATATGCCCACCTTTATAGAATATCGACCAATTTGAATCGATCCAAGTCAAACATGTCTCCAACAGATCCTATGGCACCGGTCACCTACTTATGAAGTGAGGCAGGTTCGTTTTAAAAACGTGGTTCCAAGTAATTGCCGCAGTGGTTAAAAATGCAATGTTTGGGTCGAGAGGTACCGGGTTCGAATCCCAACAGGGAAGTTTGCAAAAGGAATTTATCACCACTTGATTGCGATTGGTGATAACGATGAACCAAACTATGACCCATATTGGAGTCAAGGATCCATTGGCTGAACCATCGCCCATGCCAGTACAGGATGGCTGGAGCAATGCAATGTGCAGAATAAATATTTAAAGCGCACGTATATTCGGGCGTCCTTGATTTGGCTATAGCAATGCCGTAAAGTAGGCTATTAAAATGACCGCAAAAGAATTGAGAGAGCTGCGATCCCATAACAGATTGCGCGGATTGAAACATTCAAAAAATAAAATTGCAATCCAATGTAGATAAATATTCTAATGCAGGTGAATGTACAACAATAAGTGATGAAAGAAGGATTTCACTAATGTCGGGCCTATATTAGAAATCCAAAGACGATGAGTTTTGATTCAAGTTCGTGAATATACCAAAATAAATGTTCAATCAATTGTGGGTAACATTTAGGTGTCTATTACCATTTACGGTTAACATTAGGCTGGTAATGTAAGAATTGTGAATTTCTATGGTGATATGGGAAAATGTTTCTGGATCTGGAAAACAAATGGAGAAATATTCATCGGTAATTTACTTTATTGAATTCAGTATTAATTAAGCAGTTTGTTAGTACAATGACTAGTGACATTCAAGTTTATGGATTCAACAACATCATTGAAGCTGCAAATGCTTTAACAATATACGTGAGGGCAACAATTGAAGAAAACCACGTGATGATTATAAACATTAGAGTTCCAGTCAAAAATATGTCACCTATGGAATATGCTGATGACACAATAAATATGAATTCTATGGTGAGTTGCAAGCGGCTATATCTGTAGTGACCACTGAAATGACATCATTCCTATCCAGCGAGATTTAAACGAAAAATGTAAAATCGATAATATGACGTCAATTATGAAAAAAGCATTATATAGTCATCATGGAAACATAACGGAGATAGACTCATCAATTACTTATCCACAAATCAGTAATTTATATAGGTAGCCAAAAGTTTTCACACAAAAACCTGCACAAGTACATTTGGATATCACCAGATGACAGAACAACAGCCCAAATAGAACACCTTCTGGTTAGCAAAAAATTTCAATCATCCCTGTAAAATGTCAGATCAATGAGAGAAACAGACATGCATAGCAAGCACTGCAACTAGTAAAAGCAACATTCATAGTAGAACCCACGGCAGTTAAAGACGCAAAGAACAACAATAATAAATTTAGCATCGACAAGTTAAGAAATGCCAACACAAAATTAACTTCAATGAAGCGCTACAAATGTACCCGGTTTCCAAGACAATACGATAAAACCATGCATAATTGACGATACCTAGAAGAAAATTAAGGAACGCTGTCAAGTCAGGCCTATTTTGTCAAAAAAACACGGCAGAATTCCAGAGGCTACAGAAACATGAGGATGATACATCAATTCGTCAACAATGTCGAAACAAAGTTGCTGGATCAGACAATATTCGCACTAATCTACGACATTGTGATATATTCACAGCAGAAACAGTTCTAACACCACTATTAGTGGAAGTTTAAAGTACAGGTAGAAGACCAGAGGCAAGGAATAAAGGAGTAATTATAATAATTCCAAAGAAAGGCAACTTAAGAGAATGCATGAATGGGAGAGGAATCACACTCTTTAAAGCGCGAAGAAATTGTTGCCTATGATTATCATGGATCATGTTTTTTTAGTAATCAGTAACCACAAACAAAATGAGTAGGGTGGTTTCAGCATGCTTATTATCTTCGAGTTTGTCACTCAGTATCAATAGTTTAATGAAAAACTTGGAGTGAAGGATAATAGAATTTAGGGTGGAATATGGAGCAAAGATGTTCTGCAGCCAACTCACATTATGCTATAGGCATCTAAGAAAATCTTTATTGATTTAGGGATAGCATCCTAAACTGTTTTGATTACTAGTTGCGACTATGTCTTCGTAGTGGTACTAGTTTTCTAGTACTTAGAAAGGATTTGCTCATATAATTTATTTCTTGGGAGTAAAAGTAGTGAAAATTAATGCTTTTTTGTTCCTCTGGTCGAGATTAGTGCGAGTCATTGTTTGAAATAGCCAATATTTGGTAGTATTATGCAGCCTCGTGGGTTGATTCTACCACAGATTGAATGAATAGACTTCACGTGAAGATAAACCCAGTGTGGCGTAATCATTAAGATTTTGGGCGAAAGGTTCGTAATTCTAGTGTTTGCGAAGTAGAAATCATAATCACTCACTCACTTTGCAGAAGCAACTCTAATCGACGAAACTGTCTTTTTTTGTTTCTATAAATCTTGAGATCGAAATAGATAAAATTTGCAACAAGTCGCTTTGGATCTTCTCCCAAGCATTCCTTCTCTTAGAAGGGAGCGGATCATCCCAGTCTAGTTATCTCTTTGTATTTATATATCTCTTTGTGTTAACTTTTTGTGTTATATCTTTATGTTTATGACTACAAGAGCTATCTCCGAGTATTGAAAGAACATTTTCTTGCAATTACAATTGTTCCTCTTCAGTGTCAGTTCCTGTCTTGATGTCATCTATACGCACATGTCCTATATAATTGTCTTCTGTTGCTAGTTTCATGATCCTAGTTGACAAAAAAGGTGAGACACTAAGCCATAGGTCACCGTTTCCCATTTAAAGTAACTGGTTTGCAAGGATCAAGTATTCAGGCAATTTTTTTAGTAAATTTTATCATCTGGCGAAATGATGATTTGTCGATACAATTTTTGAACCTCCGTAGAGAGAACGATTTGATGCTCTTGGATACGTGCAAAGGCTACAAATAAGCAGGAATGTACAATCGAGCTGAAAGCCAAACCATTGTTGAGCGATCAGCCTAAGTTTGCATTCGCAGAACCATCGAAAATGACTTACTCAATTTGCTGTTTGACACTGATGACTTGAAAACTTTGTTAGTTTTTCTTGAAAACTTTGTTAGTTTTTAGGTACTTTGTTAGTTTTTTTTTTGCATTACGGGGCTTGCACTTTGAATACGGATAGTAACGGTTACTATATATTTTGATGTAAGTGAATTTGACTTTACTAACCCAATTACAAACACTCGAGAATTTTGCTTTTTTATTCGAAAATGTTGCATACATGATTCCGTAATAAAGCTTGTTTGAGAGACGAATATGTCTAAATGGCTCGACATGTGGTCAGTTTTTCGAAATGATTTCTTACATGTTTGATTGCTGTAGAAAGTTTTAAATAGACAGAGAGGCTCTGCGAGTAGTGTGAGATGCAATTTGACTCGCTTGCTGTTGAGTGATTCTCAAAAAGTTTCCCTCATCTTGGAGAAAGAAGTTAGGTTTAAATCCACATTTCTGGCATATTCTATGAAATAGGCGTTCTAAAAAATGATTTGTGTCAATACACATGGCACATTAAAATTGATTTTTCGGAGTAGAACCGTAGGACTTCGGTGGAGTATTCTAATTGATGACAATGCAGCCTTTAACTTCTGATTTTGAACCGGTGTGTTTCACAGGTCCCTGATGTGACTTAAGTGTTATAATATGTAACGTCAATGAACTGTTAATGTAATAAACAGTTGTACATGTTGTAACATGTACAGTTGTAACATGTAATAATTGTATAGATCTTACGGGTTTTGGCCCTTAACGTTTTGGACTTTTCATTCGATTTATTCATAAGCATAAAAATAAGCCACTGACCACATGCCTCAGCGACATCTTCCAACGCATAGAGTCTCTACATATTCCCTCAAAAAAATTTGCCTAATTTCACTTCAAAGCGTGCTGGCAAGTGTTGGACTGCTATACATCTTAATTTGCATTGGCATATTCCAAACGGAAATTCTCCTCGTGAATTACATGATAACAAACATCAACGGCATTGTTTTTAGTTTCGTCGCAACGCACTTATATATACACATTTTCTTACACATTAAGAAAATGCTGAAATTAGATTTTCTAAGAGGTATAACACAGCTTTAATAAACACAAGATCATTCAAGTACCAATCAATGG
Source organism: Tipula confusa (assembly GCA_963556175.1). Classification (NCBI taxonomy): domain Eukaryota; kingdom Metazoa; phylum Arthropoda; class Insecta; order Diptera; family Tipulidae; genus Tipula; species Tipula confusa. The sequence goes on from OY744476.1 coordinate 164,434,177, forward strand.
AATTTTGAATCTTTTATCTTCCAATCAATTAAAAACTGGGTCATGAACTTACTAAATTCTTATCACAAAACTTCGAAAGTTGTATAACCTATAAAATCTAGTTTAACAAACTATTTTATTCACATTTCCTTAAACAATAATTTTTCCTGCCTTTGTTTTCCATCTCATTCGTCCATGAAAAAACACTAAACAATACTAAAATAACAGTACTGTATAGATTGATATTGGTCCTTAACAATTCAATAAAATTCAACATAAATCAAGAATTTATTTCATAAATAAATTCTAAAGTATAATAAACCAATCTTTATGACTCCATATCCACCATCTTACTATATTCACATAGTAAATAGTAAATAAAATTCAACCCAATAAAAACACACAAAAAAAAAAAAAAAAAAAAACACAACCAACGTAAAAGCTCAACGAGAAGTTTTTTATTAAACTTGGAAAACTTTTTTTTTTTTAAAGTTTGTTTTATTATTTACCCCCTTATAGTTGGTTCTGCATGCTCTCATTTCTCAAATACGAGACGTATTTTTTTTTTCTGTACCAATATCTTGTAAGACATTTCGCTTTCTTTTTTTTTTTAATACTTAGTCGAACAAACCAATATTGCTAAATATCGTACCGAGTACATAAAACAAATAAAATTCAATCTGAACTTTGATCGTATACCAATAAACCATAATTTTTTTAATTTGAAAGCACAAAAAAAATATTTTTTTCTCATAAAGAAAATTTCAAAGTTTTGTTTCCTTGAAAATAAAATGAAAAAAAAAAAATCGAAAAACTTAAAGCTTATTCATTCTATTATTATTGCATAACGTATACGTATACAGTGCACACAATATGGCCGTAATAGTTAAACTTCAAAATTACAGTGTGATAAACAAACGAAGATCAAAACTAAATTTTGTTTATGTACAGTGGATTTATAAATTTCATCATCGTTGAACTTTTTTAGTTGTTGTTATTGTTACGGTTAAAGTTGGAATTCATCCTCATCTTATCAAGAAATATGTCATTGGTTCACTTTGCTATTTGTTGGTCGTGATGCTACAAAAATACACCATCGTACTGTTACTGTTGTTGGATTGAATTAAGAATTATTTTTGTTACTGTTGTTGTGGCCTAACGAAATGCCAGACATTTTTCTTATTGGATTAAAATAAAACAGAACACACAGACAAATATATATATAGCAAATAGTTGGAAAAATAAAAGCACAGCCATGAGCTTATATATATATATATATATATATATATATATATATATATATATATATATATATATATATATATATATATATAAATTAAATAAATAAAAAGATACTGTGCGGTATAAATAATACTATATCTAGAGATGAATACATAGGGAAACTGAAAATTGAAAAGAAAAATTTTATATTTGAAAAGGATATGAGAAAAATTCAAGTCACGAATGAAAATGATAAGAAAAATATTTTGATATGAGTGCATTTTTTCGATCGTCGTGGTTCTTTGTCGTACATACAGTATGCTTCGTTTGTATACTATAAAAATAAAATAAATTCTTTAATTTTCAGGTTATGTTTTCATTTCAATTATTATTTATTTTTATATGTTAGAATTACATAGTATATACGGAATTGTAAAAATTTAAGATGGAAAAATTCAAAAAAGATTCCTTTTCACGTATTATATCCTCGAAAATATTTGGTTACAAAAATACAGAAGGAATTTTGTGTGTTGAAAGCAAAAAATGTTAAATAGTTGAATTTGAAAAAAAAGGTCCAAACAAATCATCGGAAGTCGCATGATCGGCCAAAAACAGTGTTGTTTTTACTTTTCTTTAGGAAGTTTTAAAAACGTGTAAGCTCCAGTTTATTATCTAAAATTAACCAGAATCCTTAAGCTTTTTTAGAAGATGAGAGTTAACAACCAAATTTTTAGCGTGATTGCTAAAATTCACATGAAACATCGTTTATTATTCGTGATATTCAGTAACGACATCAACGACAATATGTACAATTTTAGATTGAGGATGATTGTTAAAGAAAAACTCATCAAAGTCATGATTTAAAAATATGTTCTCTAAAAAAAGATCTGAACTGTCCAGGAAGCAAAAACAGGCCCCATATCAATTTGCAAATAATTCCAATAAACTTTTACCTTACATAATGTTGTTCTCTATATTTTGGCACAACTTTTCAGAAAATTCACAACCTCTATGTGTTGAGCAAAAAACCTTTAACGGTACTTTAGTTTTGTTATTTAATTTTTTTGAAGTGAAACTTTTTTGCACCCGTTATGCAAGTTTGGCATGGGGCATCAATCGAGAAAACGCGTCAAGCCTAAAGAGCAAAAATAAAATATTTTAATATTTTTCATTGACTACTGATGCCGCTTTCATAAAAAAATTCTGCAGAATTTTTTCAGTAATATTTCTTAGGCAAAACATGACGGAATTAAATATTGTTTATCTTTTTTAGTAAATTCCGAAAGTGTATACCAACTTAAAATTTAATTGTATTATTTATTACTAAAAAATTACTAAAAAACTACTAAAAAATTACTAAAAAAAGGTAAACAAAATTTAATTCCGTCATGTTTTGCCGAAGAAATATTACTGAAGAATTCTGCAGAATTTTTCTGTGAAAGCGGCTTGAATGACTGCTTATTTAATAAAATAATCATTTTTTGCCTAAATAAGTTTTTATAGTGCTTTGAATAAAGGTGAAATGCTTTAATCTTTTTTTAATTTTAATAAAACGAAATTAGGAACCTTATTTTAATAAAAACAAAGAATTCAATACATCTTATATTTATTATTATTACAACTGACTTATTTTATAAGTCATCTAGCAATTTTTCTATCTTAATTTAATTCACATTTGTTGGGACAAGGCCCAATGGCTAGTCCCAAAGATAAATATAATTATTTATTTAAATAAATATTTGCTATAATATAGTATTATTTTAGTTTGCAGTCACTAGATCCATTGGTTTGGTTCTTTGTAAGCGTCGTATTGTTATCGGACAGTCCAGCATACGACGGATTTCGATATTCTCATGTTGTTGAAGGCGTGAATCATGTTTGGCAGCATAAACTGCAATTACTTCATTGATGTCTTCCATCTTTAAGTCACGGTGCAGGTCTTCATTTCGAATGTACCACGGGGCATTTACAATATTCCGAAGTACTTTATTTTGGAACGTCTGAATTATCTTAACGTTTGTTTTCTTAGTACAGCCCCAAAGCTGTATTCCGTAAGTCCACACAGGTTTCAGAGTTTGCCGATATAGGAGCAATTTATTATGTATAGATAGTTCCGAGTCTCTACCTATGAGCCAATACATTTTCCTGTATTTGATGTTTAATTCGTTCTTTTTTTTTTTGACATGTTCTGTCCATTTAAGTTTGGCATCAAGCGTCATCCCTAGATATTTTGCTGTATTTGCATAAGGGACTTGTTTAGAGTTTATTACGATTGGTATACTGACATAGTTTGTTTTATTAGTAAAATTCACATGAACCGATTTTGTTTCATTGAGCTTAATTCTCCATTTCTTCATGCAGTTACTAACTGTATGTTTGTAATTTTTCTGTAGCTTGCGTTACATTACTCCCAACTGCCAAAATTACTGTGTCGTCAGCAAATGTAGCTATGGTTGTTTCTTTCATTAGTAATATATCTCGTGTGTACAGGAGGTACAAGATGGGGCCTAAAACGCTTCCTTGCGGCACTCCTGCTGAAATTTTCTTTAGATCCGAATATTCATCTTCATATTGTACTCTAATCGTTTATGCCATACACGATCAAATGCTTGCGCTACATCCAAGAAGAGGCTTGAACATATCTTTTTCGTTTCTAGAGTACGTTTTATAATATCTGTGATTCTGTGAACTTGCTCTAGGGTCGAATGTTTTATTCTGAATCCAAACTGATAAGCAGGTATAAGATCATTATCCTTTATTATAGGCTTTAGTCTCTTCAGAAGTAGTTTTTCAAATATCTTCGATATAGTAGGAAGTAGAGATATTGGTCTAAATGACTTTTTATCGTTACTGTTTTTGTTTGGCTTTAAAATCATGATCACTTCTGCTACCTTCCACTGCCTTGGAACGTATCTTAATCTAAACACAGCATTGATTATGTGCAGAAGTTTGTGTATTGCTTTGTCTGGTAGTTCTTTTATAATTTGCCCAGTTATTAAATCATATCCAGGAGCTTTTTTCGGATTTACACTTTTTATTTCTTCTTTTAACTCACGGAGAGTTACAGTTTGTATTTCAAGCTCATTTGATCTGTGTACAAAATTAACCTTTTCATTCGCAGTTTGTCTGGGTAGTGGTTGAAAAGTTTCTTCGAGGTGTCTCGCAAACAGATCCGCTTTTTGCTTACTACTACGAGCCCACGTACCATTATCATTTCTAATAGGTGCTGTTGAATTTTTTGGTCTCTTGATCGATTTTGTTGCTTTCCATAAGGAGTATTCAGTGTCTTTTTGATCAGTAAGTGAAGATAAATATGATTCTATTGTTTCATTTTTTACTTTCCTGATAATAGATTTCAGTTTTTTACATAAGTTATTTAGCTCGGTTTTATTAGCTGCAGTTCGATTTATTTGCCAGAACTTACGTGCTTTACGTTTTTTAGCCACCAGTTCTCTTACTTCTATTGGATAATTTGAGCCTCTAATGTTATTTGCAGGTTCGCGTGGAGTGCTCTGCCACGCTGTTTGCTGTATATTTTCAATTAGTCTGTCAATTTCTTCCTCAATGTGCATAGATCTTCTTATTGGCACTTGCAGTTTGATATTTTCATTTAACAATTCACGAGAAAGGTTCCAATTAGTGTTCCTGTTGTAAAATCTTGGTGATATTTCTTTTTGAATAATAGTTTCGCTGAATGTCATGATAACAGGAGAGTGATCTGATGTAAGGTCTTCATTATTTTCAATTCGTATGTAGTTGTCAGATATTCCTTTTGTTACATAGAAATCTATAAGATCAGGAGTTTTGTTTAGATCTGTTGGCCAGTAAGTAGGTGCGCCACCAGATTGGAAGTCGCATTTTATTTTTTTGGCTGCTTTAAACAGTTCTCTTCCTTTTGGTGTTGTAATTCTGGAGCCCCAAAATGTGTCTTTTGCGTTGAAGTCACCTCCAATAATGAAACATCGTCCCAAAGAGTGAAAAAGTTCTTCATATTCTTCTTTTTTTAAGTTATAGCGTGGTGGACAGTATATAGCTGAAATACTTACATCTTTGTTCTTAGTTTGAATTGTGATTGTTGTCACTTGCATGGACTTAGTTTCAACCTTCATTTCTTCATGGTGTTTTATATTATTTTTAATGAAAATGGCAGATCCCCCTCTTGCCCTTTCTGCTGGATGAATAGCATGGTAGAAACTGTACCCACGTATTTTGCAATATGAAGATCTATTAAAATGGCTTTCAGAGATTAAACATATGTCAATTTTTTGCATGTTTAGAAATATTTCTAGCTCAGGTATATGATGGATTAGCCCATTTGCATTCCATATTACTATTCTCAGCGTTTGTAAATTAATTTTTATTTTTGTTCACGTTGGAATACTGCGATGATAGAGTTTTCAATTGATCAAATATAAGTTTATTTATATCAGCTTGCTCGTCAAGTTTTTTACTTAAAGCTTCTATGGTTTTGATGAAATCTATTTGAACTTGGCCAGTATTATTTACATTTGTGGTTGATTCTTGATTTTTAGCAACTTCTGCATATGATGCGTTACCTCGCAGATTGTATAAATATTAAAAATTATTTACAGCAAAGAACTGACATTGGTAGAGACAATTTTCTAACAAATTGCAAATATGTTGTAGATGAAGGCCATTTGCAGTTTGTCGCACTCAGCAAAATGACCAAAGCCAGTGACATTTGGCACGATTCTAAAAATGTGAAAAAGTGATTTTGTTTTAAAACATTATGGCAAAAACACAACGGTAGTGTTTGATGTTTATCCGATCTATGCTACCACAAAAGGAGCAGAACAAAAGGCAATAATTTCTCGAAAACATCCATATTAAATCGAAATTCATCAGCAAACTGAAGCAACACTTACCTAGTTTAAACTTACCAATACATCAGGTGGAAGATTACGCAGATACTTCTATCGCAAATGATGGTTGCTGCAGAGGACTTAGAAATTCTCATGCTGCTTGTGTTTTTATGTTCACCAACATGTCAAACAATTTGGCTTCTTTGCCCCAAATCGAAGACTGTGCATGATATTGCAGCATGAAGGACACGGTTGTCTTCATTAAGCGACCTGTTTCCAGTTTTTCTTGCTTTTACGGGATGCGATACCACCTCAGAATTATACGGGAAAAAAAAACTAAAAGCATTTAAGCTTTTGCAAGCCAATGCAGAACTGAGATCCATCGTGCAAGTGTTTGCAAACGAGTCCCACGAAAGAGAATATTGCAACCAGCTGAGCGCGTAATATGTGGACTATATTACATCACCAAAGAGACTACACTAAAAGAAGCAAGATATCTTGCTTACAACAGAGTAATTGGTTATCTGCAGTTACATTCTTAATTCGATTTAGCTTGTCTCCAACCACAACAGCAAATCATCATTCATTTGAGGTATACCATCAAGTTCAAGCATGGCTGGGAGATGCTTTGCTCTCCACAGATTGGGGATGAAAATTTGTCAAAAGTAGTTTGCCACCCATTCCAAATGATCTGTCACCGGTTCCAGATTTTCTGCTCAAGTTGATATCTTGCAACTATCGTACGCAATGCACAGCATGATGCAAAACATGTTGGAACCTGGTGGAACCTTTCAGAGTATACCATGCAGCAACACTACAAGCAAAGAAGATCTCAATGATATTGATAGTTAAAGTTCATAGTTGGAAGTGAATAGTTAATTGTTTGAATAGCTAACTGTTCTATTTTTAAAGTAAGGCTAAGTTAGGTTTTGTGCCCGTCAAACAAAAACTTGGCAAAGACACAAAAAAGGTTCGTTGCCTAGCCACACGAATTTTTTTCTCCACATCTCGCTACTAAACCAACTAGAGCTCCTGACGAAGCAATAAATATCTTTAACACTCAGTCTGTAAAATCACAGAGGATACGAGTTCCCAGAAAGTCTGTACATAGCCAAGCTAAGACCGGTAGAGAGATAGTGGAGAATGGTTTCTTCTTCCTTTCCTTTATCCATGCAACCGCACGACAATAATCATGAGAGAGAACACCAAGTCTACTTGCATGCTTACCAATGAGACAGTGTTCAGAGATGATACCCACAATTTTACCAATACTACAACAATTCATATATATTAGTTGGTTAGACCTGACTAAGTTGAATATAGGCTAAATCTGCCGTGTGAAGACGCATGAGTTATGCTTTGACCACGTTTCATTTGTGATTTTGTATGCCTCTTCCTTAAGAAGTAGCTGACACGTAGAAAGTGGTACCCTAATATCAGACCCTAATATCTGGGACCCTAATATCAGAAGTAATATGCTACAGAAGGTACCCAGTCTAGTGAGTCTTTCGGCTTTAATATGCGCTGTCACGTTAAAATGCTCTGGTACGCGACATTTGAGTTAATGTTTTTATGTTGGTGAGATGAATAAATTTTATTAAAAACAATGGATGTTTCCTTTTTGTTAGCTTACCTAAGATAGCTTACTTTGAGTTTTGTGAAATCCAATTCCGGAAGTTTTAGTAATATATGCACCGCTTTATCAATGCATAAATCACTCAATCAAAATATATGTACATTTGATCGACAATTTAAATAACAAAACTTTAGTTTACCTTACTTATTATCTTAATTGTTAGCCACGTGGATTCTGTAGATAATTAAAAATTCAACTCAAAACTTTATTTGAGTGAAAAAATTTTACTCAAAAATTTCACTCAATTGCTCTTAGTTCATACAGTTTTTTCATTAAAAATGCTTTTATACATAGATACAAAGAAACAAAATTAAAATCAAAGTTTTGAGTCCTTTTAAAAAATAATTATTTTCCCTTTGAGAAAAATGCGCAGCTTTATATTATTCAATGCATAAATCACTCAATCAAAATATATATACATTCGATCGAAAATTTAAATAACAAAACTTTATTTTACTTTACTAATTAACTTGATTGTTAGCCACGTGGATTCTATGAATAATTAAAAATATCCCTAAAAATTATATTTGAGTGAAAAAATTTAACTCAAAAATTTAACTCAATTGCTCATATATTTTTTTCAAAAAAAATCCTTTTATACATAGATAAAAAGAAAAAAAATTGGAATCAAAGTTTTTAGTACTTTTAAATAATTAATTATTTTCCCTTTAAATAACATTTATATTATATTATATTATTCAATTACGCATATATCACTCAATCAAAATGTATATACATTCGATTAACAATTTAAATAACAAAACTTTATTTTACCTTACTTATTATCTTAATTAATAGCCACGTCGATTCTGTAGATAATTAAAAATTCCACTCAAAATTATATTGGAGTGAAAAAATTGAACTCAAAAATTTCACTCAATTTCTCTTGGCTCAAACACAATTTTTTCAATAAAAATCCTTTTATAAACATAGATAAATAGAAAAAATTAGATCTAAAGTTTTGAGTCATTTTTCGTGAAAAAATTGATCGTGAAAAAGATAGCACTGGGTTCAGTGCTCTTATCTTTAATTAAAGTCTTAGGTACATAAATTTTCCCAGATCCGCAACAAATTTCCTTCCTATGTCCAATTTTTACATAGGATAAACGAAGCGAAATCAGCAACTATCCCAGGACTGCTATACTTTCTTTAATATACCTTAACTTTTTGGATCAATGGTCCATCGATTATTGTTTTTTCGCGTAAAGAAATATTTCAAGCAAGGTTTTTTTTTTCTGGAGAGATCTATATATTTACAAACCTGATGTCTTTAGGGTCACTATTATTCTTTCCCACATATAGGGTCACTATTGTTCTTTCTCATTTAAAACGTTATTAACTTTTTCAAATTTTCAATTTGTCTGCGTGTTAACCTGACTAAATGAAAATTGTCACCCCATTCACTGTGATCTGAATCATTGGTATACTATACTAAATGTAAGCAAATATGCAAATCTCTTTCTTTTTGTAGACATGCTCACAACTCTCGTTGAGTATGATGAGTTTTAGTTGATGCAGACCGCTTGAAATTGACCAAAATTATTGTCAACAGCTGTAGTAGTTTAAAAAAGAGCCTTGTTCCAATCCAGTTTTTGGTACCTAAACGTATGCTTGAATATCTTTCCCAAGACTTTATGATAGGAGACACCATTCCAAGTGGATCGAATAATCGAGCGCAGCTTCAAAAATGACAATCCTTTTTGTCATTTGAGATGGGCGAAAATTTGGTTGTACTCAAAATTGGAAAATTTTTGAGGTTATCAGAAAACATCTAACGTTTTGATAATATTGTCGTTATTAAACTGCATCAGCTGTTCTAAATATGTAATTAGCTCGCCATGTTCTTAATTCCATGCCGCACGGACCTAAAACGCTGGTAATCAAATTCTTTAATTGTATATGGTTTCTGATCTGGTATTGACCCTTGTTAGGAGGCCACCATCTAAATATCGTTCAAAGAGTGCCCGCTACTGATTTTTCCATATAAGCAATTCGCAACTTCTTCGTAGAACTGTCTGGTTTTAATACACAATGATGAAAGAGAAAACTTGAATACCGGAAGCTTATCAACAGCCATTCGTTCCATGTGTCCAAGTGCCAAATACTCTTCGAGGAATGCCTTTTCTCCAAATTTCAAAAACGTTGCTTAACGATAGTAGAGTTAATCATCCGAAATCAAAGGTGGACATATAAAGGAGAGCCTGACAAAAATCGACTTTCCTCAGTTCACGAGAATCTCTCCTTCTTCAATTATTTCAACTTTATACAAAATCTTTCGATTTCGCATCACTGATTGTGGAACGTGCTGAGATCCAGAGAGACACGTAAAATCCGAAAGTTAAAGAGTTGGTTGGTAACAAAAAACACCCGCCGATATAATCCAATCCAAGGCTGTTTTTCATAGGCACGGATAATTACCTCCTACTATCACCTGGCCAATTTTAAGCAAAATCATCATACTATTCAGCGCCCAGCAACATGCCCCTGTTTCTATGTTTATCGGTCAATTGTCTACAATATGGCCTTTGAGACAGTTAAACCAGATCCCACACTGTTTTACTTGAAAAACATCAATATAATTACATTTTCCTCGCTTTGAGTAAAATGCGCAAATTTGTAATATTCAATTCAAAAATCACTCAATAAAAATAAAAATTTGAATAAAATATAGCCCATTTTAACAAAGATAATCTCTTAATCGATAATTATATTTGAGTGAAAAATGTTAACTCAAAAATTCCACTCAATTTTTCAAACCTAACACCAGTAAATTCCTACCAGTAACAATAAATGTCAAGAATCAATGAAATTGGTCTGGAAATTCAACAACGTTTGTCACATCAACCATTTGCGGCGTAAAACTAAGACTTGTTGGCATCTTAGCCATCGAGGGGGCCTGATTAACAGCAAGTTTTAACTCTAAAGAATATTTTTCTATACTATACGCTAAAATGTTCTGATTGCCTTGAAGTGTTATCTTTTAAATGAAATTATTACTTGCCACACTTATCTAAAATTATTATAGCCGTTCGTGACAAGAAAATGTGCTGGTGTCAAAACATCAATTTAATCGGCTGATAATAAGCATATTGGCCTGGAATTTTGACAGCTTTTTATTCATCTCTTTCATAGTTAAAATTATTTTTCCAATTACTCTTTTCAAATGGAACATCGTTGATTTGATTGCAGCTTCCCAGATGTCCCCCAAAATTGCAGCTTCCCAGATGTCCCCCTTGGCATCTTATACCACCAAACGAGCGCTTGGTGGTATAAGATGCCAAGGAATTGCCAAGAAATTGTGTTGACAGAAAGTGAGAGATATTAGCAAAATGTTTCGTTATCTGAAGTGATTCAGACGGTACACCTCTCCTGGCTACGAATCTTTCTAGAGCTGCTACTAGTTCTCTTACTAGGTCTCTTACTAGTTCTTTATAATCTGTTTTTGTGCTCATGCAAACAAATAAGCTAATATAGACCTTATGCGTTTTTTGTTCTCGTCCCTTAGTTAAATGGACTGATAATGATCCAGCAAAGTCGACGCCTGCATATACAATTGGTGAACTAATTCAACCCGACAGGTATATAGATCATTTGCTGTTGCAATGTCGCCTATTGTATCTTCGACCCATGATACAAATTCTGGTTACTTCTTACACTGTCGTTCGTTCACTGGTTGTCCAATATGTTTAGCGAAAAATTGTCAGTAAAAACGACGGCCCAGCGTGACCATACATTTGGTGCAGGTTTTCTAAAATCATGCATGTTAAATTAGATTTTAGAGGCAATATCACTGGATACTTTGTACTATAAGATTCCGCACAGTTTTCAAGCCTATCGCCAACTTTAAGTAGATTTTTTCGGTCTATAAATAGGTTTAAAGAAATTAGTTGGTTTGATTTACTTACGTTACCGTTCCGTTTTAGGGTTGATATTTCGTCATAACATGACTTCTTCTGTTCGTATTCTCAAATTCTTTGAAACGCAATAAATCGCTCTTGTGGTTTTGAAAAATGACCTTTCGATCTCTTCGCCAGAAGCTTTGTTTTCGTGTTGTTTATAACTTGAAGAATAAATGCAACAATTTGCTGGAGTTTGGTGAATAATTTGCTAACAAACTTTCAAACAAATCATTGATTGAAACACCAAAATGGGTTCACCTTTATTAGTCGCTCTTCTTCTTCGAACTAATATTGCGTTTTTTAAAGAGGCCAATATTTGGCGCCATAATTCAGAAAATCTGGTCAGTTCTACCACAATTTATGTCTTTGAAGTTTTGGACCAGACATGCCTCGATTTTCGAAATCTGCTGGATTTTGTACCAACGGTACGTGCTCCAGTATTTACGGGGTATAAGATCCATGATCGCCGATGTTCGATTAACTATGAATGTTGTCCACCGACGAGGTTCGCTAGCCAATCAATCGATGACAATTTTTGAATCTGTCCATAGCAAATTTGTTATTAGTTTTTAGGTTTGCGTCATAATTCACTGTTTCCATCAACTTGGATATAATAACGGCACTAAGAAACTCCAATCTTGGCAACGACACTTCTAATTGCCTAATATAATTGCCTAAGATGCATTCTCGATAGCATCGCCAAAACCGTGAATATCTACGATGGAGTCAGACGACGAACCAAAGATCTTTTAATAGTTATATGTTCTACGTTTTGTAAATTATCCTGGAGCTTTTGCCATTGCGGTAATGGCTCATCCCATTTTAGACTTAGAATCCAAAGTTGCTGCATGAATATTTTCACAATATTTTGCTAAGGGGATCGAATAATCTGCTAGACTCTGACAAAATGACCTGTTTCGTATTGTCTGTGTATTCGTGAACTGTCGCTTTGAATAAAAAGTTACCATGTTTAGTAGATTCCAACTCATCCCTAATACCCATATGTATACAGAAGACTCAGCTCCTGCATCATCTAATTCTTTAATGTTTCACGCGATATTTGTGTTATTTGAAATGGATTTGATGATTGGTTGGCAATTCGAAGATCATTTCCGTAATTGAAAACCGTATTAAATAACAGGTTCCCGATGTCTTCCTTTAATTGTAATTTTTGTTGCGTGGTATCAACGGAGGCCATTAGATCATCTACACACATTTTTTTTCTATTTCGTGGCATGCTCTGACATTCTCGGACTAGAATGTTTATATTCCTCTACTATTTGCTTAAGACATTCTGTCCTTTGCGACAATCTTCTGAAACTTCGTATGGCTTGGATTTATTAATACTTACCGGTAAATTTTTTCTATATCTGCGAAGATCGCAAATCTATATGTTCTCTAAAACGGAGAGTTATTGAATACAGGTTTGTATAGTGGGGCTTACGGCTAAATAAGTGTGGAGGAAATTGTCTATATTGCTTTTTGCAGAACCGCCAAAAACCACTTGTAGTTTAGTCATAGAAATTGTTCATTTATTCGTTCCAATTGAAACCATATGTCAAACTAGCTGATTTAGTTAGAATTTCCCAAGCCTAGTAACATAGATGTGCTAATTGAATACTTCTTTCACATCTTTAAGAAACGTAAAATTCAGGGAAACCGAAACAAGCCCATCCTTTAAAATACTCCTATTGATTGGAATGTAAGTGGCAAGATTACCGTAAAACATTTTTCGATTATAGAGTCATTTCCGTCTATTTTAGAGTCAAAATTAAAGTAAAAAATTTGCAAGAGACGGAATCTAAGAACAAAATAAACAGTTGCCAACTTTTGAAATTGTCCATAAATTGTATATAAGATTCAAATAAGGGTTAAAAATGAATGTAGTATGCCTTTTAAAATAAAGAGAATGAGATATGTATAAAAGAAGAACACGTCAGTCTTGAAGTGTATGTCGAAACAAAAGGTTGTGTTGTGTTTGTTTTTTATTTAATAATTTGAAAACGTTAAACATATTTATACGGTAAGTTTTAAATTATTCATAATCATTAGACATTTATTTTTATTTACTGACGGTAAACTAAACAATAGTAATGATTTATGCTGAATAAATTTGTTTAACTTCAATGTCAAAATTGTTCGTATTTTCCAATTTATTATAATTTTTTCGGGTAATTACAATTTGTTCAATATAAAAACTTAATTTTTTTAAATACTTAGTTCACTAAGGGGCATATCCTCCATTCGGTTGCAAGTAAATAATTTGCGCCGCGCAAAAATGGCGGATTTGCGACAGCTGAAATTGCGATTGTAAATCGACATCCTCGATAATGATCGCAAATTTGTAATTCAGCACTTTGCTGAATACGATTTGCTATTGTCATTTATGTCATCTGTCACACAATTTTTGATTTTTATTTGGTTCATATTTTCCTTCATATTTTCCTGTGATGAAATTGTTTTTGATATACAATAAATAGTAAATATTAGCCAAAATTAAAGAAATGGAAATCAAAAAAAAACTCAAGATTTTCAGGAAATGATCTAAAATTATTTGGTTACTAAAAATATTAGAGAAAAATGCATAATATGCATCCCAAATAGCTGGTTTTTGTGGTAGCTGCCTGTGTCCTGTTTATTGGGCCAATTACATTTAGGAAGCCTTATGTCTTGCAAAATCCCAGTTTTATTTTAGCTCTGTCCACTTCATTTCTTGGAAATTTTTTAAAATTTTTTGTAACTAAGCCGACAAGAATTCACCAACAATCTTTCTATAATGGCCGACTATCCTAAATTGTGGTAAACAATTTGTCCACTCACAAATTAGAAATTTCCAGTCCTCAATTTAATATATTGAGGACTGGAAATTTCTGATGTTAAAAAATGTAATAGTAATAAAATTTATGGAAAAATGTTTGTCGGTCTTTTTAAATTCTATAATGACAAAGCGGAACTATTTGTAAAGCGATATTGCACAAAAAAAGTATTATGACAATCAAAAGGATCCTCACGATCAGAAAATATCATCCTTTGAAGCCGTTTCGCCTGCGTCGCTGCATTAAGTCCATTTATAATTACCACAGTCATTATAATTTTAAAATTTATTTAGAAAGTCAGAATTATTTTAAAATTTATTTAAAATAAAAAATCTAATGACAAAATTTGACAAAGTTTGACGTTATATACTGTGTTAAATAAATCTACTACCTATAAGTCGGGGTCGCAAAAAAATACGAAAAATTTAACAAGCCACTGTCATTTTTATCGAGGATGTCAATTTTATGATTCAGCGGTGTTAAGTTACTTAACACGCTTGCGACTGAATGGAGGATATACTCCTAAATGCCTAAATGTAAGTAAAAATTAAAGATACTACTTCTTCAATAGTGGTTGTTTCTTTAGTTGTGGACAGTGGTGCAGAAAGGAGTATTTACCAAATTACAAAGATGACTATGATTTGCTTTTTAATTTACAAGAAAAAGTCGAAACCGTCCGTAACGTGGAAGATACAATTTTAAGTACTGAGGAATTGGTACTATTTTTATTTTTGAAAACTTTGGCTCCCAGGAATAATATTAAAATGTCGGCATTAAATGAAATTTTAAAATTTTTTAAATCACCAAATAATAAGGAAATATTAATCATACAACCTGGAAACTATGTTCATATTGGAATTAGAATAGCGTTAGAGAAAATATTAAAAATTATGGAAACTTTGCCGAAGGAAATCATAATAGATTTCAATATTGATGGAATGACTATTAGCAAAAGTTCTAATAGCTGTTTTTAGCTGTTTAAAATCAATAATCATTTAAAACATTTTCGTGGATCATGGATACAATAAACCATATATATTCAATGAGTTCTTGCGACCGTTTGTTGACGAGATGAAAATTGTATGCTGTCATTTTAGTTTTCAAAACAAACTGATCAAAATAAAATTTGAAATTATTTGTGATACCCCAGGAAAAAATAGCGTTCTTGGAGTCAAATCTTATAAGGCTTACTTCGTTGAAATAAAGTAGGTATGTAAAATAAAGTGCTTAAATAAAGTTGGCTCCTATAACTGAGTTATCCTTGCCGCGTTTAAAGTTATATGTGGTGCTACTTTATTGGCCAGCCTAATGGAACTTCGGGCAAGACAGAAACTAAGTCAACATAACGCATATTTATATGTGAATGATTTCCAAAATTTTCTTATACTAGTTGGCGTCACATCCTTCTCGTTGGTTTTCATTTGTTGCCAATCGCACCAGTTAAATACTCAAAAATGTTAACTACAATAAATGGAGATATGTTTCCACAAAGGAAAAATTTGCGAACAGAGCCTTCGGACTTTTTATTTTTCGGACCACATTGGTTGCAACCGAATTATGATCATGTATAGAAATAAATTACACTAATAAAATTAATGAATGTAGTTAAACTCGACAAAACCAAGTTATTAAATGACCCAGCAGTTTGTAATTTTTCATTCTATTTGAAGACACAATTTGGGTTCAACGCGGAGGTGGTAGATAATAAAAAAAACCGACATTCATTTTCAACCAAGTATCTTATCATACTATGGCGAAAAATTCAAAGTTTCACAATTTATTATCGATGAACTACAAGCAGAAAGCATAAACAACTATCCATATTCCCTTCGGAAAGTAAATCAAGATATTGGCCTACTGATTTAAATAAAATACGATCCTTTTGATTTCCTTTCATTAAAAAAATTTACGAGGGCCACTATGTGGCTCAAAAGTGAGGAAAAACAGTCTGTTTCATCTGCTATTATGACCGTCAGCACAATTATAATTAAAAATAAAAACTTGTTATAGCTAACAAAAAATTAAATAGCAAATAGATCTGCAAGCACCGATTAAAACATCAATATAGTTGGAAGGCAAACTAGAGGTACTTAACAAACTTATTCAATGTACAGCATTTACTAGTTCTCCCATTAAGCTCATCGAATTGAGTAAGAATCAATGTATCCTTTTGAATTCAGGGAACCAGTTAACAAAAAACACGAAAATCTTGCATCACTAAGTGATCACGAAAACAAAGCATTACTAGGCCGAAAAAACTAGTCAACTCACTGAATCCTTCAAGATCACACTCGAAACAGTCACCTATATAAACCACGCCTTCCAAAGATTTGAATTCCATCATTTAAGGGTGGTGTGTCTTAATAGGGTAGAGGTTAATTGTCTAAAGTCATAACTGCCATGGTTTTTATTTTAACTTTGTAATTATGTAGAAACCACCAAATGAGTCTAGTATACCTCCAGGCTGGTAACATCATATGGAATGGCAGTCTTGCTTCGACCTATATATTATGCAGTGCCAAAATTCACAAAAAGAGAGAGTTTTTACCAGTGGCCTAAAAATTTCAATTTCTAACGGGAGAATTGGCGTCACTTATTCGGTACCTTTCCATTACAGATAAAAGCTATAGTGATGCGTTTCAGGAGTTAATATAGATAAGACCGAAAACGCTATTCAGGTAATGCCTTCATTAAATATTAGAAAATTAATGGATGTCTTGAACATAATGGATAGTAGATCCAGATCTCTTTGGGTACAAGAAGCATTCAAAAAAGATTTTGAAAGCCAAGAAGGGCTATTCGGCTAAATGGTCGGCATGTCGACTATTTCCATCGATTACTCGAGCGTATGTAGAAGAAACAACAACCTGGCATTTGAGTCCCATAAGCAAAAGGAAAGGACACCAAATATGTGACATGTGAGATATGTGACGGAATGACAACAAGCGAGAAGTCTGAAGCGATTAAAAAAATCAAAATATGCTCAACGCTACCATAAGAAGCACCACACATTATTGCACGAAGTATCAGATAGAGTAAGGACATATATAAATAACCGCTAAACTAATCCCGGAACTCACATTGTTGATCTGATCACAATTATGAAGCGACTGGAACCAAACTGGTAGTTAGCGGATCCAAATTATAAATTATAATGCTTAATTAATGTCATATTGAGACTGGAGGTATTTATTCAGCTACTCGAATCCAAGAGTTGGAGATTAGAAAGTGAGCTAAAAGCATAATTCGCACAATATTTGGTCGAATAGTGGCTGAAATATACATGAGTTAAAAAAGCACGCATCTATTTCCTTCCACACCATGGGGTTTCGAAAACAAGTTAGCATCAAACATCAGAAAACATATAGACATGCCTAAGGTATTAGGCCTTCAATGGAATCTATGCAAAATCAGATTTAACGTCACGGTTCAACTACCACATCGCACCAAGCACACCAAGGAAATGTTTTTATCAGATGCCAGCCAAAATATTGACTCACTTTGTTTGTTATCATCAATTATTATCCGAGTTGAAAATATTATTTCAAAATCTCTAAATACAAAATTTAAGCTTCAATGAAAAACTTTCTTTGAAACGACAAAATCAAAGTTGATAACTTGGCTACCAGCAAATCCAATACAATGGACTACATACAATGCAGATCAGATCAGCAAAATTATGCTGTTATATATAAAAGGCATCATGTCAAAGAACAATCCTGCCGATATTGCTTCTATTGGTATGAGCACAATGAAATTGGCTGAGTCCAGGTTAGTGACGGTTGCAATTCTTTACGGCAATCGTTGTATTGCAAAATAAATGTATTATAGCAAATCTATTACTTTGAATCTGTTCATAGATTACAATGGTTTCTTACGGGTTAGAGGACGTATCAAGAAATGATCGGATCAAACCATCATGCAGTTAGATATATCTGGTAAGAGACAGACATTTACTCCTCAATTGCTCTGGTAAAAGTTTAATCGCCAGCGCCATTCGGCGAAGATATTGGTTAAAATTGGAACAGGTGCTAACCAGAGCAATATTACACAAATAAGTCAAGTGTACCAAACACAACAGAAGAACCCGAAATCAAATCATTAAAAATGTTGCAACGGATAGAATGCAATACTTCCACCCATCTTACCATAGATTAGTATAGATTAGCGTTTGGTTTTTGGTGTACCAAATTTCATCACTAAATGTAATTCCAGACCTATTTATAAGGTAGAGATGCTACATATGAAGAGGTACTGGACTTAACGTGTTTCAGTTTGTTCAAAGATATTTTATAGCAACATTATGGCCTTAGGAATTACGTAAAAATTTCTGAACAAAATCATCAATCTTAATCCATTTTCAACTAAATAACAAATGAAGACCAGAATGATTAAAATTGTATTGTGTGTGTGTTTAAGTCCACAAATATGTATAGGTGTTTTTTTTCAACTTCAAAAAGTATATTTGCAAAAAAAAAAAAGTTTTCACTTTGAAACTACAACACAGGAAATTTATAGTTAAAACTTTTCCATATATATATCTATAGGTACACAACCTACCTGTTTCAATTTTTTCGTTTTTTTTTTTGCTTGCTTTATTCAAAAATTAACTTTTTTTAACTTTCGATCGTAATTAAGTCGGAAAAGTTGAAGAAAATTAATTTATCATGATTTTTTTTTTGTTATACTTTATGTTGGGTAAACCCTCGTTTTTTTTACCGTAACAGTAAAGCATGTTTCCCTATTATTTTGATGAGTATAAACTTGATGACTATTAAACCGAACACAACCCTTTGCACGGAAGCTGTTTTCATTAAATTTTCGTCAGAGTGTGTAAATGTGTGTTACGATTTATTTTTATCTTTTAGATTTTTACAAGTTAATTAATTTAGGATTTCCTGGTACATGTAAAATAAATAAATACACAAGTGAAAGCTTCATACGAGAGCTTTTACATATATACCTACTGTTACTGTGTACATGTATTATGAAAGGAAATTTTCTTGGAGAATTCCTGTGAGTATATTATGATTGTGTGTCGATCAGAAATAAAAATCTACATCACATGTGTGCTTTACTTTGTATGATTAAATTTTTTTTTGGTTTATTGGGTTATTTGTGGGTTCGTTGCGTGTATTGCAAAAGAAAAATACAAATGATTCACGTGCTTTTACTGGATATATACTGGTATGTTAGAATTCTAAATTTATTTTTCACTTCGGTTAATTTTAATTTTTTTAAAAGAAACCAAAAATGTATAACAATGAAATCTAAATGTGGAATGAAAATTGGGGTTTTCTTTGTATCAATTTTTTTTTGGTCGTACAAAGATTTTTTATATATATAGATGTATGAAATATTTTTATGTTTGGCATAAAGGCGTTGCGGATGATTAAGCTTTTTGATAATTTTTGAAAGCATTTCACATTAATAGAGTGGTATAAAGATGTCTAGTGGACGGATTATTTGGTTTGATATGTAGTAATAAGTTTAAGCAGTTAAATAACTTGACTTGCTTTATCCTTTAAATTGTGACTTGGAGGAATCAACAATAAGCATCTTTAAACATGGAGCAACACTTAAAAAAACGGAAAAAAAGACATAGGACTTAGCTTTTGCGGATAAAAACATTAAGGTCAAATTACGAAAATCGATTTTGATCAACGTAACAAGAAATAAAATGTAAAATCGGTGGTGATTCGAGCGCAATAATTGAGGCCAAATTAGCGGGGTTGAAGTAAAAATATTGGAAATGAAATAGCTGCAGGAGTGCAAAAATAAATCTTGAAACTTCCCATTTGATGGCCGAATTCCAAAATATATGTTTACAAAACACTTTTACGCCGCAAAACAGCATAATAATAGACTTTTCAAGAAAAAATAAATGCTCCGATCCTAAGTATTCTGGTTATCGCAACAAATGTGCTTTAAAAAGTAATGGCTAAAAAAATATAAGCAAATGCCAAATTTTGAGAGAGTGACAGTTAACATGTCCACACGGCTAGCATAATGTAATGCTCCAATCTAATTCCACCAATTCCAACTCACTAGTTGCAAGAACCAGTTAAACAATAAAATATCTTAAAAATTGAGAAAATCACCTGAAAAATGGCGGCAGATAGGTTCCAGAAGTAAGATGGTGAAAGTATTTATCTCACCTCATGAATTCGGTTCAGGGCGTAAGCAGGTGGAAGTTAGAAAATTTATCGGGGTCATTGTTATATTTGCCTAACTCGCTAAAAAATTCCTGATATTGGTTGTTAAAGCCACGTTAGAGTGAAAATGAAGCCCTTTTACGTTAGAAAATGGAGCTTCAACATCGGTAAACGTCCTGATATGGTACTCAAAAAGCTGATGAAAAATGATGTCCATTGCAACTTGAGCATGTCTCTTGATTTGAAGAATCAGCTGTTGAAATGTTGCTATCAAAAGGATCCGTTCCAAATAATTGACAGTTTACATATCAGATTAGGGGTCATTACTGAAAAAACGGCAAAAGACCAACGATGAGTGAGAAATGTATCTAAGGCAAAAAATGTGACCTTGGAAGTAACAAAATAGAAATAGTAGGAATACCAATAACATAAAGAAAGATACTTCCTATGGAAGAACCTTAGCGAAGCTCCTACCAAAAACTCCAGTCATAATTATACATGTGAGTCTGGCAGTAAGTATGATCAAGAAACGAGTGGTGTTTACGATAAAGCTCAAGAAGTCGATTACGTTGCAACCTGCAAGCCTTGTGGGCAAAAAATCAAGTCACAACATCCTGAAAACGAGCGGATTATTCATTTTTTATGTGATTTATTATATCATCCGTTCCCCGACAGTAGAGGCAAAAGTAGTAATGAGGGCTCTAGAAGGGTTAGTTGACGTCTTTGCCATCAAGCAGAATCATTTCTCTTATCCGACAAGCACCAAAAGAAAATTATCCCTAGCAAATTAACAAGCGATCAAAAAGCCTGTTAAAAAAATGGAACGTAATGGAATAATCGGGCAAAGTAACATCATTTATATTTCATTAGTATAGAGCTTGTTAAAAATATTGATAATTCTACAAGGTTCTGTGTTGAATATAAGAAGCTCAACAGTGTGACTTAAAAATACAGTTATCCTTTTCCACTAATTTGTGACAGATTAGATACGCTATCCAGAGCCAACATCTTCAGTAAATGTTGAATTTAAAGTGAGAATTGACAGTTTGAAATTCATGTACTAATTTCGAAATATTCCCTTTGAACTTAATAATGCCACTGCTACATTGGAACGAATAATGAAACATTTTCTCTGAGATTTTAATCGATAAACTTGTTTGTTGTTTTTAGATGGCAAAATCATACTTTGACGTACATTTGATGGGTATTCAAACAATTTTCAGCAAGTCCAAAGAAACGTTCAGGCGTAAAGTTAAAATAAATATTGCGTAGCCTGAAAAACACTGCTGGTGGTCCTGAATAACGTCAGACACTTCCAATAAGGGCAAAAATTTCTTAAACTATAAAACCCCCTAAAAAAAGAAAGCAAATCTTCGAAAAAGCAGCAGAGTTAGAAAAGATCATTCATAGTAATAAAGAAAATAAATGGAGTTGTAAACCAGATTCAACAAAGCCCCAGGTCAAAAATAAAGGAAGCCCACATTGTAGCAACTAAACTGTCATCAATGCATCACAGCTGATACTGCACCTAATCAAATTGGTGTTGCCACGTATATCAATTAATTGATATACGTGGCAACACCAAACATAATAGAAAACAAAAAAAAAAAACAATTTTCTTTTTGGGTTTGCTGATCGGAGAAGACAAGACATAATCAATAAATACAATTACAATTTACAATTCATAATCAAAAAAGAAATATAAGTGACGGCGCAGATCCACGTGGCAGCGGTGAAGTGTAGTAACAAATATATATAGAATAGTAACAAACAGTTAACACTTTAAAAGGGGCAAACAGAATTAAGAAGGAGATAGTATAATTTGTTATGCCTAAAGACCTCCATTATAAATTTTATAAAAATAATAAGATAATTGCAGTTATGCAAAATAAACTGAAAATAATACTATGTGGTTGATAACCTTTGAAAAAAAAATAATATTTTAATATTTTATCAAAACAATTAAAAAGGAATTTATTTCACCAATTCTGATATTTAGAACTGTCTGACAACGCTATCAAAATAAGATACCATCATTTAACATTTGTTTTGTCTGGAAAATTTAGATATCATAATATATTTGCAAATTTTCCAAAGTTATAAAGAACCTCCATTATTACAGTGTTCTATAAATGTGATTATTTTGCCTACCTGAAAATCCACATTATACAGTTCCACTCACACTTCCACACGGTATAAATCCACAGTAAAACGGTTAGTGGCACTACCTGAAAAAATAAAAAATAAGTATTATTTTTAGTTATTTTGATATATACTAAGAACATTAGCAAAACGAGGGATAATTTATTCCAAATTATAATGATATGTTCTTGCACACAATACACTGCACAGGGCTAAGCCTACACTAATGATATTTGAAACTGCAACTTATTTCTAACTTCTCCTGCTTTTCTTGTCTAAAAAAGTTATCGCTAGTAAAGCTTTTTTTTAATTTTTTGTAGGTAGAGCCAATAGAACTATCGTTTTTATAAACAGATTATGACCTGACCATGGAGAAACAGCAAAGAAGTCAGCACCGCTTTCTTTGTTATTAATCCTAAAAACATTTTAGTAGCTTTTATCCTTGATACAAAACTCATAACATTCATTAGACATATCCTTTCAACACAAATACCTGCGACGACATTGTTTTCTAAAATTACAAAAAAAAAATGTATGTTTTGTGACATATTTAAACATCGACTTAAATATCATTAAAAAATGTATGCTCATATACCCCGTCTACATAATTCATTCATCTTAAGTTACTTTACTTACATTTTTATAATATGTTGTTGTTGTTTGCTTTTTTTTTAATGATAATGATGATTTTATATTTATATTTACCTGCTCGTAAAGGTAAATCTTGTATATTGGTATACAGAACTTATATAGAAGGTTATATATATCTTTAGAATGTATAATAATTTTTCATCATTTCCTCATAAATTTTTATTTCCATTTTAATAACGTAAAAAAATGGCATTACAAAAAAATGATGCTGTAAGTACATATAAAAAAAGATGAAGTATTTTGTAATCGCATGTAATTAATTTTAATGCAAAGATTTATATACATTATAAGTTTATATATATATATATATATATATATATATATATATATATATATATATATATATATATATATATATATATATATATATATTATATATATACATATATTTATATATATACATATATATATATATATATATATATATATATATATATATATATATATATATATATATATATATATATATATATATATATATATATATACATATATATATATATATATATATATATATATATATATATATATATATATATATACATATATATATATATATATATATATATATATATATATATATATATATATATATATATATATATATATATATATATATATATATATATAAAAGATGTGGTAACACTTATAGATCACACAAAAACTATTAGCAAATCAATAGAATGCCGACCTTGATTATAATCTTGCTCTAAGCAATAACTATTACCTTATATTAATTTTTTCTACCCTTTATTGTAAGCAGGCAAACAAATTTATAAGTATGAATGAGACAGAAAAAGTTTCAGTTAAAATATTGGGTGATGTGAATCCTTTTTTACTATTTTAGAATCACCATATGATGACCCAGTTTCCCTTTTCTGTATCTTATTTCCCTTTTATTTTTCAAATTATCCGCTTATTCTATTGCCATTCAATTGATGTTATGTCCTTTTTGTCCTTTAAGTATTGGAATCTCTTATTATCTATTTTTTTTAAACAAAAGGGACTGATCTTCAAATTAAAACATGTTTAGTTGCTTATTTAGCTGATGAATATATAGAGTAAAATTTGGTCTCTTTAAATATTGTAAAAGCACAGATTTTGTAAAGAGCCAAATCAAATTTATATAAGGCCAACGAATCAAGGTGGTTTGAGATGGCAATTGTATCTGGTTATTTTATGGAACACCGAGATTACATAAATATTTATAAACTATAAATATTTGGTTTTGTTTAAGTGAAACATAAAAATGAATTTAATTAAAGTACAGTGTTTAATGTAGTGTTTAATAACAAGGACATATTTCTCATAAAACGGTTAATTCATTTGATTTGAAATTTATATTAAGTTTTGTGTAAAACAAAGTGTGCATAAATTAAATTTTCGGCGATTACCGGACGTTTTAGTCATAAAATAGTTAATTTAATTGATTTGTAATGTTTATCAATTTTTGAAAATCTAATTTATATCAATTTTAAAGTTTTG
This sequence comes from Tipula confusa, assembly GCA_963556175.1. NCBI lineage: Eukaryota > Metazoa > Arthropoda > Insecta > Diptera > Tipulidae > Tipula > Tipula confusa. Next base: position 164,458,984 of record OY744476.1, read on the forward strand.
TGTCAAATAAAGTGTATATAAATTAGATTTTGGGTGATTATATGACATATTTATCATATATTTATCATTAACGGTTATTTCTGTTAATTTTTAATGTTTAATCTAATTTTATAAAAAATAATTTTTATTAAAATTTTTATAATTTTTGTAGTTTTAATGAAGTAATGAAGTTATGAATTAATTAATTGTAAATTTTAGGCAAAAACTAATTCAATTTATTACAGAGTACGTCTTGTAGAAATTATATTATAATATTATTATATTATTATATTATTATATTATTATATTATTATATTATTATATTATTATATTATTATATTATTATATTATTATATTATTATATTATTATATTATTATATTATTATATTATTATATTATTATATTATTATATTATTATATTATTATATTATTATATTATTATATTATTATATTATTATATTATTATATTATTATATTATTATATTATTATATTATTATATTATTATATTATTATATTATTATATTATTATATTATTATATTATTATATTATTATATTATTATATTATTATATTATTATATTATTATATTATTATATTATTATATTATTATATTATTATATTATTATATTATTATATTATTATATTATTATATTATTATATTATTATATTATTATATTATTATATTATTATATTATTATATTATTATATTATTATATTATTATATTATTATATTATTATATTATTATATTATTATATTATTATATTATTATATTATTATATTATTATATTATTATATTATTATATTATTATATTATTATATTATTATATTATTATATTATTATATTATTATATTATTATATTATTATATTATTATATTATTATATTATTATATTATTATATTATTAAATTATTATATTATTTTTTTATTATATTATTATATTATTATATTATTGTATTATTATATTATTATATTATTATATTATTATATTATTATATTATTATATTATTATATTATTATATTATTATATTATTATATTATTATATAATTATATAATTATATTATTATATTATTATATAATTATATTATTATATTATTATATTATTATATTATTATATTATTATATTATTATATTATTATATTATTATATTATTATATTATTATATTATTATATTATTATATTATTATATTATTATATTATTATATTATTATATTATTATATTATTATATTATTATATTATTATATTATTATATTATTATATTATTATATTATTATATTATTATATTATTATATTATTATATTATTATATTATTATATTATTATATTATTATATTATTATATTATTATATTATTATATTATTATATTATTATATTATTATATTATTATATTATTATATTATTATATTATTATATTATTATATTATTATATTATTATATTATTATATTATTATATTATTATATTATTATATTATTATATTATTATATTATTATATTATTATATTATTATATTATTATATTATTATATTATTATATTATTATATTATTATATTATTATATTATTATATTATTATATTATTATATTATTATATTATTATATTATTATATTATTATATTATTATATTATTATATTATTATATTATTATATTATTATATTATTATATTATTATATTATTATATTATTATATTATTATATTATTATATTATTATATTATTATATTATTATATTATTATATTATTATATTATTATATTATTATATTATTATATTATTATATTATTATATTATTATATTATTATATTATTATATTATTATATTATTATATTATTATATTATTATATTATTATATTATTATATTATTATATTATTATATTATTATATTATTATATTATTATATTATTATATTATTATATTATTATATTATTATATTATTATATTATTATATTATTATATTATTATATTATTATATTATTATATTATTATATTATTATATTATTATATTATTATATTATTATATTATTATATTATTATATTATTATATTATTATATTATTATATTATTATATTATTATATTATTATATTATTATATTATTATATTATTATATTATTATATTATTATATTATTATATTATTATATTATTATATTATTATATTATTATATTATTATATTATTATATTATTATATTATTATATTATTATATTATTATATTATTATATTATTATATTATTATATTATTATATTATTATATTATTATATTATTATATTATTATATTATTATATTATTATATTATTATATTATTATATTATTATATTATTATATTATTAAATTATTATATTATTTTTTTATTATATTATTATATTATTATATTATTGTATTATTATATTATTATATTATTATATTATTATATTATTATATTATTATATTATTATATAATTATATAATTATATTATTATATTATTATATAATTATATTATTATATTATTATATTATTATATTATTATATTATTATATTATTATATTATTATATTATTATATTATTATATTATTATATTATTATATTATTATATTATTATATTATTATATTATTATATTATTATATTATTATATTATTATATTATTATATTATTATATTATTATATTATTATATTATTATATTATTATATTATTATATTATTATATTATTATATTATTATATTATTATATTATTATATTATTATATTATTATATTATTATATTATTATATTATTATATTATTATATTATTATATTATTATATTATTATATTATTATATTATTATATTATTATATTATTATATTATTATATTATTATATTATTATATTATTATATTATTATATTATTATATTATTATATTATTATATTATTATATTATTATATTATTATATTATTATATTATTATATTATTATATTATTATATTATTATATTATTATATTATTATATTATTATATTATTATATTATTATATTATTATATTATTATATTATTATATTATTATATTATTATATTATTATATTATTATATTATTATATTATTATATTATTATATTATTATATTATTATATTATTATATTATTATATTATTATATTATTATATTATTATATTATTATATTATTATATTATTATATTATTATATTATTATATTATTATATTATTATATTATTATATTATTATATTATTATATTATTATATTATTATATTATTATATTATTATATTATTATATTATTATATTATTATATTATTATATTAATTAATAATTGCTGGGAGGAATTAGCCAATAATACGATTTTGTTTTTACGGATTTTTTTTGCAGATTACTTTTGAATGGTGGCATACTGGAGTTGCTGATAAGAGATGGCAGAATACAGAAAACCGAATGCAGAGCAGTTCAATAAAATTGTTGTTGTCTTATGTTAACAGTAGTTTGAATATTGGCTACCGGGGAACTGACCAATTCTGTCATTATTGAAATACCTTTCCTTCCCTTATACCACAAAAATAGAATAGAATTGTGCCGTAATGAGGTGTCTGAAACCAAATTGTTTCTATCATGCATAAAAATATATGTATAGAAATATAAATATATGAATATCCTTCCTATCCTACCGCGTTAGCAAATTTCATATGGGTTAGCAAATTTTTTAATTGCTGCTCTTGAAATTGTTTGTAATTTGCATCGGTTATTGAAATGGATAGCCTGAAACGAAGAAAAACTTACATCAAAGGTCAAACCACACGAATCGAAAATTTGCCTTATGAAAGTTGATGCAAGTTTAGATGACTTATCGATGAGATTGGAAAAAATTCATCAGCTTTACAAGGACTTCTTGGAAGTGGAGTGGCAGATGACCGACGTAACTGATGATGCACCACTGGATATAGGGACGGTCGATTCCCAATACTATTCCATAGTTTACCTCGGCTTCAATGTGCTATACAAAAAAGATCTAGTACAACTCAGCTTAATGTCAATTAAGATGAAACATTAAATGCTTCTCAAATGGTATCAAACGTTTTTCGATTACCACGTGTTACTTTTCCTTTAGTTGATGGGAACTATACCGAATGGCAATCCTTTTATGATATTTTTGGTTCCACCGTGCATGAATACTTTTGCGAGCACAAATGTTTCAATATCTAAAGGGACTTTTAAGAGAAGAAACACTTGCTCATGTGGAACTATATGGAACTATATGGAAGCGTATCAAAAACTCTGTAAGCGATATGATAAAAAACATTATATTGTGGATTATTGTGGGTTATGCTGTGCAGACTGTTTTCGAACCGCCACAAATAATACAGGCATCATCACATTTCATCGCACCTCTACACGACACATGTGATAAAGTCGTATGATTTAAAGGCCTTAAGCATTAGGCCAACAAGCAATGACTCTGGATTCTTGGCTTATTTATATCGTCAACCAAAAAATGGATTAGGAGACAAGACAAATGTGGAAATTAGAAACCTGCTAGATGAAATTTCCAACATTTGATAAAATATGAGCCTTTTTAAATAAGAAAATGAATACGTTCCAAGATGTTAATGTGGGACCTGTAAAATAATTGTCTCAAAAAAAATATACAGCACACAAAATTTACACATGCGGTACTGGCAGTAAACTTTGCGGTCTCTGGTAAAAAACACCACTTTAATAATTAGGCTGATTTTATTGGTTAAATATTCAGTAGCGCAGAGGCTGCATAAGAAAACATCATAGATGCTACAACTGTTTGAGTGATAGTTTGTGTCAGAAGAAACATTATGATATTTTACATTTGGCATTTTGGCGACCAACTCGGTAATAAAAACAAGCTAGGCACAAGCTAGTTCAACTGCTAATGCAGTCCTACTAACTTCCCAAATAGAAGTCAAACATCATACAGGTGAATGTCACAAACGACTATTTTCAGCGCCTCGGCTTAAAAAAAGAAAATGCCAGGCTATTGATACAATGTTTGAATGATGTTACTACTGGAGTATCGAAAATGGTAGCTAATTTATGTGTTCGTTTTAGATTTGGGGATAAACCTTATGAAATATCAGTAAAGGACTACTATTTCATCGTACCTACCATCAATCAAGGAAGTCAGAGGGTTACGAGTACTAAAGGATATTAAACTACCTGATTTGAAGGCTAATATGAAAGGTTAAAATAGGCATTTTACTTGGAACTAATCTATTTCTTCGATATTATATGTGATGGCAAAAGATATATTCTGAAGTCGAAACTTATTACTCACAATTCAAGATTGGGATGGATAATAGCCAAAACGCCAATCCAAAGAAGTGAAGATGGCAGTAATAATACAGTTTCAGTTAATTTACATCTTTATGTCGATCTGACTCTTCGAAAATATTGGAAAATGAAAAAGGTGGCAGATGTCATCCACTTCAATGAGGACAAGAAGTTGTGTCTTCAGCAATATAAAGATACAGTTTGAAGAGCTGCAGATGACAAAATATATTGTAAGCTTACCATTCGACAAAGGTTTACCGAATCTTGGCAACTCAAAATGTATGGATGTCAAGCGATTTAGCAGATTAGATAACCGATTTAATCGTGATAATATGTTCAAAAAAAAGTACAATGAATTTTTAGAAGAATATCTCAAGCTGGCCATACGGAAAGTTCAAATGATTCTGGTAGTAACCACACCACGGAGTAGTGAAAGAAAGTAGTACTACTACAAAATTACGTGCAGTTTTTGATGGGTTGTCCAAAACGAGTAACGGAAATTTACTAAAAGATCAATTATTAGAAGGTTGTTCAATCAAGTTTGGTAGAAATAATGTTGAAATTTCGAACTAACAATATGTCAGCATAAGAGTCAGCAAAATGGACAGTGATTACCAGAAGATACTGTTGGGAAAAAAACCTCGACATTAAATTAAAACCTACATACGGTTGTAACGTATGGCATGACATCCGCTCCAGTTTTGGTAACGCAAACGCTAAACCAATCTACGACAGATTACAAAAAATATCCAGAAGCAGCAAAATATTGAAATTCGACTTTTATGCTGATGATTTAATGTAAAGAACGAGTAATTTGGAAGATGCTCAACAGATCGTGCGGCATCTATTTGCATGCTGGGAAAGGTTGATTAAATCTACGTAATTGGGCATCTAGTAATGCATATCTCATGAACAGCATTCCAGAAATCGACAGAGATATCATAAACAAAGAATTTGAAGGATTTCAATCTATTTCTGTACTTGGATGATTCCTTGCCGCCTCTAAATGGATAAAATTATGCAGCAATTAGACGCAATTTGTATCGAATGGTAGAAATTCGAATACCTAGATGGTTACATATATTCGGACAAAAATTTGGATTAAATCGGTTAGCGATGCATCTAAATTAGCCTACGCTGCAGTTATATAGTTAAAACAGACCACAGCTATATTATAACAATTATAACTGCTGAAACAAAGATGGCACCGCTAAAATCTATAAGCATTCCACGTATAGAGCTCTGTGTAGCTGTTTTACTTACCAAGTTGATGGCATCCGTTCTTAGTATATTCAAAACCCAAAGAATTAAATAAAAATTGACTGACTCAACTATAGTTAGAACCCAGCGGGTTGCGCGTTATGATGAGAGTTGCCTAATGAATCAGTTTATCGCAGTTTATGGTGGAATGGTGCACAATGGTTACAGGAACCAGAAATACATGGTCAAATCAAACTACGATCACTCAACCAGTTTCTGCGGAAGCACTTAAAGAACAAAAGTTTAATTCAAAGCCGTTGTTCCTTTTTTTAGACAAAGTTGGATTGTTACAAGTTTGAGGAAGGCTATCGAATGTAAATGTTCCATACGACCAGAAGAATCCTTTTATACTTCCATCACGATACCGATGCGTTTTTGGCAGCAGTACGACGGTTCTATGCACGCCAGTAATATGCAGTCATATATATAGTGATGCAAACCAACACGGAATTGAATGACATTTTATTCTGATTGCGGCTTCTAATTTTGGAGGTCTATGAGAAGAAGCCATGAAATCCACGAAATACCATTTGAAAAGATTAAAAGGCGAGACCAGACTAACATTTGACGAAATGACGACACTACTGAACAAAAGCGATGCCAATTTCTAATTTCACGACCACTGTGTGGGATGTTGTAGTGATCATCGCTACACAATCACAAAAAACAATTATTCAGATATTTTGTGCACATTTATATAATTCGCTAACGCTACATGTACATTGTACATTAATATATATAGAGCGTAAAATAGCATTTACACATAGCACTTGGTCGCCATGGCCTGATGAGATGACAATTAATTGTTAACTAAATTCCTCATCAGATCGAAACTGAGCTTTGATTTGCACATCTGAACCTACATCCGAATAACTAAAATAACGACACGTCACCGCCGTCGTTATAATTGGTGACCCTAACGTCCGTTTTTACGGGCAATCAAAACAAACCACGTGGTTTACAATCGCACGTTAGGCGCAACCTAGTTCTGCTTTGCTACAGTTTTTTGTTGTTGTTGTGTTTTAAAAAATATTGTGCTACGATAAAGACAACATGTCTATGAGTGATGATGAAACGAAAAACAGGGAGTGGCTAATACTTCTGCCACTGGCATTCGTCTCCTAGAATTCTAGATTACTATTCCGGAATCCTGGTTCAAGACGATAGAAATATTGTTCGACGCGAACAAAGTCACGAGCGACAAACAAAAGTTCACGCGAACGATCAGTTGTTTATCACCCCTACAAGCGGTGATGATCGACGACGTTCTGCAGGAACTTCCAGCATTTGCAACTACCTTTAAACAGGTACAACTACCTTAAAACTGTCCTGATCGAGCAGACAACACTCTCAGACAGAAACAAGCTGGAAGCGCTGATATAGAAGACAAAGATTGGCGACCAACGTCCATCCGAAGTCTTACGGCGAATTAAGACACTGGCCACCGGCCGATTTAATGCGCCACTTATCACCCAGCTATGGATCAGGAAACTACCTGAATTTATTCAGATAGCACTGATTCCACAGCAAGATAAGGAAGCAGACGCTTTGACCAGCATAGCCGACCGGCTACACGAAGCAATGCTATCCGCACACGTGGTGGACGCTGTTCACCACATGTCATGGTTACGCGACATGCATAAGGCTGTCCATATGCCAACTAGGCATACTGGGAAAACTACAACCTGTAGTACGAGCTCGAACGACTCGGTCGTACGCTCGATAGGCTCAACGCCAGATTAGATGAACTCGAACTTCGAGCATCTAGTTCAAACAATAACTGGCAAACATGACCTCGATCTCCTTCCACTGGAAGTTTTTCAGCCGCCAATGGTACCACCATCAATACCTACGGAAGCAAATTACTGCAAGTAGATATTGGTCTAAGACGGAACTTTCCGCATTCATTCACGATCGCAAACGTGAATCGCCCTATCACTGGAGCCGACTTTCTTAAGAAATACGGCTTACTAGTCGACCTTAAGAATAGGAAGCTGATTGATCCAGTCACGCAACTGTTGATCAATGTGTCACAGATACAAGCAAACACACCATCGCCCAGGAACTTCCTGATGGACAACAGGTACGGTAAGCTATTAAATTTTTTTTTTCTTTAACAGCTTCACCGCGTCGGTTAAACACAATGTAGTACACCACATAGTGACTACAGGACATCTACCGGTGTCCAGACCACGAAGATTGGATCCAATCCGCCACAAAACGGCAACAACGGAATTCCAACACATGATACAATTTGGAATATGTCGGCCATTGGCATCACCAGTATCATGTCCAATTCACTTGGTCAAAAAGAAGAACCAAGATGGGAGGAGACCATGTGGGGAACCGAGCAATTGGCGCAGTGGTTAAAGCTGCGGTGTTTGGGACGGAATGTACCGAGTTCGAATCCCAACGAGGGAGGGTTACAAAAGGGATTTTTAATCACCTGATTTCGGTGATGACGATGAACACAACTGTGACCCCCTGTTGGAGTGCAGAATCCATGGGCCGGACCATCGTCCATGTCAGTGCAGGCTGGCTGGAGCAATGCAATGTGCAGATGGATTTAAAATCGAACCTGTATTCGTGAGTCCTTAATTTGGCTGGTGACGGCGTAAGGTAGGACGTTAAAAATTAACTGCGAAAGAGTTGGGAGAGCTTCGGCCCCAGAACAGATTGCAGAGTTCAGAAACAAAAAAAACATGTGGGGACTACCGCCGGTTGAACATGGTAACGGTATCTGACCGTTACCCTATTCTCTACATCCAGAACTTCTCCATGCACCTACAAGGTTGCAAGATATTAAACTTTCTGAATACGAGATGAGCATCAACAGTGCAAAATGCGTTTTCGGCACTAGCTCCCTCGAATTTCTCAATCAAAAGATTACCCCAAATGGTATTCTGCCGTTCACTGAACGAATTAGCACCATTCGGGAATTCCCTGGTCCACAAACCATCAGGCATATACTGCAATTTATCGGCATGATAAATTATTACCACAGGTTCATGCCTAGGATAGCGGAAACCTTAGCCCCTATCCACATCCATTTGGCAACTTTACTTAAGAAGCCCAAAACTCAGTAGAGCTTCTTCTGGCCAGACGAATGTCAACAGGCATTCGACCAGCTAAAATCCACTTTAGCTCACATTGCGTTATTGGCACATCCAATACACGACGCTAAACTTAGTGTCACAACCGATGCCTCAAACACTGGTGTCGGCACCGTGTTGCATCAATGTAATAATGGATATTGAGAGCCGCTTGGTTTCTTTTCGAAGAAACTTTCGAATGCAGAAAAAATATGTTCAGCATTCGATAGAGAGCTACTAGCTGTCTACCAAGCGATCAAACATTTTCGATACTATGTCGAAGGTTGAGATTTTACAGTCTACATTGACCACAAACCGCTCACTCGAGCGATTCAATCCAAGGCTGAGCGTAACCCGTGACAAACTCGCCACTTGGATTTTGTGTCTCAGTTCTCTACTGACATACAACACATCCAAGGCAAGGATAACGTGGTTGTCGATACACTGTCTCAAGCATCAAACCACGAAACTTCAGTTGTCGAGACTCACTTCAACATGAAACAAATCGCTTAATCGCAAGAATCTGACACGGAACTTCAGGATATACTTTATGGTTCCTTAAAACAATCAAATTCCACTTGGAAATTAGAAATTTTAAAATGATGTGACGTACTAGCAATTTCCTGCGAAACTTTAACGGTCAACCGTCCGTATATTGCAGAACCACTGCGACGAACCATTTTTAATGCACTGCATAATATATCGCATCCAAGAATCCGAGCCACTCGGAAGCTAATATTTACTAAATATTTCTGGCCTAGTATGAAAAAGGATGTAGCTCACTGGGGGAAATCCTGTTTATTCTGCTAAATATGCAAGGTCACAAAACACACTAAGTCCCAACATGGACATTTCAGCGTTCCACCGGGACGTTTCAAACATATCCATTTAGATATAGTGGGACCACTTCCACCTTCTGAAGAAGCGTACTGCATAAGAGACATCTCTGCAGTTACCATTGCCCGAACATTTGTCGAGAACTTCATCTCCAGATTCGGAGTACCGGTTAACATCCCGACCGATCAAGGTGCATAGTTTGAATCCAAACTCTTTGGAGAGCTAACTAAGCTACTCGGTTCCAACCGGATCCGAACCACCTCGTACCATCCTCAATCAAACCGTATGGTTGTACGTTTTCACCACCAGCTGAAAACTTCACTAAAAGTCCGACGTAACACTGTGCATTGTAGTTCCGAGATACCCATAGTACTACTAGGTATCGGAGCTACAATGTCATCAAATGATTTGGAGCCACTAACCAAGACATTTTTAAATTGGTCATGCGATTAATATGCTTCTTGTTCCAACTCCAGATCTACCACTAGACAATCTCGTGGGGGTCATGGACAAAGATGTTTCACCAACCAAATGGCTCATATTTCCTGGTCAAGATGGCTTGGTAATAATTTTTGTAATAATTTTGCTATAAATTAATTGTCATCGCATTGGGCCATGGTGACCGAAAGCTTTGTGTAGACACTAAGAGTATTTTTTTTTTATAATTACCTACTGTTTTGTAAAGTAGTGAACTCTTGTTACCGGTCATATTGCAATGGTTAAGAAACTTAAAAAACCTCTTTCAGTCCGTTGGGCGGATTACCTAGAATTTTCTCCTCAATTACAACAAGTAGTTTAATAGCTCTCTTTAGACTTAGAGTATATAGCAAATAATAATATATTTGTTAAGCTCGCTTCATATTTGGTAGTTGCTTCAGTTGCAGTTGAATCCCATGGCCAGAAGGTGAGGAATACTATTTTAAATTTTAAATTAAGATAAACTTGTTTACAAACCACTCTGCAGTCTTTTAGTTTGTAGTTTAATTGTTAGATGCGTTGTTAATAGCTTATTATAAAAAACAGCGTGTTTTGAGGAACTTAGAGGTTTTCGCTCATTCCATAGAATTGCACATGTAACTGGCGAGAAATGTCATACCAGTTAAATTCGATAAAAATCGACACTAAAGTGTATTTCCATATTTTGATGTTTTACGTCAAAACCACAGCACCATTAACACTACCACCACAGCCCAATCAAACAAATAAACAAAAACAAAAATTGTCGTAACACTTCACCAGGTTTTCCATCCAAAAATAAAAAAAGAAAATCAAATCAATTAAAGTTGGAAAATTGTTTAATCGATATTTTTATTTTTTGTTTTTCATTTTTCATTTCCTTTTTTTTTTGTTTTTTTTTTGTATACCTATATTTAAACATAAAGTCAAATATGTTTCTGTATACCTGTATATTATTAATGACGTATTTAAGATTATGTATGGGCGTGTGTTAAGACGAAATGAAAAATTAATTTTTCGAACCCATTTAATTTTTACAGTACTTGAGTGAAATTTTTGTTGAGTGATAATGACATATCGTCTAACAAAGGTTGTCTCAACATAAATTAAGGCAAAGAAAAATATTCTCAAACTTTAAGATGAAAATCTTATGCATATTTACATTTTCTAAGAAATCGTAATATCGTATGTTCAATTATAATGAAGATGATGATGTTGATGATGATGATGATATTAATGTCATGTTGAATTAATAAATAAAAATCTTTAAGATGGAATTTTCTTTTTTTAACATTTCTATATATTAACATGTCAAACGCATATTATCATCATAATTCAACATATAAATTGGGGATTTTGTTTTGTGCTTGTGAACATACATCGTACAAATTGTACATAGAAACAGGATAATATACATAAATTTGAAGTTGAAAGTATCCTAGTTTAAAAGGAATAAAAGTATAAATTGCATACCTTTACACCGTAACATGTCTGTTAGTTTATAGTACATACAGGGTGATACTGGTGGAAATTTTATATTGCATTTCTTGCATTAAAAATTTATAAAGAGTTAAGTTGGTGACCCTCGACATCCCTATTTAGGACTAAACAAAAAAGTTACCCGAATAAAGTGAACTTACATGAATCTGCAAAATGACCACACGACATAGACACGAAAAAATGGCGAATACGAAGAAAATATTATAAATGCCAAAGCCACGATTCCCAGAATGCCGATTTACTGTGCCAGTTTAGAGTTTTGGTTCAAGTCCAGAAATGTGACTGTCGATAATAGAAAATAATGATCGGTGATGGCGCAGATTCCATTGAAAGAATTGTGCGCAATACAAACGGATGGTAAATATGACCACGTCAAGCCAACGAAAATTGCTTTTTACTCAGATTCGCAGCAAAAACGTTCCCGCGCAGCAATTAACGTTTTACACTTCGGCGAATCAATACCGAGTCAATTTTACCTAAAACTAAGGAGTTTGGACTCCAATTTTTTGACCTGCACTTATCGATATTTAAGCCGTACTTCAACCAAAAATAGTTAAAAATGAAGAATTCGCCATTAAAAGACCGTCTTGTCGCAGCCGATGCATGGGTCGAGTTAATTTGTGGTGGTTATCAGGTAAATATGCAACTATATCAGTTATTGCGGAAAAACGTAAAGTTATACTGGCAGGGTCAGCCGAAACCAATTTGCTTGAGCAACCAAGCAACCAAATGTTTACTAATATCAGATTTTTAATAGAACCGGTGCCGACGTATCAGTTATACAAATAAGTCGGTATCGAGGTTACTGCTATCCATCGAAAAAAAATGTTCGCCGCACTCAACTGTAATCAAACGGCACTCAAAACAAAACTAAAGGTACAACGTGACACTGAAGGGTAACTTCTCGGATAATACAACATTACTTCTTGTGATTTTTTTTAATTGCCAACGTGATAACCCCAATCATCGGCGCAGATTTCATTACATATTTCGGATTGTTCATTACATATTTCGGATTGAATTCGGTTAGCATATAAAAGATTAGCATACATTTTTGAAGAGAATTACCGAATCAGAAATTTGCCAGGCAGCCAAATTTGTACTGCTGTTGTACATCAAATTATCACGACAGGACAACTCATCTGCGCTAGACGTCGATGATTATCCCGAGAACCTTGAGGTTGCTCCAAAAGAATTCGAATATTTGATATGTTGACTGTTAAGCAGTAATTGGGCAAGTATTCTCCGTATGGTAAAAAAGCCCGATGGATCATGGCGCTCATGTGGCATTTATTGTATTTTAAACGCCATTACCATTCCAGATCAATATCCCATACCATATTTAAATGACTTTACAGACAATTTGCCAGATAATGGGATTTTTTCAAATGATCGACATGCCAAAACCCTTCCATCGAGCTCCAGTCGTCAATGAAGACATTAAAAAAACGGGTTTTATGACTCCATTTAGACTCTGAGTTCAGATTCATGATATGCGTGGCCTCAATTTTGTATTCGCATGCAACGATGAGTTCTATTTTGCCTTAACAACGCCCAAAGAGGCTCACAAATACCTGCGTATCCTGTTCTTACAACTAAAACAATACAAATTAGCAATAAATTTTACAAAATGCAAATTTGACAAGCAAGAAATCCCATTCCTTTGACATTGGGTGTCACTTCGAGGACTTTTGCCGCTGTCTGAAAAGTAGAAAGCTGACAGCTGAAGTTGAAAGACATAGCGATGGATGCAATTAATAAAACCAAACTAGGTTTAACGCACGCTGTTTTGCCCGTTCATCGAGCAAACTCGGTGTCAACGCTGCTAGCGCGACTTTATCAAGTCGTCGACAATGCACTACTATTGCTTGTTTTTTTTTCTCAAAAAGTCCGACAAGGTACAATTTCATTACAGTATTGTGATCCGAGCTCACAGCAATGTATTTAGCCGTAAAATTCATGCTGAAAAGTGGAATTTGCCACTGTTCATAAGCCTTTCATCGTTAACTTTGCTCAAAAGCTGGAAAAAGCCAGCAATCGTCAAGCAAGGCAGCTCTATTATATTAGAAAAATAACCACCGATATCCCGCACACTAAAGTGTCTAAAAAGGTCATTGCAGATCTCTTGTCATGTTTCAAAAGCATATATTTAGCCACTGAAATTGACTCCGGAAAATTAGTGCCCACTAGTTAGTGACCAGCGAAACAACGATGAATTAAAATCACTGCTAGAAAAAGGTAATATTGACGTTACGATTGAATTAAAACTTTTTACCATTCCAGGCAGTTCGAAGCGACTGTTTTGCGACTACTCAACGAACAACATTTGCCCGTTTTCCTATCACAAAAGAAATTCCAAGATCATTCAGGCAAAATATGACTTATCACATTCAAAAATTCATGCCACAGATAAACTATTTGCTCACATAAATATGGCTCTTGCCGAACCATTTTCTTAATCCGACTGATCGGATCGAGGTTGCTATTTGAACGACTGCATATTATCTTCTACCAAATTGCACAATCGAAAGACGGCATCACTGACACATGATGCCATGGACAGGTACGCTTTTTTTGATAAGTATCTATAAATACTGCAACTTTCATCTAAGCGGATTTATCTACATAGAATTAGCTCGTATTTTGATTAAGGACCTTAACGATACTGCAGCAAGAGTTTTTAGAGGTTTCACAATAATAAAAATAAGATATCAAGTTGAAGAATCTTATGAACTCGAAACAAAGGTCCTGATAGCAAAGATTACGTCACATCAATCAAATTCAAGTTATCGACTACCCAGTTTCAAAGATTTTCGAAATTTGCAGTTAGCGGATCCAGAATTCTATTACTAGGAAATCTATTCTGCAGAAGAACTAATGTGCTTAAACCACCCAAGCAACTATCGGCAGAGCAAAAGATGGTATATATATATATATATATATATATATATATATATATATATATATATATATTTGTATATATATATATATATATATATATATATATATATATATATATATATATATATATATATATATATATATATATATATATATATATGTGTGTATATATACATATATATATATATATATATATATATATATATATATATATATATATATATATATATATATATATATATATATATATATATATATATATATATATATATATATATATATATATATTTATATATATTTATATATATATATATATATATATATATATATATATATATATATATATATATATATATATATATATATATATATATATATCATACGTTTACATTTAAGGCAGGCCAACTACAAAATTGGCAGCTCACGAGCTATAGCAGTCAAACGATTCTATAATTTGAAAAGCCGTTTCGGTAGAGATAAATCATTCCATGAAACATACAAGGAGTTTATGGATGAATTTAAGGAGGTAGACAATTTTCCTAGAGCAATGGCTATTATTTACCCCACCATTAAATAATAAAAATGAGTAGCAGTAACATAATATTGCGAGTCGTATTCGATGCGTCCGCGATGGTTTTAAATGGTGTATCCGTGAACGGTGAATTGGCCGTGAGTCAGTGCTTCAACCAACGTTGTTTGAACTTTTATTAAGATTTTGCAAATACAAAATCATATTTACTGAGGACATGGTAAAAATATTTCGCCAAATTTGGATACATCCCGAAAATACTAAATAACAATGCACCGTTTGGCGGAACTAAATTAAAGGGGAAGTACATACATTTAAGCTATTGACCGTAACATTTAGAATGGCAAGCGCACACTTTTAGTTCGAACGTTGAGGCAACTTGCTTCAAAGTATGAGAAAGAGTATCCTGAGGCATCAGAAATAATCAAAAGAGACTTCTACATGGATGATTTAATTTTGGGAACTGGGTCCGAAGAAGAAGCCAAAAGAGCGTTATTAGACGTGATAGCATTGTCGAATATAAGTGACTTTAAATTAAGAAAATGGACGTCAAATTCAACTGAAGATTTGTAGACGATTCCCAAATTTACTAGATAATTTACAGTAATTAGCTTCAAAAAAGAATCAAAACCTGTGTGTGTCCTTGGTTTGCTATATTGCCCGATTAAAGACTCGTTTTGCAAAATGACTAAAAGAAGCATGCTGTCCGAATTAGCTAAAGTTTTCGATCCTATCGGGTGGTTATTCCCATACACAACAAAAATTAAAATTGTATTTCAACAGTTACAGTTAGTCAAATTATAATGGGTTTCAAATTTGAACCGCATTTGACGTCGATACGACAGGACGTCAAATTCAACTGAAGATTTGTAGACGATTCCCAAATATGTAACTTAGACCAGATTACAATCAAAAGATGGTTACATCACTAGGAAAAAGTGATTGAGCTACTCGGGTTTGCAGACGCATCAGAGGACGTTTACTCTGCAGTCATTTATAGCAGAGTGGCGATAGACAAGTGATGCAAAATGAAAATAATTAACGGTAAAATAAAAGCTGCACCTTTCAACACAATTAGCATTCCGAGACTGGAGTTGTGCGCAGCAGTGCTTCTCACAAAATTACTAAGGTTACTATTGAAGTCACGGACCGACTCTCAAATCGTATTAAATTGGACTTCGACATGTTCTAGAAAACGGAAAACCTTTGTGGCCAATCGTGTGTTGCGCATTCTGCAACACTCTGACAGAGGTTTTTGAATGCACGTACCATCAAGGGAAAATCCAGCGGACTGTGCATCACGCAGATTGAGTCCAAGTGAACTAGTGGAGTTCAAGTTATGGTGGAATAGATCATATTGGCTAAGGACAAACAAAAATACCTGGCCACCACAACACAGAAAGGAGCAATCTCAGATTGAGGTCATGACTAAGGAATAGAAACTTAGCTCAACAGTTCTATTGGCTAATCTACAAACTAATAACTGGTTCAATAATCTGGTTTCGAGAGCTTTTCTACATTCAATAAAATTGTCCAAGTTATTGCAAGAATTGTGTGGTTATTTAAAACAAAAACTTCAGGAATTAACAATCCAGGAATACCCACAGAAGTCCATGAAGCATTCATGTACTGCATTAAACCAATGCAGGAAGAACTACAAACATTGGAGCAGAACTACAGACATTGAGAACAAACAGATATGTGAGTAATCAATCACAAATTAATCGCTTTGTTTCCTTTATAGATATAAAGGGTGTGTTAAGAGAAGAAGGGCAACTTCAAAATGCTGAAATGTCATTTAGGGTTAACCATCCAATGATCTGGCCATCAAAGCATCACCTTACTAGCTTAATCATAAGTGAACAACACATTACGCAAATACAAGCAGGGCCAGCCCTACTCACATCAGAACTGAAACGATGGTTCTACATACTAAAATGCAAGGAGGCGATAAAGAGAATAGCTGCCCGATGTATGAAGTGTTTTTGACTGAAGACTTTCCAACAGAATCAACTAATGGGGCAACACCCGTTATCTCGAGTAAAATTCGAAAGAACATTCTTAAACACAGGTGTCGATTATGCGGGCCAAATTACTATACGGGCATCAAACCTGCGAGGTGCAAAGCGTATCAAATGTTACATCGCCCTATTTGTTTTCATGGCTGCAAAGACAGTACATATAGAATTAGTATCGGATATGTCGATCGAAGCTTTCAAAGTGACGTTGAAATGTTTTCAAGCACGAAGACGCATATGCGATAATATTTACAGCGATAATGGTTCCAATTTTGTTGGAGTCAACAACGAAAACGTGTCCAATGATGAGCAGTTAAAGTCGTACTCAAACGCATACAATACCAAATGGCATTTCAACCCGCCAACTGGAAGCCATTTTGGAGGTTTGTGGGAGACCAGTCTGTTTGACTGTTTGAAATGCTTGGGTTAGGACTCGATCGGGTCCTAACCCAAGCATATCAAATTATTATAAGGACACAATTATTATCTTATCTTGATACTCTTTCTCATAGGCGTAATGTGGGAGCTGTTTACTTCTACTTTTATGAGCAATGTTCATCGAAACCTTTCGTCTAGTATTTTAAGACCTACGCGTAATTGGAAATGCATTATGTTCCTTTATATTTCATTGAAATTCAATTCCCCAGGACCAATTAAATTAAAAACTCAGTTATAGTTAAGAGTACGTGAGCGTGGAATGAAATGAATGACGAGACGTTCCTCTTGGTATACAATTTATAGAAATTTAAACTTAATATCAAAACTAAAAGACTAAACACCTTTATTTTTTTTATTACTCTTTAACTTTTTCACTCCTAACTATTCCTTTACCTTTTACAGTAGTGCTGTTTGTTAGTTGATAGAACATTCATATTAAGGATACAAATTTATTCCAAGTGCTATGGGCATTTATTAAAAATAAAAAATAATTAGTCTTCGGTTCGTCTTGGAACGCATCGGAGTTAAAATAAAATTCTCATTAGAAACCAACTGCACTAAAAGAAACCTTTTATCTAAAATGCTTCGACTAAAATGTTTGACCCATTGGATCTATGTACATCACAATTTGAACTCTTCACAATATAGGTTGTGGGCTGGCCTTTTTCGCTGCCTTGATACATAATATAAATACATAAAGTACTCCCATCATAAAAAAACAGTTTAACCATTGATGTTCCAGATGCCAGGTCGATAGAATATAGTCAACATTTAGAACAAATATATGACATTTAGGCGATTATTTATATAAATATATTTTGATTATTTTAAAACGATACCAGTAGCGACATTTAGCACGTCAATGGGCTAACATACCATGGTAGTACTATGTGTATTTATATTATGCTTGATATATTATGCAAGCCATCATTCAAATTATCGAATTTAGTGATGACATACCATATATTAAGTATCATAGGAACATTCAAATGCTTAGCATACTAAAACTAGTTAGACGCCCTCGTAATTTGGAATAGTTTTAAACTTCTATTAAACTTCTAATAAACTTCTAATAAACTTCTGTGGACTATTATATGATTGACGTTAACATTACTAGATTTTCCAGATATCGGATGTTGCCACTTATCCTTCAACCATTCTGGAGGGGATGGCATGTTGAATACTTAAATGAGCTCCAAAAACGTTACAAATAGCAACAATCATCGAATGCTCCCTATAACATAATTCATTAGTCATCTTGCATGATCACAATATTCCGCATATAAACTGGCCATTATAGGCCGAAGTTAATTCAGATATGTCGCGATTTTACAAAGAATCGAGCAAATTCAGAATCGGCTAAAACATTTCGAACCGCTAAGACGACTATTTTGAAACATTTTATGTAAAAAAAAATTTAATTTGATCTCCGCTAATTTTTTCAACTCCGTACATTAAAAAAAAATAAAATAAATTTGGGATGCAACATAATTGTGATCCGAATTATCCAAAAACCTTGAAACAAAATTAAAATTTATCCGATTATAAACTTTTCTGTTCGGTTGATAATAATGTACACAGTGTACAATATTGTTGTTCTTAAAAAAAAAATCCAACAACAAAATGAAAATCCTGGAAAAAAGGATGCAATTAGGATGAATACGTTTTTTTTTTTAATTATAAAATGCTACAAAAAAAGTTTTGCAAAATGCTTATACATATATTGAAAGGAAGGTAAAGCTATATTATGTACAAAGCTCCCATTACATTTTTTCCTATATACACTATAAATTTAGCGCAAAAGAAAAAGCTAAATATCGCAACGTTGTTTTTCTTCTTAGGTTTTGTGTGTATGCGGGCGTGTGTGTGTGTGCGCTATGCGAGAATATTTTTTTTTTGCATGGCGTTCAATTCAAAATTGAAAATTCAATCCTATTTATTTCTATTATTGTATTAAAATTTTCCGGTAACTTGTATTTTTTTTATGTGTCGTATATGCAGTAATGGTACTCTTAATGCTCGCAATAATAATGATGATTATCACAATGAAGTTGTCAATGGAAGGTAGAAATTCATAAATCATATAAAGACGTTTTACTCTAGATTTGGTTTTTTGTTCAAATTGTAAAACAATTTTTTTTGTATAATTACTCAGGTTATTTATTCATTTCCAACAATCATCATCATCATCATTATCGTCATTATTATTTTGTGTCAAGGAAATGTGTACCGGGTGTATTAAAATAAAAATAGAATACAACCATTTTTACCTAGGTATAAAAATCGCGCAAATATTTAAATGTGACACGCGGTCGTTGCGGATTACCCGTTTCCTTTTTTTAAATTCGGTTTAGTTCAAAATTCCAAACAAAACATCATAAAAAAAAAATCCTGTAAAATAATGATGTCTAAATATGCTTCGACTATATCCTTGCACACAAAAAAAATGGTTTGTTCATTTCATCCGAACAAAAAAGCTTCATAAACTTTGGTATGAAGTACGAGCAAAAAAAAAAATGTCATAAGGACAGGCAGTAAACTTGGAGGGAAAATAAATTATTTTTTCTACCTCTTTGCTGGTGCGTCGTCCTTTTACGTTATAAAATTTTAATTTTGTCCTTTTTTGTTTGCCGTAAATGTTCCTTGTCACTGTTCCTTGATGTAATGTGGGTGGATTTGTTTATGTATTTACTCGTCGTATATATAAATTCATTGTAGCCCGATGGAATTTTAACATTTTCCCACTTTTTTTTTATTTTATTTTTATTTTTTTTTTTGTAATTCAGTTGTGTGGCCAGGTTCGGTGTCACAACGGCAATATGGCAGATTATTAAATCGCAAAAAATTAAAAATGTTAGCATTATTTTTTTTCTTTTTATGTTTTGCGTTCGACTACACCACACAAAATGTGTTCGTTTAGCATATGGCCGTCGAAAAAGGGATTTTCTTGTTGTTTTGGAACATTAAACTTGAATATTAACCTCAATTTAATTAAATGTTGGCTGTATAGCAGTGAACCTAAGCCGATTATAATTTAGACGATTTTTTTATGCTTTAGTTTATCGAAGAAGTAAAGAAAAAACTTGTGACGTCACCGGATGACTATTCAAATTAGTTTGAAAATATGGTATCATCCGCGCGAGAATTTTACAGATAAAAAGAAAAAATTAATTACCAATTATATAATATGATGTATATATTATACCGGCAACCTAAATTAATTTTATCATAAGTAAGAGTCATCCAGCTGTTTTGACCAATAATAATAATATATTAACAATAAAAAAAAATTTCATTTCCCACATAAATTTCATTTTTATTCCGTTCAACAATTGATTTATTACAAACTCATGCTAATTTTTTGTCCTGTCGTATATACACTTTGGCCCACAGCGGGACGTCCTATCTCGCTCTATCTTTTTATATATAAACATATATATAGAGAGAGATATATACATAATTTGGAGAGAATACCACACAGACACTCTAATAAAAACATAACAAAAAAAAAATTAAAAAAAAAAAAATTTACATTAATTTTTCCAATATCATTCGACAAGACAATTTTTTGATAAATTTGGAAAATATTTAAATTACGAAACAATGGCTGGATGGTATGTATATAGTGCTGAACCATATTGCTATGACACATATTGCATAATCAACATATGAATACATTTACATTTTCTTTTATTCGGAACAAACCGAAAAACAAAAAAAAAATTGGAAAATGTAATAAAATTTAGGAAAAATTTACATATTACATACAACAAGAGTATAAAAAAGTTGGTTTTGTCACGAAAAACTGCATGTTTTTTTTTTGTGTTGACCTGTGGCAAAATTATAATTGTTGTTAATTTAACTTTTTCTGTTGTGTTTTAACAAATATTGCATCAACATCGATTTTCATGCGGTCAGAACAGCAATAACGATGCCCTATGATGGTCGAGGTATTTTTCTGCGTTGTTTTAGTTTTTCGAACGTTTTTGTCATTGGCACGTGCAGTTAGTAGGAAAAACAGATACCTTTAAAATTGCTTTATCAGCCATGAAAGAGTATCGTTTGGAATTCACTGCCTTCCAAGATACTGAAGACCATAGGTATCGTAAAGCTGTACTCTGTACGTATTTACAGATTTCATCTAACCATTCAATTATTTTAAGTCATGCGCCCACTAATGTAAGCCAAAGACTCATTTTACAACCATTTCGATGATTTGATGGAATCCATTTTGGTGACTTAAGTGCAAGAGCTGCAAAAAACTAAACTAACTTATGTAAAAGTATATAGGTATGTACTGCCAACACGAACAAGCTATCGATATTCAAGATGTGAACGCTCTTTAAGGATTTGAAAATTTTAAATTCTTGACTTGGAAAGTGTCGTTTTATTGTCAAAAAACAAAATAGACAAACATAGACAAATATAGAAAAGATAGAAAAGTGCGAGCATGTATTACAAGCGGCTGGAACAATAAAGCGGCGCTCAAGTGACAAACCGTCAAGTAAATTCAAGTTGGTTGTAAGATTTTTGGAATATTTAATGTGATTGGATTAAATAGCAACGGTATAAAATAAATATTGGATCAATTTATATGATTTGTAATAAATAGATTGTGCAATTGACAGGTGCACGTTCCTAAAGAATGCCCTTGTTGAGCAAATAACCACCTGAAACAATCCAGATAACTTTGTTCTAACAGCAGGATAAGAAGGCAGATGCAATTTCTAATTTAGTCGACCAGCTACACAAGGCATTTTCATCTGCCCACGTGGTGGGAGCTGTTCACCACGAGTCAAGAAAGAGTATCATAGATACTATCTACTACGATAAGTATTAAGTGCACTAATGAGCGGCTAGTATACGCATTAAAGACTTAATTCCAGACAAGACGAGTCCAATTGATTAATTGGTGAACATGATCCATATGTTAATGGAACTAGAAGAAGAGTAGGATGAAAAAGTCACCAAATCCACCAGCATCTTACTTCTGCCAAATTCGGATAAAAAGCCGAGAATTGTCAGGTACCCTGTGGTTTTCTAAGTCAAGAGTAAACTTATGTTTCTGGTAAACAGTGGCACTGATATATATCAATATTCGTATTATCCTTCACAACTTGTATAAATCACAAAACCCAAATCAACACCGACTTAGTTAAGAAACACTTAGAAGACTTTCTTAAAGAAACGGCTTACTTGTTGACCTAAGGAACAGGAGGCCAATAGATCCAGCCCAACAGTGGTTGATCAATGTGTCGATAGATTGATCGACAAACTCATAATACACCTGCGCCTAAGAATTTTTTGATTGTCAACGAGTACCACAAGCTATAACAAATTATCCACTTCTTTAGCAGCTTCGCAAAGTTGCAACTTACAATGTTATATACCTATAGAAATAAGAGGACTTCTTCCAGAGTCTAAAGCCAGAATATTAGATTTGATGCGCACAAAGCAGCCACATCGGTAATCCAACACATGGTTCAACCAAGTATATATCAGTTATCGGAATCACCGGTATCATGTCCACTGCACTTAATTAACAAAATAAATCAAGACTAGAGATCATTTGGATAGAATGGTAACTGTACCTGATTGCTACCAGATTCTGCACATTTAAATATTTTCCATGTACCTACAAGAATGCAAGATATTATCAAAGACCGACTTGGTCAGTGTTTATTATTTAATCCCTCTCGTACATGGGACAATGACAATGACTGTTCCATTTGGCTTATTTGACTTCGCTTAAATGTCATTTTAACTACGAAATACCACACAGTCGTTTCAATGAATCATTAACGAGATCTTCAAAGATCTAAACTTTGTATTTTTATATAGGGTTACCCAATAAGAAGTTTCATTTGCAACAGCCTGCTATTTGTGCAGCTATTAATTTTGAAGCTATCATCTTTTGACATTTGACAAGTAAAAACTACGCTATTACTAACAATGGTACGATATTAAAAAAACTTAAGCATTTTTTAGTCGTCGTGAAGCACCTTTTCGGTCGGCAAGTGAAATTGGTGGAAAAATTTGAGCTGTTGGGACAAGTTAATTATGTGAAAAACCAAAACCGTGTGCGTCGTTGAAGAACAACTGAGAATATTGCTGCTGTAGTCCGTAGTGTTGAAAACCCAGGTTTGTCGATTCCTCGTCGATCTTTGGAATTATAAATTCCACAAACGACATTCCACCGTATTTTGCATAAAGACTTAGGTCTTAACGCTTTTAAAGATAAGTTAACACAACAACTTAAGCCGGTCCTTCAAATGCATCAAAACCATTCTGATTTTCATCAAAAATCGTCTTCAGTGATTATGCCCATTTTTACCTCAGAAACTACGTTAATAAGCAGAATTGTCGCATTTGAGTCTCAGAAAGTTCAAGAATGATTGTAGAAAAGCCTCTTCATCCTCAACTTATCACTGTTTAATGCGATTTTTGGGCTGGCGGAGTGATTCAACTTTCCTTTTTCGAAAATGAGGCTGGTGCAACTGTTACAATGAGTAACTTGCGCTACCGAGCTATGATTAATGATTTTGAATAGTCGGAATTGGAAGATATTGATGTGGAGGACGTTTATTTTTAACAAGACGGCACTACGTTCCACTCAAGCAACGAAACAATCGCAATTTTGCAGGAAAAATTTACTGACCGTGTTATTTCTCGAAGAGGTGATCATAATTGGCC
This sequence comes from Tipula confusa, assembly GCA_963556175.1. Lineage (NCBI taxonomy): Eukaryota > Metazoa > Arthropoda > Insecta > Diptera > Tipulidae > Tipula > Tipula confusa. The sequence goes on from OY744476.1 coordinate 164,483,939, forward strand.
ACCAATACCTTGTGATTTAATACATTTAAACTTGTTTTTTGGGGCTACGTGAAAGATAAGGTCTATGCCAAACCTTCACAATCGATTTTAAAACTTAAAGATGGAATTCGTGAAGTTATCGAGAACATACAACCGCAAATGTACGAATTGATCATGAAAAATTACATGAGATGGATATGGTGATGCAGGCGTAGTCGTAGTGGCCATTTGGCTTATTTTATTTTCAAATGTTAATGGCATACCTTTTTCTTTAAAATAAAATAAACATTTATTGATTTCTCTTAAAAAATACTCGTTTTTTTATATCATAATGAAACTCATTTACTGTTACCCGAATTTTTATCGAGAAATGTATCTCCAGGTTTAGAGTACCGGTCAACATCACAACCGATCATCGTACATATAGTTTGTATCAAAACTGTTTGGTGAACTAACTAAATATTTGTATTCCAACCGAATTAGAATCTTTCATACCACCACTTTTCCATTTTGCCATGTTTTCAGTTGAAAACATCTCTAAGAGCACAAGGTTACACTGTTAGTTCGAGCTGTGAGGTACTTATGATACTACTACGAATCCATAAGCTACTATGAAGGAGCATCTAAAATGTTATCAGGCTGAGCTTGTCTACGGACGAACTTATATATACTATTATAAGTATATAAGTAAACTTGGATGCGGTGACGTTTACTTTGGGAGACGCATTTATTAGATATGTCGATAAGTAAAGTTTGCATCAGATCATATAAAATAAATTTAGCCAATAGTTGATGTAACAGTTTTCTTCATACTTATTATTGTAAGTATTTTTAAAATTGCAAACAGTTTTAGATTCATATATTTGGTCACATTTGGTAGTTCGAGTGAGTTAAGTTTACTGAATACTAACTATCAGCACAGTAATCAGCACAAATTGCAAAGATGAGTGACTCTTTCATGACAATCATTTTTTCTTCTGCTTCAAAGTACCAAAAAAACTGATTTTCAACTAGTACAGTAATACAGAAGAGTAATCGAACAATTATGATTTCCAGAACTAGGAAGACAGTACTAGAAAGATTGACTTTTCGGAAGACGTGAGAAAGAGAATGTTCACTTTTTGTCATAATGTAGAGCAAAATATAGTATATTTAATTCAATCCTGTTTTTTATATTTTACTATTTACGACAAATAGGTACAGCAATACGTACCTATTTGTCGTAAGCAATAGGTTGCTTCCTAAAATTTCGAATTTTGCAGTTTTAAAGCGATTTTATAACTTTAAATATTATGATAGCATTTTAAATTGAAATTATGACCTCACAATTGAAATTTGTATATAAATCATACGTCCTCCGTCAAAGTCGTCTGCGAATATTTTACCTAAAGTTAAAAATATTTTATCCCGTAGGGCCGTGTTTTTTTTTTTTTTATTCAATTGAGTGATTGGCCGAGAGCTAATTTTTATTATGCTAGCGTAATATTTAAAGTCATGAAGTTGCCTTGAACAAATCAAAGTCACATTGCGAGGTCACTGATTACTACGGAATAACACTTTGTGCTACTAGACACAATTTAAAGCAGGTAGAGCATTTTTAATACTTTAATAAACTAAAGATTAAATTTGGTGGTTCTAGAGTTGGTTCATATCATGATGCTATAATGGACCTCTTATCTTAAATTATAATTTATAAATCGTAAAGTATACAGACCACGTTTTCAAGACCAGTTAAAAAATGGAAATTGAATGTAACTACACAAAGCGGACGTGTAAACAAATAGATTTAATCCCGGGATTGAATATTTACGTCTAAAAGTATTTTTGGGAAGTCATATTTTATTGACAAATATGATTTGCATCAATGTAATTTTAACATCTTGAGTTAATTATTTCAGTAGGTTGATTATATTGCTTTACGTAATGCTACACAAATGCTTGTATAGGCATTTGCAAGGCATTTTTTTCTTATGCAATGGACGCTGGATAAATAAAACACGGTAGCTATAAAGGGAGCCTAGCATACTCTTGCCTCTCCAGACAAGGTACCAGTTTATCATTGATGCATTTCAAAAAAAGCAAATCATACTTATTGTTTCAGTAATAAATCTTTAAAGGTTTTAGAATAGTAATTAAAAGGATCAAATCAGCAATAGACCCTACATAAAGATAGTTAATACCTTATTATAGAAATTTTTTCGCGTTTAAACGATAACTTTATTTCAATAGCACGATATGTCGATATGTAAACGATATAAATACTTGGGTGGTGTTTGGTGAAGAAATAATTCATAAACCGCTGGAAGTTTGTGAGCTTGTGGATCAGTTAGGTCATCGTTTAGTTTAATTTTCGCCTTAATCGTTAAACTGATCGAAAAAATATTTTCCAAATTTAAACTTAGAAATTTGCATTCCGAGCAAAGTAATGGTAATTTATGGAATAATATTCAGCAATTCATTAAAACAATAACATCCACTGACTGCAACAACTACTTGGGCATGTCGATGAAATTACTATTGGCGGCCGCAGGCCAACTATTACATTATATATTTTAATTGAATTATATAAAATTTAGAGCAAAATTTAATTTTGAAAAAATTAATTGATATTTAAACTGATCCACAAGTAGACGAACTTCCTGCCTCTTATGAATTCTCATATTATCAAGCACCAACCAAGCATTCGTTATGGATAAGGTTTTCGTTATGGATAAGAATTTTGTAAATAATTTTGGTTTTATATATTCTACGGTTGAATTTGATTTGGAAAAAATTGAATTTGGTGTAACCTATAATTTTGTTACAGATATATAGTATTGTTGGAGGAAGTTTGTTTTAAATTATCAGTTAACATAATTTTAAATTGGATGGACCACACTCTATGATCCTCACCCAAAAGAAAATAGCCATGCAAATTATAGTAAATCGATAATCTCGATCATATTTTTTTTTGCTCAACATATTTATTTATTTATTTACAAGCATTGGAAAAGTTTTGATACTAGGAACTCATCTTTATAAAATAAACGTCGTTTAGAGCTGGTCAAAAATTTTAAAAGTAAGCTGAGTCAATTACAAACCAGAGTGTCACAAGTTTAGGTCGACTGTTATAACAAATTTACGATTATGATTTACCTACATCACGTTTAAGTCTCTTAAAATTTAAGTCTTAATTGAATTAAGTTGCAAGATCAATTTTCAAGTAAACAATCAAAGCAAAAAAATGCATTGCTTTGACTGGTTTGCTGTGGCATTACCATTTTGTTCATTACAAAGCTTTATGATACTCGACATTTCTCGGTTTGCTATCTGACAAGACGCCACACAAAGCTGTTGTTTTTCCGACATGGGAATAGGTGACTTACAGCTGAACTTGCGAAAGACATGGATTTCCAAAGTTAATGCTGCAAACACTCAATGACCTTTGTTGATGGTTATTGCAAATGCAAGGGGCTCAGAAAACTGTAGTTTGTTAAAATATGACTAATCAAAACTGCTCCTTTGGAATTTCAACACACCCTAGTTGTGCCACGGAATCAGACTTTCCGTAAAACGAAGCCGAAACATTTTTTACTCTACGTTTGCTGTTAATTATTTATGCTTCTACTACATTTGGCATTAATTTGTTTACGGAAAGTCTGATTCCGCTGCACATCTTTAGCGTGTTAAGATTTAGAAGGAACAGATTTGGTGAGCCAACTTTAAACAATCAACTTTTAGTCAATATGTGCAATGACAATTAAAAATTATTGGATAGTTAACAGCTTAATCGTCTTCTAGCTGTAACTGTGCCACTGGATTTGTTTTTTGTAATCGCACCAGGAATTATTAATTGAATGTTGTTATTGATTCGGTTGACGTGGAAGTTTGCCATCACCCATATTTAAAAGTTAAATAAAGTTACGCAGATGTCGTATTGAAGCGTCTCTCATGCAAACTCAACAGCGTTTTTTCTACTCTAATAATGATTTTCATGTCATTTGCTCTATCATTTAGAATATCGAACAAAACTGTTGTTCTCGTAAAAAAATCCTCCTAAGTCAACAAAAATTTTCCGGTGTATTGCAACATTGTGCATATTACATATTCGCAAAAACTGAGTTTTTTTCAAGTAAAGGAGGAAGTAAACCAATGTGATGGTACACCTTTAGTCTTATGGATATAAAATTAACCTTTTAATATTCGGTGCTACCAACAATGTCATTTGAAAGCATAAATTGTATTTCCGAAAATGCTTTAAAAAGTATTTGGACTTTCGATTAACTGTAACCACATAAGTTAAAATTGGTTCCTGTAGCTTCAGAAGAATTCCAGCCATTGTTGTTTTTATTTCAAACTATTCATTTCAAAAATGTCTCTCAAATATGCATGATTCTAGTATTACGTTAAAAATAAAATACTCGGCTTTTTGTTCAAACCTTCTTGCAACACATAATCAAAAGCTCATGCAACATCAGGAAATAATGTGTTGCATTACGATTTTATATTTTGGGTAAGTGTATTTTCTGAAGTAAATTTTAAAATACTTTATAGGTGCTAGTAATAGTGATATTGGCCTGTACGACGTTGTTTTATGTGGCTTTGTGGTTCTTATGCTTACAAACTCATGATTAAAGTTAGTTTTCTAATTTTCTTCTACGGTCATCTACTCCTTTAAAATATTCCTCGTTACAAAGAAATCGGCCATGAAAAGTTATTTTATACTCTACTAGTTGATAGTTGAAATCCACAATAAATGTTCTTAGTATTTGAATTACTACTTGCAATACACTTATAATGTGTATTTCCCTTTTCAAAATTCGTGAAATTTTTCATCACTATACCGGCACTTCCACATCTAGCTGAGTTGCTTGAGTAGATGATATGGACAACTTTTTGTTGTAGAGATACAACGGAATCACTATTTTAATTTACAGAGTATTGTTGTTCCCAATTATTATTTCATCCAGTCGAAATCGCTTTTTTACAGAACACAGAGCTATGTACAATGAGTTCGGCATTTATCTCTCGATTGACTTACAGTTTTATGTACGTGGTATTATAATTCTGCCTTCTTCAGAACATAGAAGGGTTTTAGGTACATGATATTATTATAGGTTATTTGTTCGGCATTTTATTCATTCAAATGAGGTCACAGTAATTGCATCAGAGTAACTTAGCATCCTCTAGCTTGGCTTACCATATTTTCAGACAAGGCAGCCTAGTACCCTACAACTGGATTTTTTGTCTTTTAAGGCAAAGTATTCCAGTATATTACAGGTTGACCTTCTATCCCTGCAGACATGGTAGCTTAATACCCCAAAACTTGACATTCTGCCGTCCAGATAAGATATCCTAGTTAATATTAACAAAGCCTTCCTCCAAATTTTTTTATGAGGCATGCAAGACCCCCTACAACATATTGTTAAACATACAAAGGTTTAACTGTTCTTTTTATGGAATTAAGTAATTTTACGTTAAAGGAGTCACCGAAAACCCACATGAAAATGTCACAAATACAAAAATGCAATTTTAAATAACCTAGGTTTTTATTTCAATACCACACTACTCGGTTTGAGATTGCTTCAACAATTGGTTTAGTACTATACAAGCCCTTTTTAAATTGTAGCTTAAATTATTTTAGTTGAACTGGGTGGCACAGACATTTTGCTTATCAACGAAAAAAGCAACCAAATTTACATAAATATTAGCTATAACTGAATCAAAACATGTAAGTTCTTTAAACAGTAATAATATAGTCTAATGAATTTTAAAAATGAAATTCAGTTCTAAACCGGCATCCGACCAGCTCCACACCTTACTGAATAGTCACAACCAATTACTATATTACTCAGAAATTTCCATTCTGATTTGCATTTTTCAACTCGTCCCAATATGGCGGTATAATAAGTTGTCTTATCTAATACGAGTCTTCTCATAATAATATCAACTTGTTTTGCCCAGTATTATATTACCCACCATCTTATAACCTCACCATCTTATTACCCACCTTGCATGGTAAAAGTTAAGTGGCAAATTGCCGTCAAAAAATGACTAGGAGTTAATCGTTCGAAGTCATTAGAATCAGCAAAGACCACTGTAATAGGACGAGAATTTATGATAATCGTTCATAAATTTCCACCTGTCAAAAAGCAGTATCAAGCTAATTTACTAAAATATTTTAGAATCTAATGAAGTTTTTGAAAAGCTTTGTTACTTGGACCAAAGTCTCCCATAAACCTTCCAAATTGAGCAATTCTGAAGGTATTCTGGTCCCATTCTACGGAACATTTTACATTAATGTGCCTTGTGTATGTTCCTTATGGTTTTCAAACATCGTAATGGATCAGCAAAATCAAAGCCCACTTAAAATGCCCGAACATTTTTGTAGTTTATTCTGCGTTGTGGTAAGTTATCTTAAATTACTTCTATTGCAAGCTGTTTAAAATTCAGTTAGTTCAAGTTCAAGTTAGCCAAACATCCATCTAAGTATTCTGTAGAATCCAAATTATACGATAAGCTACAAGTATTCTAATTGTGAGGCTCTGCGTTGATCCAGCCTATTGTAATCATTGAGTCAATCTAAAAAAAATATTTATTAGAGTTAAATTCAAGGAAAACATATTGCTGGAGCCGGGCAACAATGGTTGTGTGATGCTTGTATTTTTTGTATTTCCATGAGTCATATATGACTTTTTACTGACATCCAAAAAGGTGCAATGAGCTTTGGATTTCCGGAGTTCCTAAAAGTTAATCTATCAACTAATTTTGAAACTTTACAAATTATGAATCAAGTCGGATTTGGTCATACAAAGATCCTGGTCAAATATTTTAACTCAAGCAAAAACCGAACAGACCAAGTCCCATGGGCAAAAGTCTTGCTTTTTTACTTGATTCCTTCCACTGATAAATAAAACGGAAACTGTATTGATCAAGTTGCTAGATTAATCTCAATGCACTGCTAACTTCCTGTTTATTAATTCTTAAATATTTACTCGAGAATATGCATCTCAATTCTCAATTCTATCAGGGTCGATTTCTCCATAATTTCCCTGATGCGAGAAAATAAACTTTATCCTACCATCAAACCGTCCATGTAAAAATTTGGATTTTAAAAATAAATCAATAAATTCATGCCTACAATCTCTTACCTATGATAAAGGCCAGTTATGCACATACCACTAAAAAGAACAAATAATGGTCGCCTGGCTAAAACCAAAGAAGAAAAAGCAGAAAGATTTGCTTATCATCTCAAAAGTACCTTTAGCCCCAATTTAATAACATTTAAACAGGATATACTGATTGAAAACCATACAACCATCTTAAGATAGGAAATCCCATTAACTGATGCTAAAAAAGTGAAACAAAAAAACATGTAGTACATCAAAAATCACCAGAATATGACTAGATAACTGGAGAGGCTCTTAACCTTATAAATCTATTAAAAAAATATCGGACATGATTAATGATTTATTCAGACTCTATTAAGCCCCCCTCATCTTGGAGATTTGCGGAAGTAATAATGATACCTAAACCAGGTAAGCCATCAAGTGCATTAACCTCGTACAAGCCAATATCACTTTTTCCCATTATATCAAAACTGTTTGAGAGACTATTATTGAACCGAATTAAACCAGAAATCATAAAATCAGGAGCTGTCCCGTCTCATCAGTTTGGATTTAGAGAGAAACACTCCAATCGATCAAGTCCATAGAATAACAGATTTTATAGAAAAATCTTTAGAGGAAAAAAAGATTTGTACAGCCATACTTATGGAAATAGCACAGACATTTGACAAAGTCTGGCTAGATGGTTCAATATTTAAATTGAAGAAAACTCTACCATTTGGGTTTTATGCAGTGCTAAAGTCAAACCTGAAAAAATTTATACTTTAGAGATAAACAAAAATGAGTTTACTCCAGCATAAAAGAAGCTAAAGAAGGAGTCCTGCAGGGGAGTGAATTAGGATCATTCCTTTTCGTACAGTTTACAAGCGATTTACCGCAGACGGGTAATACAACTATTGCTATATTTGCAGATGACACTGCAATTCTAGCTGTTGGTGACACAATCGGGGAAGTCACTTTCAAACAACAAATAGCCATAAATAATATAATTGGAGAATTAAAGTAAATGAATCAAAGTCTACTCACATTAACTTCACTAATAGATCAATAAAACTACTACCTGTGACTTTCAATAATATCCTTGTACCACATGCAAATCAAGCAAAATATCTTGGTATAAACTTTGATGTACATTTAAAGTGAAAAGTACACGTTAAGAAGAAAGTAGAAGAGCTTCAGTTAAAACTCTCAGTTATTCATTCATTATAAACTTATGCTTTATTAACAAGTGCTCAAGCCGGTCTAGACATATGGTATCCAACTATGGGGATGCACTAAATCCCTCAATCAACAGATAGTTCAACGATTCCAAAATAAAGTTTTTAGAGGGATTGTAAACGCCCCTTGGTACATTTGTAATAATGACCTTCATAAAGATCTCGAAATAGACACAGTCGCAAGTGAAATAAAGTATTTTGCTCAAAAACTCCAAGAGAGGTTCCATAATCACCCGAACATTGAAACTGTAAGACTACTTCATCAAGAGGGTATCATAAGAAGACTCAAAAGACTTTTTAGTACTTTTTAGTACCTTTTAGTACTTTTTAGTACTTTTTAGTGATTTTTAGTACTTTTTTAGTACTTTTTTAGTACTTTTTAGTACTTTTTTATTAGTTTTGAGTTACTTGAATTGTGCACACAAGGCAATATCAACCTAAAAAACACTTTATGGAAAAAATACATAAGAGTTGCTTTATTATTATATTGTACAGAATCAAACTAGGTTAGTCAAAAATGACTAGTAACTGCTTTGTAATAATCTTTTTAAAATAAAAAATTTAAAAACATTTAAAAATAAAAAATAAAAAATAATATATATATATATATATATATATATATATATATATATATATATATATATATATATATAAGTTACAGTTAACTTCACTCAGCTACCTTAAATATTTTAATAGTTTTTCAGAATCCTGCAAGACTTAACTATGTTTTAGAGTCCAGTAATAGTTAAAAATTCTCATATAAAAACATGAATTATTTTACCGTGACAAAAAATCATGTTGCGGTTAGCTTTGGATGAGTCAAATATATAACCACAAAGTATTTAGAACCAGCAATAAAAAATAATTTATTTTAAATTATAAGTATTAGCAAACGAAAACATTACTGCTTTACAAAAAGCTCCATTTAAAGTCATTGTCAAAAATATTTATTGTTTTTTTTTTTAAATAACAACCTTAATTTTGATCGAAATCAAGACATAAGCTTTTGACCACTTTGGATATCAATGAAAATTGAAACACACAGCTGAAAGGTTTTAATAATTAAAAGCTTAAAGGTTTTAAAAGCTTAAAGGTTTTAATAAAAACGTTTAATCTAAATAACACTTATCACATATTGAAAAATTTGTTAAGCGAGCGACCACCTAAAACGTACAAAACTTTAATGTTTTTAATATTTACCATAAAATAACAATAAAAATTTAGCTAACATTTCAATAACAGTCAAAAGCTCATTGAAACATAACCAAACAAAACAGATTGTATTCTAATTTTTACAAAAAAACAAAATCAATAAGCACATAAAAGCTTTTGTTATTATTATATTCAGATATTTAACAGCTTTGTTAAATTTTTTTTGTCCAATATAAAAGCTCAATATAAAAGCTTTAATCTGTGAAAGCTAATCAAATTGTAATTTTCCACGTATACTCTATAATAATACAATACAGTGTATGGTTGTAACAAAGCTTTGATTGTTATAAACTCTAGAATTTGATTTAAATATTTCTATTTTACCAACTAACATTAAAGCTTTAAAAAAAAATCTATGAATAAAACTTTTATGATAGTCCTCGTATATGTATGTGTGTAGGTATTTTTTGTTTTGTTTTTGAATTATTTAATGATGTGTGGAATTAAAGCTTTCGTTATGTATGCAACGTTTTATATGAAACTGTGTGCTTATATAAAAAAAACTTTCAATTACTTTGTTATCAGAATAAAATATTTAATTAGAACCTATATTTTTAGAATTATATCATATTTGGGCTGTGTTTGTGTGTGTGTGTGCTTTTATTTTATTAGAACAAAGCCATATATAAGAGGTAGTTTTTGTGAAAGCTTAGCAAAATGTTGTAGGTTTTTATTAATAATTTTGGGTTTTATTCAAGTGTATTTAGTAATGGTATGTTTTAAGCTTTTATGAATATTTTGTAAATTGAATTATGTTAAGTTTGATTTTTTTTTCTATATTGGGCATTATGTGGGTTTTAAACGTTAAGTGTACTAAATAAATAGATACTAACAAATAATGTTGGTTAAAATTTCATAATGAGGTGAGGAATTTGTGATTTCAGAAAATGTTAAGACTCACTTAACCTAAACAATTTAATGCTTTAGATATTAGATTTGAATCAGGGCTGTGGTAACCTTGGAAATATTAAGGTTGGCATGGTTTATGGTATACCTTCCAGTTATTTATTATATGGTTAGGTTTGGGTAAGTGGTATCAAAAATATAATATTCTTGAGTCTGAACAAGTTTTCAAAAAATATTAAAATTACTGCCAATTGTTAAAAAAAAAACATTAAAAAACGAGTTAAAATCAATTATGCTAATGACATTGGTATTGTGTTTGATTGCAAGGTTAATGCAAACGGAATTCTTGTTTATTTGTATTCAAAATTGAAGTCTACAAAAAACTGCAAACAGTGTTAATTGAGAAAAAAAAGTTTGTTTCGTAGAAACTGAAAAAAACTAAAGTGGTTAAATTTGTTTTGTCAGGTTTACCGAACCAAAGCATTTAATAAAAATAAAAATTGGATGTATTTATCACAATTTGAAAGGCCACAATTGCCACACACACAAAACCATGTGGGGCTTGCTAGTTCTCTCATCGAGCGCCTCCCCAGGTGGCGGATAGAGGAAAGCTCCCCAGTTATGGCAAGTACCGGGGAAATCAAATACTCGGGGCAGACCAGAAACTAGCAAACCCAAGCTAAGGTGGTACTATATATGCTGATGGCTACATGGCTAAGGGGTAATGCTTAGTCGTTAGTATGTAAACTTCGATTTTGGCGACAATCGGTTTCAAGCTGCGTAGTCTTCCTATGATAACGAAAGTATAACGACGGCGGTTGACGTCATTATTTTAATTATTCAGATGTAGATGTTGTGCGAAGCAAAGCTCAGTTTCGATCTGATGAGGAATTTAGTTAAAAATTAATTGTCATCTCATCAGGCCATGGCGACCGAGTGCTATGTGTAATAGCTAATTTACGCTCTATATATATTTATGTACAGTGTACATGTAGCGTTAGCGAATTATATGAAAATTGCACGAAATATCTGAATAATTTTAATTGTGTGTGTAGCGATGGTCGCTACAAAAGTGACCGTGGGATCAATTATGGAATCTGAACAAATAGACCGAAACAAAAACAAAGAGATATTAACCAACCAAAATGACGGTACGGTGCTGGGGTTTGGAACCCCAGTACCAGCGACCAAATGGAGTGCAAACATAGGCTTTCAGTAGCCGACGAAATTTAACGACTGCATAACAACAAACGTGACGAACTTGGCGTTTGTTGCATTTAGAAAAAGATCTAAAAATTTCTCCTCATCAGTGGGTTACCGTTCTGATGACGTAGCTGGAGTAGCAACATCACCCGTGTCGTGTAAAAATACTGCCAATGAGGACCAGGAGGAAAAATAAAAAGTGTTTAGAAGAAGCGGGTGCCTACAACGCTCACCGTTTAAAAGGACCGCCAAGTGTCACAATCACTTACTAATCTGATAGCGTTGTCCAGTCCAGAGATCTTGTCACCGATGGTGCGTTTGGGTAAACAAATCGATAAACTGGTCGAGTTTATAAGAGGCAAATCGAATGTTCACCACGAGATAAAGCGAATTGTGGGATTTAAAAGAACACATCGGCAAGCCACGCTCAAGCCAACGAAAGGGGTTGAAGTAAAAGTTCAAACTGCTTGGAACGTGAAGGCAGAAAACACAAATCTTGAAGGTTCAGCCAGCAGAAAGAGGCTATTATATTACCTTCCCCCCTGAGACTTTGAGAAAAAAACCAGTGACATTGTCCAAGAAAATGCTTGAGAACACAAGTGTGAGTGCATTTAACTCACGAGTATCACATACGACTCCTTTTACGGTGAGTAAAGAGAGCATGGTAACAAAGCTTTTATTAGGAGAAAATAGTAAAGACACAAGTAATGCCAAGCGAGACAACGAGTGGCAGGTTGTAAAGAGTAAGCGCCGCTAAAAACCAAGAAGGAAAAAGCACTACGAGAAACCATTAAAAGCGGCAGCATTGATGATCAAAACCATGAGCCCGTCTTCTTTTACGGAGGTTTTGAAAGGAATTATACTTCATTAAAGACTATTGGAGATAGCATGGCCCGTGTTCATAAAACCGAGAAGGAGTATCTGCTGCTGCAGCTACAGAGGTCCTCAAGCGGGAATATGGAATTGGAATCATTGCGGGGTAAAATAGAGACGTTCCTTGAAGGTAAACTAGATGTGACGACTCTTTCCAATTCCAACGAGCGTACCCTAAAGATCTGGGATATATATGAAGTCACAACCAAAGAGGAAGTTTTTTGTGCAATAGCCAAGGAAATGGAAGAAACAAGCATCCTTGCAAATAATAATGTGTACAGCTTAAGACCTGTCCATAGAGGAATATCAAATAGCGGTTGTTAAAGTACCAACATTTGTAGCACAAAAAATAACGGAGGTAAGAAGAATCCATATAGGTTGGGTAAAATACCGTATCCGTAAGCTCGGTAAGATGCTTTAAATGTTGGAATCCTGGCCACAGAGTAAGCTCATGTAATAGTAAAACCGACCGGTCAAATCTTTGCTTCAAGAGTTGTAAAGCTGGGCACAAGCCAAAAGGACTGTATAAGTGATCCACAATGTACATTCCGCTGCACGGAAGATGGAAAAGCTAACGGAAAGCACATTACCGGTGGGAACATTTGCCTAATACAGACTATAAACGAACTGAAACCGGAGGTCGCAATAATATGTGAACAGTACTGAAACGTAAATAAAAACACATGGGTTATTAATATAGACGGAAAAGTTGAAATATGAGCAACCGGAGGCTTTGTCATTCAAGGAAGTACTGGGTATGTTAGTGCAAAAGTCATTGGAATACATATCTACAGTTGCTATGCTTCCTCAAATGAGTAGATCGAGCAATTCATCTACTTCTTGGACTGTTTAGTGTTAAATGCTAGAGATCATAGTCCCAGAGTAATTTCCGGAGATTTCAATGCGTGGGGTATTGAATAGAGTAGTACTCAAACAGATAGAAGAGAACAAGCTATACTGGATGTCTTCTCTGTTCTGGATATTGTCATGTGCAACACAGGTAACGCATTCACATTCAGCAGAGGCATTAATGGCTCTGTCATAGATCTAACGTTTGTTAGTGAATCTCTCTATACCGAAGAGGAGTCAGTTGGAAAGTTTGAAATTTCTACAAGCCAACGATCACTGGGCTATTCTGTTTGATCTTCGTTGAACGTACACTAGGAGCAACGTCCAAAACGCGGGATGAAAGACAAACGATTTTGACGATGATATCTACAGGTTCATGTTCCGTGCCACTGATTTGGCAGGCACCAAATCATTGGCTAAAGTGAGTAATGCTACTATGCTTAAAAAGAAACTAAGCTCACAGCATTCGCCGGTTTACTGGTGGAATGAGAAAATTGCATTATTTCGTCAAAAAAGCAACCGTGCAAGGCGCAATTCCCGACGTGGCAGAAATGCAAACTCATATTTCACGCTTCAAGAAATACAAAGAAAGTCACGGGTTGCTTTGAAAGTGGACATTAAGCAAAGCAAACGACGATGCTAAAAATTCATTTATGATAAGGTCGAGAATGACCCTTTGGGCCGACCACACAGAATGGCAATGTCTTAGTTTAAGCTATCAAAGAGTGCAACTCCAACTTGGCCTATGTTGATGGATAACATATAGTATCTACATGGCCTATGTTGATGGATAACATAGTATCTACCTTGTTCCCGAGCCAATCGACCACAGTTCGCACTAGTCATTTTGGAACTGACAACGTACCGCCATTCACGATTAGCTAATGTTCACCTTTAAAAGAATTTCAAGCAAAAAAGCACAAGGACCAGACTGCATACCTAATATTTATGCCCTCAAAGCAGCAATACAAGAGAAGGCCGAAGAGTTTTTGGAAGTATACAACGCTAGTTTAAGAGAAGGGAAGTTTTCAGATTTTGAGAAGCAACAAAGACTGATGCTGATCCTCAAAGGCAAAGCACAACCAAAAAATCCATCATAGTTTCGTCCAATTTGTTTGTTAAATGAAGCAGGGAAACTTCTCGAAAGATTGCTATGTGACCAGTTAGAGGAAGCGATTGAAAGATCTGGAGGTCTTGCAACTAATCAATATGGTTTCCGCAAGGCACGATCAACCATTGATCCTATTCAGCTCGTTAATAGACTGGCTCAAGATGCATTAAGTGGCAGAAGATGGAAAGGAGGTCGTAAAAAATATTGCGCTATTGTTACTCTGAATGTTAAAAATGCGTGCAATTCAGCAAAATGGAATCACATTATGAACACTCTTAATACAAGAAATGTGCCTTGCTACATCAAAAGGCTGATTTTCGATTATTTTAACAACCGTATTTTGCAGTTATCACACGAATATAGGGTGCAACGATTATAGAGTTAATTGCGGGGTCCATCAGGACTTTGTAATGGGCCCAACGCTTTGGAACATTATGTATGACGAGGTTTTTGTACTTGGAGTTCCCGATAATGCGATTATAGTTGAATTTGCTGATGATATTGCTATTATCACAGTCTCTAAGTATAAGGATGAGTTAGAGAACGTCTGCAGAATCACGGTGGATATAATTCAGCAATGGTTTGATTCAGTTAGATTGAAATTGGCTGTACAAAAAAGAGAAGCGGTGCTTATTACTAGCAGAAAGGTTTTGGAGACAATGTCCATACGAATTGGAACACATACTTTTATCTCGCGAGCTTCTTCAATAAAGTACCTGGGAGTTTTAATCGACGCTAGGTTATAGAACAAAGAGCACACAAAGTATATACCAGCGAAAAAGCAGCCAAAATAAGAAAGGCTCTTTCCCGAATAATGCCGAATGTCAGTGGGCCTATCGAAGGACGACGCAGGCTACTAGTTGGTGTTGTAACGTCAATAATTTTATATGCGTCCCCTATATGAGCCCAAGCACTGCAGGTGCAATTATAAAGATAGAATGTAAATTCCGTATACCGCAACTGTGCGCTGAGAGTGGTTAGTGCTTACCGAACGGTCTCGGATGAAACATCCTGCATCACTGTGGGAGTGTGTCCAATTGACCTAATGGCAGGAGAACAACAGAATTTATATAAAAATGGCAATGAAGAAACTTTGCCAGCACCAACAGTACGAGCGAACAATGTGAGAATATGTAGCGAGAATATTCTGTTTAAATGGCAGCAGCGATGAAATCATTCGACGAAGGGCCTGTGAATTAAGCGGCTTATTCCAAAAATAGCCCTTTGGTTAAATCGCAAGCATGGAGAGGTATACCACTACTTGACTCAGTTTTTACCAGGTCGTGGGTGCTTTTGATCTTATCTCTAACGCTTTGGACACGATGAGTTATCGAGGTGTCCATCCTGTAAAAATACGGTAGAAGATGTTGAGCACGTGTTTTTTGTATGCTCATACGGTTTCGGGAAAAAAGAGAGGTACATGCGACTGTTTTCAGTCACGATGTAATCCCAGAGAATATGGTTAAAGGAATGTTATCAGCTGCAGCATGGAGTGCTGTTGCAAATTTTGCAGTAATAACCATTAAGGAGCTGCGATGGTTGGAACGCCAACGTCACCAGTGGAAGCTGTTTTTTGCGTTCATTGTGTGTTGTTAGTTCAGTGCGAATATTATCAGTTCATACAAACACAAAATGACAAGTCTTAGGTGACTTGGGAACGAAAATGTTCTGCTTTGTTGTACGAGCTTGAGTAGGAATAAGGTAATCCATTGTACGTTTTAGTTGGTCAGTGATGATTTCAACAGGTTAAATCATAAAAGCAGCTTTAAGCTGACGGAGGAAGCGTTCCACCATCACATTCGCATGGTATGCCTTAAGAACGAGGAGCTTGGCAACCTCAGACGAAAGCTTGGACTCGAACCGGGTTACTTGATCTGTTGTAATCTCAAGTGAAACTCCAAAACCTGATCCGTAATTATTTACTTACAAATGTGCTGGAAATAGTTGCAGCTGACATATTTGTCATACAATACGCTTCAGGCCAACAAGTAAAACGATCAACACAAGTCAGCAGGTATTGATAATTATTAGATGGAGGAAGAGGCCTTACAACATCTATATAGAGGTGCTCCAATCGACCAGATGGAATTTTAAATTAACCATATTGTGAAACCGTATTACGGTTAACTTTAGATTTTTTGCAAATAATATGATTCTTTGTCCAAAGCGAAATGACGTTTTTCATACTAGGCCAGTAACATCGAGTACTAATTAATTTGAGTGTTGCTCGAGTTCCAGGATGTGCAATGTTGTGTAAGGAAAGAAAGACAGATTTTCGTAAAGTGTCGGCGATATAAGATCGATGAACGTCTGTTGATGTTTCGCCAACAAATTCTGGGCCAGGAAGTTTCAAATTCTCAAACTTCGCGTTTGAAGCAGGAGGACAAGCAGAAACAGAAAATAAATAACAATAGTATTAAAATCGTAGGTATGGTTAACTGAAGCTAGATCTGTAGTTCACGATAAAGTATCAGCGACTTCCTTCATAAATCTCTAAAACATTTGTGAAGCATTTCGGATGCCGATAGGCATCCGAGTATATTCGAATAATCCAAAAGGAGTCGTAACTGCCGTTTTATAAACGTCTTCAGTAGCTATTCGTATCAAGGTATATTTAGCTTAAGGCTATAGGAATAAGGTACATTTTTTTGAAAATTTTACATTCAATTTTACAGTCATTATACTTCTTCTTTACCAGATGTAAAAGCGAAGTGGCTGGAATATATGAAGGTCTGAAAATTCAAAATTTTACCAAATGTGAAATTTTAGCCTTAAGATGTGAACGTTCCATACCGCATCTCTAAAGAGAATTGTTGAACTACTTGTTACGAATTTGCCAAGATTGTAGGTGGTTAGCCCAACGAACATTTGTTTACACACAATTAGGTCACCGAAACAAGATGTAATCATATAATTCCTATTTATAAATTTTTTGATCAATGGCAAGTTTATATCGAGTTCTGGATCACGGCGTTGTAAGCAAGTATCTTAACCATCGCTATACGATCGGTGACCTTCTGTAAATTAAGTGAGAATCAAGATTATTTTCATCACGAATCAAGATGCTTTATTTTGTAATAATTTATTTATATTTTATTGCAATAGAAACTTCGAAGTACCTTAGCAAACATCGGTTTAGTGGAAGGACAACTGTTCATTAAATGTGTGGAAAAAACATATCTCTTGGTGCAGCATAACAATAACATGACAGATCAATAACATAACCTTCGTTATTATGATTATCAAATTAATCCGTCAGTAAAAGGGACCCTGTGGTTAGGGAGTACCCGTAACCCCTGTAAAGTCCTTCTAATCGAGCATGCTATTATTACAACTCCACAACAGCAGCCTTGGCTTAATAAAGCTGACAAAACAAGAAAATATGGATACCGCCAAAATTTAAACCGACCCCACTTATGTTAATGGATACCGCAGTTTTGGATCGATACTTGGAATAAATGATTAGTGGTTTTCGAGAACAGGACGAAAAGAATTTTAAAAATGATGACACATGAGATGGAGTGACAAGTTTCCAATGCCTCTTCTCACTCATGATAACATTATATGGGAGGGGATAATAAAACGCGTGCTTTGTATGCCTTATGACCGCTGCTAAAGTCAAAATACCTTGTAAATTCAGTGTTCTTGTAGAGAACAACGTGTCTTCTTCGGAGTGTCTAGAACAGTACGAAGAACATGTATGAGATTAGTTCGGTACCAGCAATGGTCTGTAAAAACCTTTTATTGTAATATGTTCTGTTAAAGTGCGTCTATTGAAATTTACTAAAATCCTTATAATATTTCTAATATCGTCATCTTTGTACTACCACGATTACGTGTATAATCCTTTTGATATGAGCTCTCTAGCAACTTTTAAGCACATTTTGCAAAAATTTTTCATTTTTTTTTTCTAAAAATGCTTTAAACAAAACTTTTTGATTCACATAACTTTACACATGACTAACGCTAAAAATTCCATCTTCCTTCATTTATTAATAATATTTCATTTATTGATTTCAACCAACATCTCGTGTTTCATCTTAATATATAAGGAACAAAAAATTTATATTTTTTTTTCACATCGTCGTCTTTGATCTCGATGGCGCACATTGATTTATATATAATTTTATATTTTAACGAACAAAATATTGTATATGCGACAAGGATACGTATGTATGTATAGTACTGTAGTAATATAAGATAAAATTGACGATAAAGTAAAAATAAAATTTAATTTCCAACTCCCTTAAGACAATGTACCGAGAAAAGTTTAAAATAAGTTACGAAAAAAGCTAACGACAACAACGTCGATGACGACAGTGAAGAAGAAGCAATAAAATATCCAAAAGCTTAATCAATCGGAAAATTAATTAGCTTTTCATAAGACAGTGATATATATATATATATATATATATATATATATATATATATATATATATATATATATATATATATATATATATATATATATATATAAATCTATACATAAAATTGAATTATTAATTTTCCCAATAGATGCAATCAATTTGTGAAAACGTAAGGTTTACCCCATTCTCTTTAGACCAATCGAAGTTAAATAAATGTGAATTTTAAACAAATAAAAAAAAAGACATGAAGATCTGACACCAATCATCCTAGCTGATTGATCCAAAAACGATACTTACGATAGCATTTATTACCAAACAGATGAAAAAGTACCCCAAAGAGGAATCTATCCGGAAAAACCGATTGTGATCTTCAAAGGACACTTTGACAAAAACCATTGAAGAAAAACAAGCCAACAAACAAAATCAGTATCATCTTCAGAATATGGTAAGTTGGGTATGCATCGCGTACCATGAGGATTGCGAGAACTCAGCTTAATGAAAATTTAAAGCAAATAACCCGAAAATGTGAATGACGGAACAACTCAATCCACTAAAACTGAAACTATCTCGCTATCAATATAATGAAAAAGTCCGTACTCTAAGCAATAAAAGCAACTTCGTCCAAGAAAGAAATGGACAACTGCCCTAGAGGTCCACCCATGCTTCAGCCGAAGAACTATCCTCATTTCAGTCAGCAACCAGCACCACAGTACTGCTATCACAAGCCGTTCACAAATAAAAATCAGAACATGAAAAAAATGGCCCTTTGAATTTTAACAACAATAAAAGGTTTGCTTTTGAACCACCGACGGTTCTACCACGGCATAATCAATGGATATTACGTCCAACGCAAATCAGTAAAAATAATATACAAATTTTAACAGAAATAACCATCAATTCTAAGCAACTGCACCTGCAAATTTCCAAGCACAGGAACACCATGAGCCTCACTCAAACATCAATACCTTTAATATGTGTTAAAACTATCTTTAACATACACCAAATAAATCAAAAAGTAATTGTCCCAGGACTTATGAAATTCAAAACAAAGGATCCAATAGAAATCCTTCTGCTTAAGTTTCATAAATATTTTGATGTTTTAATGGGATTGGAAACAATGCAACAACTTGGCATAACGTTAGACTTTGGCCAATATTGTCTCAAAACTGATAACTAAATTAAAACTAAATTCCATCAGATCGAAGTTAGAAAGCGAGACATACCTAAAACTGCATTTTCCGTCGATCATGGGCATTATGAGTATATCAGAATGCTTTTCGGTTTAAAGAATGCCCCTTCTACATTTCAAAGGATCATGGACAATGTATTAGGTTAACTTCAGAAAAACTCTCGCTTATGCATGGACCTTATTGTTTGTTCCACGTCGTTTCAAGAGCATATCGAGAGCCTGAAAAAAGTGTTCAATAAATTAAAGAAAGCTAACATAAAAGTTAAAATGGACAAATAGGAATTTGTCTACTAAGATATTACCTTTTTGGGCCAGTGACGGAGTTAAACCCAACCTGAAAAAATCAAAGCTATTAAAGCATTCCCTGTTCCTAAAATGGAAAGACAAATTCAAAGCTTTTTGGGTCTTCTGGGATACTACTGTAAATTCAAAAAAAGGTTCTCTGATATCACCAAGCCCTTAACAGAATGCTTGAGGAAAAAAAATTAATTATTGATACAAGATATTTCGAATATGCTGAATATTGCAAAGAATTATTGTGTAACGAACCAATCTTACAATATCCTGACTTTTCCAAAGAATTTATTCTAACCTCGAACTTGAGTAATATAGCTATTGGTGCTGTACTCTCGCAAGGCCTCATTGGAACGGTTAACGAATAAACTATTCCACCATATAGTGAAAGAGCTCTTAACTATCTCTGGTTCACCAAATATCAAAGTTCCGTGTTACTGGTATTTTATGTGACGATAGAGTTTTTGAAAAAGATAAAGAAGCCTATCGTGAAAAATTTGGAACTACTTCAAAAAATTATTTGGTTAGAGCACATGCTTTTCTAACAGATGTATAAGAACCTGAAGATCAATTCACGTTTGAAATAAGAAAAAGTCTAAAATTAAACCCGGTAACGTAATTAGAAAAATTCTAAATGATAATAAAGTGACGGTTTTAACTAAAGATGGTAAATATCATAAAAAAACTTTTTCAGGTGCACTATAATCGTGGCTCAAACCCTCAAGGTAACCATTATAGAGACCAACAAAGGCTTGATACCGAGCAAGCTAGGCCAGGCCCGAGTAAACAGATGCTATAAGCGTATCATCCATTTAATCGAAATTTAACATTACGAAGAGAACTTTCGTATCATTCAAAGTGCCATCAATATTAAAGAAACCTCCATAAATATTAATAATGTGTATATCTACGCCATTAGAAATAAAATAGGAATTTGAGCATAAATCCCAAGAATAGGAACAAAATATTAATCTTTTGAAACCTTCACAGATCAAAAGAGGTTTTACTAATTGGTTGGGATCATGTACTAAAGATATCACAGGAAATCTAGATCTATATGACCTAGAAAAAATCAGTAATGCATAGTCTCTACCATATCTCAGGGTAACATAGAAATTTTAAATCCTAATAACATATACGATTTACTAAAATTAAAAGGATACTACAACCAGTCCAAAATTATACTTATCATACAGATACCGACATTTTTAAAATCAACGTTCAATAATTACAATATATAACCTATTCCTTCCAAAAACCTTATGATTATCCCAATTCCTTCTTATAATATTATCCTTGATGAACAAAATTATCAATTTATTTTATCACTATGCTGTAACAGTACTACGTATTCGTTGAGCCAGCCAGATCTTCCAGAATTCTTGAGTTGTTTTCTGTAAAAGTCTTCGTCTTGTTAAAGAGTTTATTTTTTGATTTGGATTGCGGTTGGTTCAGGTATAACACGGAGTAGCTCTCCTATCAGAAAATGTCCCGGTATTAGTGTTGAAAAGTCATGGGGATCTGATGATAGTGGAAGAAGCGGTCGTGAGTTTAGGCATGCTTCTATTTGACAAACTATTGTTTTCATCTCTTCAAATGTTAGATGTGGTTCTCCAATTATCCTGCGTAGATGATATTTTACAAACTTAACTGCCGTTTCCCATAGTCCACCCATGTGTGATGCTTTTGGCGGTATATAATGCCATGGTATGCCATCCTTTGCAAGCTGTACCGCCAGGTTTTCTGGTAGTTGTTTCAATGCAGTGATCATATGGTTCTTCATAATTTTTGAACTTCCTATAAAGTTGGAGCCAAAGTCGCTGTAGAGGTCCAAAAAATGACTTCGACGCGCTGCATTTAAATCATGCTAGAAACCTTCAGATGACACGTTACTTATTACTTCTAAGTAAACGGCCTTTATTGCAAAACAGACGAACACTGCTAAATAGCCCTTATAGCTTTTATTACCTCGTCCTGGGAAATGTCGCAGGTGAAATGGCCCGGCGTAATCCACTCCTTTGTGTGAATAGTCTTGTTGGAGTAATTCTTTCTGCTGAAAGATCACCCATTAATGGTTTCATAAACCATGCTTGCTGTTTAATGGAAGTTTTTACTGCTAATCGACCCTTTATTATCCAATACTTTTGAGGGAAAAAAGCTAGCGTAAGAAATTTGTTTCTGTGCAGTGTCATCTTGTGCGCGGAGTCTATCAGAAATGTTGTTAAATGACACTTATAGGGAATTGTTATTGGATGGTAAATGTCGCAACTAACTCTGGCGTTAAACAGCCTTCTGACTACTCGCAGTAATCCGTCATTATCTATTTTCGGATTAAGTGTTTTAACTCGCGTTATTTTCCCAGCTGTTTGTCGAATGCTCTAAATGAAACTTGTTGTGCTAGTTTTAAAGCTAGCTTCCAGCTGTTCTGATGGTTCTTGGTTGTAAGATAGCTTGGTGATGATTATGCTATTCTTTTGGCAAATCTTAAAACTTTATCAATATACTTCTTAATGCTTTTGTAAATGATGAACACTGGTCGATTAAATTCAGTATGATGTTCTCATCTTCGTTTGTTGTATACTGTATGAGCATTCTTAATTTCTTGACTCTTTAGTGGTTTCTTAAATTTGTGGTTGTTGGCTATATTTGAATGAGTCGTTGAGCCAGGTTGGTCCATTCCACCCGAGAATGTGATCGTTCAAGACGTTAGGATTCAAACCTCTCGATTACGCAGGATTTTCTTCGGATTTTACGTAACCCCATTTTAATGAAGGTAGTACGAATTGGATTTCAACAATCCTGTTTGCGAAAAACGTTTTGAATCTTTTGGGTATCTCTCTAATCTTTGGTAATGTTATCGTTGAATCTGTCCATGCAAACGTTTTTATATTTAGTTTTTGTAACGCTTGCTTAGTTGACTAATTTTGATAGTAGCCTAGCTGCACATAATTCCAACCTAGAGATGGTTAATTTGGATTTCAACGGTGCGAATTTTGTTTTGGCATTGACTAGAATTACTTTATTTTGGTTGGTTGTAGTTTTAGCTTTGTAGTAGATTAGTGCTGCTTATGCGACTTTTAAGGCATCGCCAAACCCGTGTAATTCGCCGGTATTTTCTGTAGTGTGACATAGCCATCTTTTCCAGTGCCTTCAACCTGTTAGCATAGTAAATCGATTTTGCTTCCAATTCAGTAGGTAGTTGCGTATCCCAATCTAGTCCTAACGTCCATAGTTGTTGCAAAATTATTTTTTTGCTTTTATTATAACTGGTTCCAGTCATCCAATGGGTTTAAGTAATTTGGAAGTTTCAGACAGTACTTTTCTCTTCGGTATAGCCACTTCAATATCAAGTGGTTTGATTTTAAACTGGAAAATATCTTCTGTAGGATTCCATAAGATACCAAGGGTTTTGATGGTCTTCTCTATTTTGATTGTATAATCATTTTTATTTAAAAGCTCAGTATCTAAATGTTTTATAATACTTTATGGATGATGCTGCTCCATTTTTTTTATTAAATTGCTCTTACATTGTGACAGTTTGTTTGATTGTGTCCGCCCCCAATATAATATCATCCACATAAAAATCTTCACTGACAGCTTGTGGCTAGATATGTGGCCGAGGCAGTTCCATATGAAACAGTTTTTAGCATTTGCATACTTATTGTGACTTTTTTATTTCTCCATAAAACTAACTGGTAACCTTGATCTTGTGGACGAATTTTTATTTGCTTGGCCATCTTCTTAATATCAGCTTTAAATACGAACTTATGCTTCCTCCAAGGATTGATCGAAAAAATATACAGAAAGCATTCTCAAAGCTGCTGAAGAGGCAGCAGCAATCCAAAGTATGCGAGCACTACACCAGTGTGTAAGAAAGGTCACTGGTAAAATTACAAATATACCACCTATACGGGACGCTAATGGTCAAGTACTAACAACAGATGAAGCGCAGTTAAAGAGATGGAAGGACTATTTCGAAGATAACGTCGTTGCCGACCCCAAAAATCTCCAGTCATCAATTGGCACCAATAAAAAAACTAGTAACACCCATCCACCAACGGAACGGGAAGTTATAGGTGTCATTATTAGGCTGAAGAACAATAAGACTACTGAAACAGACAATATAACCGCCGAAATATTCAAAGAAGATTCACCTACAACTGCAAACATATTAACACTAATAATTTAAGAAATCTGGAATTCTGGGAGAATCCCACTAAAATGGAAAGAAGGCTTGATAATTACGATACCCAAGAAAGGTGACCTAAGAGAATGTAGGAACTGGCGAGGTATCTCCCTCCTCAACACAACAATAAAGGTACTCACAATGATCATCCTTGACAGAATCTCACCAACGATCAATGCAAAATTAAGAAACGAACAAGTTGGATTTAGAGCAGAAATAAATTGCTCTGGACACATCAACACAATCCGTATCATCACTGAGCAATCCAATAAATGGAATTCACCATTGTATATGCTCTTCGTCGATTTCGAACGCGCATTCGATATGATAAACAGGAGTGCAATATGGCAGACACTTTGTGAAATAGGCATCCCAAAGAAATTAATTGAACTCATACAAAAAAAGTATCGGGATGCTGGGAACCAAATTCAATACAAAGGCAAACAGAATGAAACATACTACAACACTCGAAGAGTAAGGCAAGGTTGCGTACTCTCACCAATGCTCCTAATCGTATTAGATAGTGTAATGCGGAAACTAGATAACAAGTCCCCTAATGGCATTCAATGGGGGTTAACTTGTAAACTCAATGATTTGGACTATGCAGACGACATATGCTTGCTCACACACAAACACTCCGACATGCAGCAGAAAGTGCAACAGCTATCAGATCTAGCTAATGAAGTTGGTCTCAAAATTAATATCAAGAAAACCAAAGCGATGAGACTCAACACAAATATGACCACACCGATACACATCAACAATATACAAATTTAAGATGTAAATGAATTATTTAAACCTTGGTTGCACAGTAACGAAAACAGATGGAACAGTAGAAGACATACACAAACGTATAAATAAAGCCAGATATACATTCAACATGCTACATAAAGTCTGGAATACTTCTGTCCTGTCACGCAAGACCAAGATATGAATGTTCAACTTATGTGTGAAATCGGTTCTATTGTATGAGTGTGAGAGACATGGACGCATACAGGAAAAATCTCACAGAATTTACAAGTATTCGTAAACAAATGCCTTCGACGAATACTTAAGTGCTTCTGGCTTAACACGATTAGTAACATCAATCTGCACATAACAACATGTCAGTCAGACATTGAGACCGAAATAAAGCGACAAAAATGGAAATGGGTTGGCCATACACTGAGGAAGGCGTCAAGTGATATAACGAGGATGTCATTAGACTGGAATCCACAAGGAAAAAGAAAGGTTGGAAGGCCAGCAATGACATGGAAAAGAACGATGCTAGCAGAGGCAAAACACCTAAGAAAATCATGGTCGGAAATAAAAGCAATAGTCCCAAAAAGAGTAAGATGGTTCAGAATAGTGGACGCCCTATGCTCCTAAATTGGAGATAAAGGCAAAAAATGCTTCCTCCAGTTCAACAATATATCTGCGAGTGGTTGCTGTATTGTTGGCCCGGTGTGAAGAAGGTCTTTGATTGTTGCATGGTGTGGTAGAAAGTAGTTTTTACCTGTATTATTAAGTTGGTTTATTTCAATCACATGATTCAATCATATTGATTGTTCTGGATTTTCTTTTATCCCCTAACACGATCTTTGAATAAAAATCCAGTCCAGGCAACATATCTATGGAGCCTGGTGTGTTATAATTTAGCTCTGCGTGCTCTAGGTTACTAATATGCTCCCAGTTTTCTGTTTGTATATATTTCAGAGAAGCTACTAGTCTCCATTAAACGTGGGTATCTCAATAGGTGTAAGCTTTATTTCGGATGTTATCTCATTGGTAGGTGATGTTTCTTCTATCGCGGGGGTAATTTGAATTGTCATTGATATTCCACTTTTAATGCTTCATAATTCTCTCTGGCGAAATATTCTAGTCTCTCATGGGTTTCGTTTGAGGCCTCGACACAAAGTTATTCGCGCCTGTCAAATATCTGATTCATATTACGTTGGCATGCACTGTATGGTGCATTATAGAGCTTGCTTGCCTCGTTTCCCTTCCAACACGTCTTGGGCCTTCGCTTTGTCTCTAGATACTTCTCTTATTTTAAAGTTTTGTCTTCGTTGCAACTGGTTGAGCGTGCTGTTGCTGCTTTGATCCGTTGTATTATGTTTTAAGATTGGATTTTTATTAGACTAGACTTCTTCTGGAGGTGTATAGTGTTGGCTGCGTGATGGTGTCGGTGTTAGTGGAGGCCCAGTATTTAATAGCTGGCACATTTCCTCTATAAGCGTTTTATGCATCGTTGCCACCGTGGTTTTCTAATGGTGTATGGATGATTTTTGTTGATTGGTGAAACAAAGTGTTAAATCTGATCATTTGTTCTTACGAACTTAGTGTACAGCTCTTCTAGCGGTTTTTCCCATCTTTATGGTGATTGTTCTCGAATTGAACAATTTTGTCCTTAACTATGGTTTGTTAAGCAATTAGTTAATCCAATTTGGTAGGTAGTTTTTTTTTACTTACGATACTGCGTAGCTCTTGGCTTTGGCTGAGAACTTCGATGAGTTAGGTGGTTTTAAACGCTGTGACGAAGATTATATATTTTGCTGGTTAGTGTTTGGCTTTTTTTTAAATAATTTTTCTTTCTGGTCTTGTCCCTGGTTATTTCTGTTTCAAAGGACCCTATGTTTATTTAAGAGATTAGTGTGGCTGCTGTGGGTTAGAGGTAGTCCACTAATTCTAAATAAATGTTTTTATTATAAATGAGAAGCGTTAGTTTTTATTGCTTTTTAACTTCTATCTATATTTTATTCAATTTTTATTATCTTATACATAGTTATTAAACACGGAAGTAGCAATGAAAGGTGATATGTCGGTGTGAATATCGGACAACGTACACATAAATGCTGTAATTGTAGGAAATTGTGTGAAATAAAAATAAAATATAAATGTTCCATAATAGCAATTTTATGTTGGAATTTTCTGTTACCAGCTTGAGTGGTGAAATTCCCTTTGGTGAAATCGACAACCTAAAACTCGTGTTTTAAAAATGTGGTCAAAGAGACCTGCAGTTATGCTAAAATTAGGTTGGCTTATTGACCTTAAAATGTTAATAGTTGTAATGTTAATACCATTATTTATTTTGACCGATTTTGGTCACATAAAATTTAAATATTTTCGATGTCTATCCATCAATCCAACCCATCTGTTTCATATTTTTATTTTATATGCGTATAATTTAAATATGCTTGTTGCTCACTAATTCGCCAACATATAAATCAAAACAACTGCGTGTAACATTTGAACATAATTCGTACGACATTATAATCAAATTATTTTAAAATCAACAGCAGCACCAGTAGCAAAAACACAACAAAAACAACGAAGAACAAAACATTTTTATTTTATGTTCATTCAAACACAAGCCCAAAAACCTATTAAGGACATATTTTGTAATAAATTGGATGTAATAAAGGAAAAAAAAAATTATCATTGAAACCATATGTTATGATTGCAAAACATAAAAACGGATTTATGACATAGTTTTGAACACAAAACATAATAACAAATCTAGGATCAATATTATATTATATATACACAGCACCCACCAATTTTCAACCTCCTCGAGCTAAATTACTAATATTATTTGGGTGATGGGTTCAATGTTGTTGTTTAAAAAACTACGACTAGTTTACCACCCACACATTTTTCACCCATTACCACCCAAAAAAAAATATTCCAGAACATTCGAATTCATATAGTTTTTTGTATTGTCTTTGTACATTTTAGAGGAAAAAAAATTATGGAAAAACAACTGAAAACGAAAATAATCTTTTGCCAAGAATATTGAATGCCAGAAACCTAAAAAAAAAATATATAAAAATGATGATAGTTTGGCGTGTCAAACTATAATAAAATTAAAGAATATATAGATCAAGAAACAGAAACATGTACCAGCTTAGTTGTTTTGTATCGAAATGTAATTCGAGATTTTGGGATTTTTTTTTGTTATTCTATACAAATGTGATGTAGACAGTTCACTGCATTCGTTATAATTATGTATTATGGATAAATCGTCTAAGCGATAAAAAATTGGTATACTTCAGTTGAAATGTAAAAGTAAATAGTTCGATAAAAATTTGCATTGTTAATGGTGTCTAGCACGATTTTGTATAATCTTATAGTGCTAGCTTACAACTTATGCAGTTGTTGCATTAAATTAAAGATTTTGGGAGGACGTGCAATGGTTTAATGTGAAAGGTTTTAAAACGAGGAATAAAACGTGTCAACGTTCGCTGAAGTATCATATAAAAGCTCATGATAAAACAGACGTAATGTATATACTATAAATATATATATATATATATATATATATATATATATATATATATATATATATATATAATATATATATATATATATATATATATATATATATATATATATATATATATATATTAAATTTTTATTTCTCTATTTACATTCTCTATTTAGAAACCGTTTTCTAAATCTAACGTTGAAAATATCTTAACTCCGCCTAGTTTAGCAATTAAATCTTAAATTAATGGAAGTGGTCTATGACTATTTGTCTATTGAGTCTGCGATAATCAATACAAATCCGTTTAGTGTTATCTTTTTTATTTACAAGTACTATGGGGCTTGAAAATTCAGACGTATAGATTGGCAAATAATTCCCATCTTTAACCATTCTGAAATCTGACGATCAACCTTTGCTTTTTCAGATGGAGCTAGCCTTCTTTGGGGCTGCCATATTTGATTTTCACTTTTTAACAATATCTTCATTTTTATTGGCGAATCATTAATTCTATTCGGCCTATGTGTTCTTATTAGTTCTCTAACCTTACGTGTATACGCCTCGTTTTGCACTTCGGGGTAATTTATTTCTTGTTCTTCTTTAATATTGTAACATGTAAATATGTTTTCGTCGTCTAATTTCTCAATTTTAATATTTTTTCCAGTCATTATAATTTTTGTACCACAAAATAAGTCGTTCCCGATGACGCATTTAGTGACGTCCGAGGAATTATATGAACTTCGATATGTATACTCTATCTAGTTCTACCATCGTTGGAAAACACCCAAGCGTCTTAATTTGCGTTCTTAACCGGGTGATCCTATGTCGTTGTACACGTCTTCTAGCAACAAGGTTAAGTCACTTCCGGGGTCTATTAGTGCGTCCACTTCAAAATTATTTATCTTTTCCATTTAATGGTTAAATTTAATGTTTTCACTTATGGCAATTTTTATTTCTTTTAAATCTTTTCCTTTTGTTTCGAATGCGGATCATGATTTTCTTGAGTTTGGAAATTTGGGAGCAATATGTCCATGTTCCAAACAATTTAAACATTTAGGGCCGTCTGATTTTCTACGGCATTCTCGTGATTTATGTCCTACTTTTCCGCAATTGAAGCAACGGGGTTACTATTTTCGTTTCTGCCTGAATTCAACATTTTATCTTTAAAATCCTGATAAAGCTCTAATTTTATTTTAAGTTCTGCTACGGTAGTTGTTCCGTAAAGGATTATTTTATTTGTTTCCATGTCATTTATACCGCTTATGGTATATTTAATGATCGATATGTCTTCTATATCGCCCATTGCGTTTATTTCTCTCATTGCAGGATTGTAGTCTCTAAAGGTCTCATCTTATTTTTTCTTACGCATGGCTAACTTCATGTGGAAGTCCTCGCTACTAATTTTACCAGAAAACTCCGTTATGAGAAATTGTCTTAATTTATCAAAACTAATAGGGTCAGTTTTAGTTTGCAATGCAATTTTAGCGGATCTCATCAGTAACCATTTCGCAAATATTAGTTTTTCTAATGGATTCCATGCCATTAGTGTAAAGGTAAGGACCTGTTGTGAATCCACCTTAATAAAAATTAAAGAAAACTTAACGAACTCAGTTGAACCAATATGTTTCATAAGTTCAATCGAGTTCGAAATTACAAACAACGACACACGCGACAACAATAATCGCAAATTTAACAATTTAATAAAAATTAATAATTTTCTAAATCAACAATTAATTCGAACACAAAAAGTGTTGTTGTTTGTAATATAAAATTTTAGTATTTAAGTTCATTTTTTAAAAACAATAAAGGGAGTTCTATAATACCAATTAGACAAAACGGTAATTTCAAATTTAAATTGGAGAACGCACAATTTACGGGTATTGGTAAGTATTTACAAATTCTGCTACTAACACTTCTACCGCGCGTTGAGAACTAAGAACTTTGGCCAGCTCAGAGCAGTCGTGTGTCGCAACGTGCGCTAAGACTATCGAGCCAAAAATTAGTTCCAACTAAAACTCTAATACTAACTATACACATCATTATTCACACTATTTTCAAACATCATTCACATCATTTGCTTGTTACATTATTACTATTCTCATCATTATTCACATCATTGGCGCTGCCGAATTCGCACCTGTGGCGAAATAGGTTAAGATATTTTAAAAGACCCGTAGCACCAGCTAGAAAAAAAAGGTTGCAAACCCTACAAAAAAAAAAAAAAAAATAAAAATATATATATGTCCAACAAAAACTCACCTTTTGCTACCAGATCTACCCTAATACCACGATCTCCATCACCAAAACCCAGATCATCAGTATACCGAAACTTACGCAGCACAACAAAAACACAGTCATTAGAAGACCTTACGACATACTCAGAACATAAATCAAAGACGAAAACAATACAAAAATTAGATAAACCTTCAACACAGATAACAAATCAAGAAACATAACAAGTCAATACAGATACCACCACAAAAAAATCAACACAAATAAAAAACATAGAACCCAACAACGAGACAACCAACTCTACAGAACACGAAACACACATAATACAAAAAACAGTCGAAACAAACAAACTTACACAAGCAAGACCCATACCAGAAGAACCACAAGAACAAACAAACAGTACAAACAAAGGAAAAAACGAACCAACATCCATAACCCCATTACCAGACAAAAACGACCCAACACAGAAACCTATCGTAGTACAGATAGCGAAAAAACCAACAAAAATGAACCAACGAGAGATTCAACAAATAATCGCGAGTTGTATTCCAGAATTCAACGGCGAGGAACCCCATCCAACAAACAATCTCACACGATTCTTGGACGCGTCAGACAGCACATACAGAGATCTAACCAACGAAGAAAAAAAGATATTTAACAGACTAATAAAATTCAGACTTGTAGGTGACGCATACTTCAGAATAAGCAAACGAGAAATCCCAGACTATCCAAACCTAAAAAAGACACTGACCGACATGTACACGGTAACATATTCACTAGATGAATTAGAGAAAGCCTATACCACTATACAACAAAATTTCGGCGAGACAATACGCGGATACGGAAACAGACTTATAGAGACGATAGACCAGTACAAAAACGGGTATAAAATTAAGTACGGACTAAACGAAATAGACCAAACATATGGAACACATTTACAAACAACCGCAGTACAGATTTTCAAAAGAGGACTCAACAATACTATACTACGAGAGAAAGTCGCTACAATTAGGGCAAAAGACGTAAACGAAATAATAGAAGAAACGGACACAATAGAAAAAATGTTAATGATGACAACAAACACACCAACAAGAAACACATACCAGACTGAACAAACAAATCTACCACAGAACCAACCACATGTACTACAGCCAAACCTAACACAATACAACACTCCCAACCACGCAACTCCAAGAATTCAATCAAAACCAGCTCCAATCCTATGCAACTACTGTCAACGACCGAACCACACCTGGGATATATGCAGAGCCCGAATAACTGCAAACACACTAAGAAACCTACAGTACGAAAACACTCAGAACAGGGCAAGACCACAATTTAACAGCACGTACAACCAAAATTACAACAGACAAAATAGACCACAACAAAATTATTCCACCGAAAGAACGATGAACAACTACACCAACCGAAACAATGCACAACAGAGTAACGAAAATTTTACAACATACAGAACACCAACAAACCAAAACAATTATCAGAACAGGTATACACCACCGCAACAAACAAATTATACGAACTATAGAGAATCAGCAGACACAAGTTTCCGAACAGACAGACCACCGAAATACTGCTCACACTGCAAAGTCACAACAGGACACACTTTTGACGAATGCAGGAACAAATTTCGAGGAAATAGGAACTATGATACACGAAATTACAACCAACCACAACAACCAATGAACACCAATAATATAGAAGAACAGATGAACAAAATGAGAATCAACACAGTTTACCCAAGCCCACAAAACGAATATTACAGACAGAATAGAATCGATCTAGAGCAGGGAAACGCCACAGGATCCAACCAGCAATAGGAGAGCCGCCGCAGTTGGATCCCAAACACAACCAAGCAAACGAAACACACACAGACCACGAACTCGAATTTTCTCTCCAAATGGGTACCATTCCAGAAATGTACCTACAATTTTCACAACAGAACACAACAGAAACAGACGCACAACAAATAAACCATGTAGAAGAAGACTATCACTTATTAATTCTTATTAATGAAACCGACACAGACTCTCACATTGATGGAACGAGCAAAGACTAACACATCAATGGAACGAGCAAAGACTCTCACATTGATGGAACGAGCAAAGACTCTCACATCAATGGAACGAGCAAAGACTCTCACATTGATGGAACGAGCAAAGACTCTCACATCAATGGAACGAGCAAAGACTCTCACATTGATGGAACGAGCAACGACTCTCACATCAATGGAACGAGCAAAGACTGTCTCATTGACGGAACGAGCAACGACTCTCACATCAATGGAACGAGTAGACATTCCCAAACAAAAAAGACAAAGCGAAACGAAACTAACAAAAAATACATCTCACAACCAGACGAGATAATCCTATTAATACACAAAGTAATACAATTTCTCTACACGATACTAAACAAGACGATAAAAACCACACATAAGATATACACAAACACACGAAATTACATAAAAATTTCAAGACACAACATAACACTCTTTACAAAAATCAAATTCCAAGAAGTAACAGCTTACACTAAGCACCGGATCAAAACCCTACAGACCTCAGACAATTCAACCACGAGAACACAAACACTACCAAAAATAAACGCAGAATATTTTGAAATAAACAAGACAACTACCAAACCAAAATACAACACAAATAAACACCCAAATTTGACAGGCAATATAGGACACAAAATTGATCAACAAAATAGCACAAACACCATAAAAAACCTCCCCTACCAACAACCCGATTCAATATCCAAAATTATCAACATAATCCCAAAACACAAGACAAATTGCGACACAAACACAATCACTACAATCACCAATGAATTCCAAACAATGTTCTTAATAGACTCTGGCGCTGATGTTTCGCTAATCAAAATTAAATACATTTCAAATTTGGAAACCAATACCAACGAGAAAATAGAATTGTCAGGAATAGGCAAGGGAACGACCCAAACTTTAGGCTCACTAGACCTCAAACTATATTTAAACGATAAATTAACGCTCACACAAAAATTCCATGCAGTCCCGAACAATTTCCCAATCTCAGAAGACGGTATCATCGGAAGAGATTTTCTCGACCACCATAAAATCGATATCCTATACAGTTCCAATCAATTAAGAATAGGTGAAAACTTAATTCCATTTTCAATAAAAACCCACAGGCATATCACTCTACCCGCTCGCATTGAAACGGTAATCGAAATTCAGACACCTACTAACGAGCTATGCATATGCAACGCTCAAGAAATCCAGCCAGGAATATTCATCCCCCACATGCTACTACAACCCGCAAACTTCAAGGCAAAAATCCTAGTCGCAAACACCTTAGAAAAACAAGACACAGTAAACAACCTACACCCAGACATTGAACCATTACTAATACACCAAACAAACAAATCCAGTATACACACCCACAAACAGGAAAAAGACAACAAACCACAGACAAACACCCTAAACACAAACAGACAAGAAAAACTAATACAGACTATAACCGAAAATTTAGACGTTACAAACAACACAGAAGAAAACATATCAATTGTATCACTCTGTCTCCAATACGAAGACATATTCTTCATAGAAGGAGACAGATTAACCAACATCAAAGGAATACAACACGACATAAACCTATACACAGACTCCAAACCAGTACACGTACAAAGATACAGACTACCACATACACACAGAGAGGAAATTAACAAACAAATAAAAGAAATGCTGGATGAAGGGAAAATACAACCAAGCATTAGCCCATACAACAGCCCACTCTTGCTAGTACCGAAAAAACCTGGACCGGACGGAAAACCAAAATGGCGCGTAGTAGTAGATTTTAGAAAACTAAACGAAATAACTATAGGTGACTCTTTTCCACTACCTAACATAAACGATATACTCGATCAACTAGGACACGCCCAGTACTTCTCCACGCTAGACATGGCCAGCGGGTACCATCAAATCGAGATGAACCCGAAAGACACACACAAAACAGCCTTCAGTACAGACTACGGACATTTTGAATTTATGAGGATGCCTTTCGGACTCAAAAACTCCCAAGCCACTTTCCAACGAGCAATCAACCACATCCTACGCGGATTTCAAGGGTTGAAAGGATTCATTTATCTAGATGACGTAATTATATACGGGAAAAACTTAAACGATCACAATACTAAACTAGCAGAAATATTTAGTATTTGCCGATCACAAAATTTAAAGTTACAGTGTACCAAGTGCCAATTTCTTAAAAAGGAAATTACGTTTCTGGGACACCTAATAACTCCAACTGGCATCAGACCAAATCCATCAACAGTACAAGCAGTACAAAATTTCCCACAACCAAAAAACGTACGTGAAACTCAATCATTTCTAGGACTTGCAAACTACTATCGCAGATTCATCCCGAACTTTTCAAGAATCGCTGAACCACTCACAAAGCTCACTAGGAAGCAAACTCCTTTCATATTCTCAGATGAATGCGAACAAGCACTAGCCAACCTAAAATCTAAATTAACAAACCCACCAATCCTCAAATACCCCGACTTCACACGGCCCTTCATACTGACAACCGACGCTAGCAATTATAGCTTAGGCGCGATACTCTCGCAATTATATCCTTCAGGCGAATTCCCTATTTCATACGCCAGTAGAGCTCTCGGGAAATCTGAACGAAACTACTCCACAATTGAAAAAGAAATGCTCGGCATCTACTGGGCAGTAAACAATTTCCGACCCTACCTGTACGGTAAAAAATTCACAATAATAACCGACCACAAACCACTCACCGGAAACTTAACTAAAATTCCCAATAGAATTCTGAAATGGAACCTCAAACTATCAGAGTACAACTTCGAAATAACCCACAAATCAGGAAAACTAAACACCAACGCAGACTCACTTAGCCAAATCAAATACAACCAAATACTAGCCACCACTAGAAACCAAACGAAAAGACTACAGAACCAAAATACACAGACTCCACAACAAAACAACGAAACAAAAGATCAAACAAACCAACTAGCAAAAAATCCACAAACCTTAACCAAACCAGAAATTACAATTCCTACCAACTTCCCCATTCCTATCACCACATCAACAGGTCCTAAACTAAACACGAACAAAGAACCAAACCAAATCAAGCCAAGCACAGACAAGATAGAAACAGTACTGGAACACAGAAAAAGACTCCAAATCCTAGACGAATACCACAACTTACCCTTGGGTGGTCATGCAGGCACATGGCGCACATACAAACGCATTAGGATGTTATACTACTGGCCGAACATGCTAACGGACATCAACCGATTCATAAGAAAATGCCACTACTGCAAAAGGAACAAATCACACAGAAAAACAAGAACAGCACTACAAATAACAGACACTTCCGACTACGTATTCCAGAGATTAGCATTCGACATTGTAGGACCATTACCCACAACTGAAATAGGTAACAATTACCTACTAACCTTCCAAGACGACCTATCAAAATTTTCTGGCGCTATCCCAATACCAAACCAAAACGCAAACACAGTAGCAAAAGCACTCTGCGAACACTACATAACGAAATATGGTATTCCAGAAAAAATACTGACAGACCAGGGTAGTAATTTCATGAGTAAAACATTCAATGAAATATGCAAGTTACTCAAAATCAAACACCTTACCACCACCGCATACCATCCCGAGACAAACGGAGCCCTTGAAAAATCCCACAATACTTTAAAAGAATACCTCCGATCCTTCACGGATATCGATAGGAACAACTGGGATGAAATGTGTCATTACGCTATCTTTGTGTACAACACCACACCCCACTGCTCCACGAACTTCACCCCACACGAACTAGTTTACGGACGACCAGCATTAATCCCGAGCGCTGTAAAACGCGAAGCAGAACCCATATACAACTACGATGACTACGTAAGTGAACTGAAAGCGAGACTACGACTAGCACATGCGATAGCCTGGAGAAACATAAATCACAAAAAACAAGAGACCAAACGACAGTACGACAAAAGACTAAACCAGATCGACGTAAAAGAAAATGACCTAGTATGGCTCAAAAACGAAGCTAGGAGAACAAAACAAGACCCACTATGGCTAGGACCATACAGAGTACTACGAACTGACTCTCCAACAAACACTACCTTAGAGATAAACAGGAAACAAATAAGAGTACACAACAACCGAATTATCAAACACCAAACATAAAAAACAGACCATCATTGTAAAAACATCTATTCCGTCGAGGAATTAGAACCAGAACAAAAAAAAAAAAGGTTCTGCCTTAAAAAAAAAAAAAAAAAAAAACACTTCCTAAAAAGAAATTTTCCAAAATTGACCTACAAAACATTACTAGAATCAAAATACTACTTTTTCTACCTCACACACACTCTAACACGTAAGGTAAAACAAGATAGTTAAAACAAAAAGATGGAATTCAGTCCACACATACTAACACATACATTTTTCGCATTTTTCAAAGCAAGTTTTATCTAAACGTAAATTTAATGTCAGGAATAAAAAAAAATATATAGAATTACAAAATTTTAATTAGGTCGATTTCACTAACAATAATAAACAAAATAATATAACACACAACATACAATTAACAAACGACATCAAAACGGCGAAGCAATACAGCAACAACAAACAAAAAAAAAACAAATTCAGCAAATAGACGAAAGTACAACCACTTACCAAACAAATAAAACAACGAACCGAGATTACAGTAGCAACTACGAACACCGCAACAACAGTAGCGACTATAAATACTGGAACACAAAAGCGCAACCACACAAAACCAACAAAATTTTACAAACACATGCAAAAACGAAATATGCAATACAACACGATGCCAAAACAACAAAAACACTACCCAAAGTAAAAAAAAAACCAACAAATACGGGTCAAACAAATAAGACGCACCAGCACAATCACATTAACTACCAGCAATGAACAGGAAAGCTCGAAAGACGCTAATAAAAACTAAAAATAATATTATAATAATAATAATAGTAAATAATAGCAACAAGAACAAAGATATAAAAAAAAAACACCTGGTCAAGTAAAGACAAACGGCTACCAGCGAATATATCATCAACCAAATAATAAATAAAAACTTAACAGGTCAAAAACAAAACGACCTCCTAAAAAAAAAAAAAAAAAAAAAACTTAAAATAAAAACAAATAAAACAAAAACAAAACACATAATAAAAGTCGACCAACTTTAACAAGGCAAAATCCTATACACTAACATCAATTCTGGAGAAATAATTCATCATATACAGCATCGAAACTGAGGAAAGAGCGACCAGGAAAACAAAAAACTACTGAAACTACTAAAATCTCGCACCACACACCAAACAAAGACAACAAAGAATTTCCAACAATGAAGGATGACAACCACCACCAACGACGACAAAGTATTGCCACCAACAAACTTAATAACATACATAATATAAAGTACTAACCCTAGAATAAGAAAAATAGCACT
The DNA here is from genome assembly GCA_963556175.1 of Tipula confusa. Lineage (NCBI taxonomy): Eukaryota > Metazoa > Arthropoda > Insecta > Diptera > Tipulidae > Tipula > Tipula confusa. The sequence goes on from OY744476.1 coordinate 164,522,354, forward strand.
TAAAATATACATATACCTATATAAATATAACGTAAAATCTCCCTTCAGAAGATTTTACTTTCCGTAGGGCAAAGGTGTTGTGAATCCACCTTAATAAAAATTAAAGAAAACTTAACGAACTCAGTTGAACCAATATGTTTCATAAGTTCAATCGAGTTCGAAATTACAAACAACGACACACGCGACAACAATAATCGCAAATTTAACAATTTAATAAAAATTAATAATTTTCTAAATCAACAATTAATTCGAACACAAAAAGTGTTGTTGTTTGTAATATAAAATTTTAGTATTTAAGTTCATTTTTTAAAAACAATAAAGGGAGTTCTATAATACCAATTAGACAAAACGGTAATTTCAAATTTAAATTGGAGAACGCACAATTTACGGGTATTGGTAAGTATTTACAAATTCTGCTACTAACACTTCTACCGCGCGTTGAGAACTAAGAACTTTGGCCAGCTCAGAGCAGTCGTGTGTCGCAACGTGCGCTAAGACTATCGAGCCAAAAATTAGTTCCAACTAAAACTCTAATACTAACTATACACATCATTATTCACACTATTTTCAAACATCATTCACATCATTTGCTTGTTACATTATTACTATTCTCATCATTATTCACATCAGACCTTCGAATTCTTCCAACCACGTTTCAATCCGATAGTTCGAATTACCATCAAATTCGGACACTGAACCTTTAAGGTCAACAAATGAAAATGGTGAACTATTTCCACCTGATTGTATTTTCCACTGTTCGTTTTCTAATCTAAGAGACTAACTCCTTATTTAGTATTTCGTCTTCCCTCGCGACTTGATTATTCATCTGTGTATTTTGAGTTCCGGAACATGATGGAATTTGTTTTTAAAATCCAAATTTTGACGCCTTAACCGATCAATTTCTTTATTATTACCAGTAGACTGTTCGGCTGTATTTAAATTAGTATGGGTGACACTAAATTTTCTATTTGCCATTTGTGCAAAACTAGCTTGTAATTGTTAAAGAGGATCTTCAGAAAATGCGCTTTCACTACATAATCCAGCGTTGCGAAATCAATCGAATCAATTAGTCGCACGATGAAAAATAAAATCAATCCAAATGTGAAGGTGCAGATTCCGTAGGTTGAGCCCTCAATTTTGAGGGATTATGTCCACAATTTAATTACATTCAATTTATAATCCAATAAAATACTTTAAACCAATTTTTATTTTTCTATTTATTTTGTATATATACTTTGCGGGAAAAACAAGAATGTCTTTTCTTTTTGCACTATTTTCGAACATTTTCTTACCAACAACCCGTTTTGCTCTAACGGTAGCTTTATTTACCATCTCAATTTATTATATATATATATATATATATATATATATATATATATATATATATATATATATATATATATATATAATATATATATATATATATATATATATATATATATATATATATATATATATATATATATATATATATATATATATATATATATATATATATATATATATATATATATATATATATATATATATATATATATATATATATATATATATATATATATATATTTAAAACATATTTTTGGCCCCTGTGAATAGGAGGCACAACCATTTCCTCATAAAAGACATTTAAAGGAGCAAATTATCCTTAGAATTTCATTACATCAGATTGTCTTGTAGTAGGAAGCAATGAATCAAAGATTGGATCCCTAGGTTGACTTACCAAAAAGAACTCTAGAAAGCAATTTGTTACAAAAAGAAACAAAATATAATTGGATACCGCCCATATTTAATAAGAGAACATCATAAACATCAAATACATAATTTTGATATCTCCATATTAGCACCGCAAAATGTTTGCAGTAAAAAAGGGGAATTTGGAATAAATAAACCTGTTCTATTTGGTAAAATTCAAAAGATCAAAACTAATTATAACAAATATGGCAAGATCAATAACACTAAGTTCAAAGGCCCATATCGAGATCACCTTGAACGAATTTATTGAAACCGATAAAAATAAATTGTTTGAGGATAATAAAAACTTAATCCTTACTGTGGAAAAAACGAGATTCTGTTATTAAATTCAACGATAAATATCGAACGGAGCTAGACACTAAGTTAAAAACTAAAGTAACAGTACCTTTATGGTACCTAATCGACAGTACCTTAACCGATAGATCAAAGTCAATAAACCGGAATCTTCACAAACACTAGAAGATGTAAGCAAACATTATGCTGAACAAACTACCAACAATCAAGCTACTAGCGTGAAAATATAAAACACAAGAAGTAAAAATGTGGATGTACCGATGAATAATGGACAATCTGATAGCTCTATTAAAAGTTAATGACAGCCACAATCAACTAAGTATGACACCCTCCACTAGTGGAGGCCAATCCTGAATTTGAAACTACTAGGTCTAATTTCCAAAAATAATATTACTTGCTCTTCGTCAACCAAGGAACCAGCATCTTTGAGTTACTGAATGCAAATTCTGTAACTCTTCGGCAATCCCCTGAAATGGGTATCCTCTCATGATTTATTCATGAAAACGATGATATAAAACTACTGGCGACGAACTATGTTAATGCAATGTTGAACGCCACAGTGATGCACTCCGAATCAGCATTTCCATAGTGCTATGGAATTATATCGCTATTCCAATTATTATACAAAAACTTGACAATTTGACATGAGGATTATTTGAGATGTCTATTGGAGATTCAACAAATATGCCAACAGTTTAAAGTTTTTACAATTTTCTAGTACATTGATTTCAAGCATTAGAAACAACTAAAGCAAAGCCCGTCGTAGTTCACAGTTATGCAGCTCTATAAACAAGAACATGATTTAAAGAACTGAAATATTTTAAGTCTCTCCATTAAAAAACCTCTTTATTCACCTCATTTCTATCTTCGTCGTGAATCTCCTCGTTTAATAAACAATTATGCTTAGTATTTCTTACGTAACCGATACATTGGATTCAACTCGAATACAACATCTCCCTCCTGAAGTTACAAAATTAATTTAAAAAAAAAAAAATTAAAAAAATTAAAAAAAATTTAAATTGTTGGGAAACCTTATTTCTGTGCATTTGTCCCATTCACTTGTGCCACTTCCAACCACCTACTGTATGCATCAACTAATTTCAAAAATTCTTTCCCATAAAAATGAAAAAAATCAAGGTGCACTCGTTCGAAAGGATGTTTACATTCTGGTCATGATGTAAATATTTTATTTGATTTTTTATTCCTTGCTAACTGACATGCCTCACATTCATTCACAAACTTAGCCACGTCCCTATCAATACCTTCCCAACGTACATACCAACGTGCTACTATTTTCACATTTACTATGTAATGATTCATACGTAACAATTTTAACATCGTATCCTTCATTGATTTAGGAACAACTAAACGCCCTGTATCTTTAATCCAATCTTTAAGGCCCTCTTGCCACATGAGGTCCATTTATGGTCTTTATAAACTATTCTATAAACACTATTCGAAAAAATATTAATCTTGGCCATTTCATAACATGTGGCCTAGATAACAGGGATTTCCAAGCATATCGGCTGATGCCAGAAGTTCCTTTGGTGTATTTTTAATTCAATCTATATTGACTTGGTGTTTGTTTTGAGATGGATACTAATAAAACACGTTTTATTACCAAGATTTCGGGACAGATCGAAATTATAACTAAATTTAGCAAAGACACAATCCAAAAATATTTTCGGGCTAACTTCACATACATTAATTGGGATTCGACTGAGAAAATCGGCATTTCCATTATCGGTTCCTTTGCGATATTTTGCTACGAAATAAAATATTGATAATCTATTTAAATACCTTTGCAATCTAGTAACTATAAGACTGCTGCCTGACCTTTTTTATTTGAAAATATTCCTACAAGTGGTTTATGATCGCTATAAACTACAATTTGACGACCAAATAAATATTTATTGAATTTTTCCATCGCGAAAACACTTGCTAACGCATCGCAATGTAAAAACCGGGTAAGTTTTTTCATCTGCTGTTAATGTTCTTGTTTGGCATAAATTTCGCGTAAAAATTTAGTAATCCGATAAAAAACTTTAGTTGAGTTAGATTCGTAGGTTGTGGTGCATCTACAATTGCTTGAATTTTCCCTTTGCTTGGACTACAATCTTGTGACGATACCTCATGACCTAGGTATGTGAGTTGTTCAACAAAGAATCTACATTTCTTGAAATTAACTTTCACATTAAATTCATTTAATTTATCAAACACAATCATTAATCTTCTGTGCAACTCTTGCAATGTTTCTGCACCTATCAATATATCGTCAATGTAAGCAAATGTTTTAGGAATGTCCTTAAAAACTGATTGAAAACTGAATTGAAGCTACTGGCTTTTTGCCAAACGGTAATCGTTTGTACTTAAACACTCCTTTGTGTGTATTTATCACCAATATATTTTGTGCACTTGTACTGAGCTTTAATTGTGTGTACGCACCTTTCAAATCTAAAGATAAAAAATAATTACAAACAACTAAACTTAAAACTTCGTCGATAATTGGTAAAGGTTAAAACTGAGCTTTGACGAATTTGTTGACCGTTACCGAACAGTCAATGCATAACCTAATTTTGTAATTTTGTTATTTAGCTGGGGCACGACCACGATTGGTGAAGCTCATTCTGCAAATTCTACTTTCTCGATAATGTCTTCTTTCTCCAATGAACCAAATTGGAGAATGAAGGCATTTGGTTCTTTTTCAACCAAATCTCTACAATTAAATGGCAATGTATATGCATTATGAAAAATCAGTACACAGTTATCAACTAAATTCAAATTTACCTCGAATTCCTCTATTGGTTTACTAAGATCGCCATCGAAAAGCTTCCCAAATTTGTTTTTTATTTGTGGTAAAATTTTGTCACGAAAATCATCACATTCATAAACCATAGTTACTTTAAATAAATTTCTCCAATGCGGAAATAATAAATCCAACCAGTCTCGCCCACACAATCTACTCATCCGTTTAGGTGTATCAATAATAACTAGCTGATTACTTTTGTTATAATTATTACTATTCCTATATTTGTAAATGTACTATTATAATGATTAAACTTACTCCAGCTGTTGTGTTGATATCCCCTCAATTTCGCTGATGAACAAACTTTTGCGGTATGCCCTCTACCTGGAGACGTGTAACATTTTATTTTTGTGTTTATGTCTAACGATCTTGATTCACTCCTGTTTTGATGTTTTGGAAATCCTCCTCTTAGACGATACTTTCCATTTTCTCTGTGTCCTCTATAAAAACTCCTCTTTCTGCCAACATAATTGATTTGATTTTGGCTTTCGCTTTCCATTTGCTTCAATTCTCTTTCTACAGTCTCGATTGCAATTGCTTTATCTAGCACTGATCTCCACTCACATTTGTCATCTGACGCCATAAAATTTGCTTTCATCCTCTTATCCCTCAATCCTGTTATGCATTGGTTTTTCATTACCTTTTCTCTATAGTACTCGAAATCGCACGACTCTGCCATCATCATTAATTTGACTCCCAACTAGTTTACTGTTTCGCATTCTTTTTGGTATCGTCTTCCAAATTTTATGGCATTCGTACAAATCTTTGATTGGGGAGTAAATAGTGCTTTACATTTTGCCACGATTTCTTCATATTTTAATTCTTGAGGTTTTTTTGGGCAAACAAGCTCGTCTTAATTTAGTGCATGCATATGCACCAACCATATTCCACAGCAATACCCCTTTGTATTTGTTGTCTTCGATTTTATTTAACTCGAAATATATCTCTATTTGCTCTAGATATTTTATTATATTTTTACCTTGGATATATTTAGTTCTAAAATTCTAACCAGTTTTAAGTCTCTCCATCAAAACACCTCTTTATTCGTTGCCAATTCTTTATTCACCCCATTTCTATCTTCCTTGTATTGCCTCATTGACATACATATATCTCCACGTTTAACGAGTATACCAATGAATATCCAATTTAAAGAGATCCCAAATAATGGCTCACTTTCAGCTTTGAACCATGTGTTTTAAGAAGAAAAACTATCCATGTCCCTATTTTATTCGATGTTTTGTGTGCTAGGGAACTTTTAAAATATTACTACTTACCTATAATCTACCTCGATGCTCGATGGCCACCACAAAGATCGAAGACACTCCAAAAAATGTATAAAATAATTCATAAAATTTATAGGCTAGAAAATAACAATCAGAGCTACTTTAACTTAGCTCTACCAGGAAAATTTCAGGGATTATGTCATTCTACCGAAATAGCATACGCCGAAATTACATATTTTTACGATAGGACTTCAAATAAAGTAACATTTATAAAAATTCTTATTACCAATAGTTTGGTAATAACATTACCAAAGCTAGGGTTATGTGGAGCAAGTTTACTTCAGAACTTAATGAACAAGGTGCAGCAAGATATGAAAATTGATGATATTAAAAATTAATGAACTTACATTATTGGTATAGCAAATCGAATCTCGAGTATTCAGGAGATACTTCATCTAACTGGTTTCTTGTCCCCTCATCCGAAACTCCAGCAGGTTGTGCCTCCAGTGGTGATATATTATATCAAAATGTAGAAAGTTACTTCGGTTTAGATCTAGTTCTTAACAACAGATTATGGGAAATTTATTAGCAGTACGCATCAAGTCTGGAAGACCGGTATTTGTCTTGAAACGGTTAATTCAATTGATTTTTAATGATTAATCAATTTTTTTTAAAAATCTAATTTCTAATAATTTTAAAGTTTAGTGTCAAATAAAGTGTATCTTAATTAGATTTTCGGCGATTATGACCCGTATTTGCCATAAAACGGTTAATTTAATTGATTTGTTCAATGGGATTCTACATTCTACTTTCAATGAGTATACATCTCAATCTTACAAAATTAATTACACATTTTAATTTTAATTAAGTATTAAATCTTGATAATTAAGTTAAATTTAATGATAATATCAATAAGTATCAATTGAAATATTTTTGTGAAATTTTATTATATCAGTGAAAGTTAAATCGTTTATAGTTTGAGAATAATTGTGTAGAGTTGTCAATTTTTGGTGCCATGTCGAGTAATTGTGAAAAGTGTCTAAAAAGCATTACCAAAGGTCGCCCAGGAGATAAATGTGGTAATTGCATAAGTAATTAAAACTCGACTAATGTCGTTAAACCTCTAACACATCCATTTTTGAGGATACGATACCAGTGGATGCAAATGATGCAATTAGTGGTATTACGATACCTAATTTAGATGACTTAGTAACTCTACTAAAAGGAATCCAAAGTCAACTTGATTCATTAAAAAAACTCGATGAATTTTTTGTGCAATTCACTTGACGAAATGAAACTCACTGTAGCTGATCTCACTAAAGATGCTCAACGCTCGAACTTCAAACTTCAAATACTTGAAAAAAACCGAAGTACAGGCAGGGCAAATCAATATCAAGGAAGCTCTATTAGATCGTCCTACTCAAGAACTAAATAAGAACAATATTATTTTATGTGGCATTCCACCTAACAGTAAAGACATTCCTAGTTTAATCATGAAAATAGGTAATTTAGTCGGAGTTACTTATGACAAAGGAGGGTTTGATACCCATCAAACAGATGTCTCATATTAATCAAACGACTTCAAAATTAAATAAAGCGTTTATTGTATCATTAAAAACAGTCGAACTAAAACAAAATTTAATCACTTCATTTCGTAAGAACCACCGGGCTCTGATACTATATATTTTTTGGAATCCATGGAACATCTACTGTGTAGCAATAAATCCAGTTACGACTTTATTATTGTTGGAGATTTGAACATACCAGTTAATAAAGATTTAAAACTTATTCATGAGTACAATTCCACATGGCAAAGTCATGGAATGATTGTTACTAACACATTTGCTACCATACCAGTGAATGGTAATATATTGGATCATGCTATTACCAGTTTTATCAATATTGAACGAGTTTTTAACTCAACAATTAAATCTGACACCAATGATTATAGTTTCATTTTCTCCAAATTTATGTTTAAACCGAAATATATGAATAAGAAATTGGAAAAAAACTGTAAATTTTGAAAAAGTCAATCGGCATTTCGATGCATTTTTGCATTCTACCTCATTTGAAATGCATAATCCTGAGTTAATCTTAAAATTAATCTTTGGAAAATATAACGAACTGGTTGTTTAACAAATGAAATCTAAACAAGTATTAGTGAAAATCAAAAATGCTAGTAATTGCCCCTGGATGAATCTCGATCTTTAACGTACAGTTATTCATACAAAATATGAATAACTGTACGTTAAAAGACAGACTTGATTCACTTTATAGAAAGATCAAATCTAAAAAATACTTCGCCAAAAAATATTATTTTTAAATTTTTTTTAAAAATTTAAATCAAAAGGAAGTTTGGCCTCAAATAAATCAATTTATGAAACACAATACTAAAGAGAATATCTACTATATTGTGCACAACGTGTTGAATACAAAGACCTTCCTAGTATTGTAAACTTGTTCAATAGCTATTTTGTGAATGTTGATCTCAGCTTCTCTTCTACAAGTAATGTAATACTGAATTTTATAACCTTCACAATTCCAATTCTAATTCATTCTTTTTGGCTCTAATTTTGGCTTCTGAAATTTATAATATAATTACTAGTTTAGACAATAATAAGGGTGGAGGATATGATAATATTCCTAACATTGTAATAAAATGTAATTCAGTATTTTCTCTCACTAGTTAGTGTTTGAAACCGGTATCTATCCTGATTGTTTGAAGATTGCAAAAGTGTCACCTATATTTAAATCAAGTGACTGCAAAGTTCTTAGTAACTATCGACCTATTTCTGTTTTGTCTGTGTTCGAAAAAATACTAAAAAAATTAATAATAAATCGTATGATTGAGTATCTAAACGAATTAAATTTTTTCTACTTCCATCAATACAGCTTTAGATAGGGGTCTAGTACAGACAATGCTTTAATTGAGATTACTGACCTGATATACCGCGCTTTTGACAATCAAGAGTACATATGTGGTCTATTTTTGGATCTTCATAAAGCGTTTGACTGTATTGATCATTGCCTTCTTCTAAACAAGTTGTACTGTTACGACTTTCGAGGCTTAGCTTACAATTTTTTAACGAATTTGCAGCACTCTAACTATTAATTGTGGTGTTCCACAGGGTATTGTACTTGGGCCTATTCTATTTTTGATTTTCATAAATGATATATCCCGCCTGTCACTTGCTGGTCAAATTAGAATGTTTGCGGATGATACCGCAATATCCTATAATTCTTAAGATTGTATTCATGCCATGTTGTATATGGAAAGCGACCTCATTGTACTTTTGGAATATTTTAATTTAAACAAAATATCAGTTAATCTTAATAAAACCAAAATTATTATGTTTCAATCCCCATTCTTATCTCACCGTCATTTCCAACCCTAACAGAATTCAAATGTTATCATCGAGCGTGTTGATAAACTAAGATATCTTGGAGTCATACTTGATAAGCATATGTGTTGGAATGAACACATTCATATGTTGAGTCTAAAAATAGGTCCGTTTATTTATTTGATTAGGAAACTTGCTTCCTTTGTCCCAGAGCACGTTTTAAAAATGATTTACTTTTCATTTATTCACAGCAGATTTTATTTTAGGCTATTGAGTTATATAAAAATATAACTGAAGGTATTCTGCCAATTAACGCATTATTTCAAATTCATGTATCACTATATATGTACAAATGTTTAACCATGTCTTCAATGCTATCAAATATTGAGTTTCAGTATGTAAACCATAGCCATTCAACTAGGCGTTCCAATGTTTTAAAGTGTTATAAAATTAAAACTAAATTTGGTAGGAGGTCCATATCATTCAGTGGTCACCAGAAAATCGAACCAATTCTGTCATAACCAATTTATCATTCCTTTCTGTACACCACAAAAGAAAACTAATTATCGATCACATAAGTGTCAGTAACCGGGTCGAGTCTTTCATAACTAACATTCCTTCCAATCCTTCGGTTTTGTTATATGAAACACGGGTGTATGGTGGTGCTCGGCATTCGGGGAGCTAGTGGTTCATCCTTGGCCGTTCGTTCTAATCAATCAATTAATCAATCAAGAAAAATATTTAGTAGAGGTCATTGGGGAGCTATCTTGACTATAAAGAACGATTACCTTTCAAATAGCAGCTCGCTTAACATTAAGAACGCTGGCACAAATTAACCCCATAGATATTAGCTATTAACCTCAAGAGCATTTCTTAATTGGTTCTTAATTTACGATCATTTCGACAAGATGTTATATGAGAATTCATTCACGGCAAATGAATTGAAAAATAAAAAATAAACGTATGAAATCTAGGGCTCCTCAAGGATCACCAAATTCCTTCATTCTTATTACCAAAATAATTCAATTTAATATTATTACGTGTTATACCGCGCAGAAATTATACATCCCTCCTTAACTTTATGTCACCTAAAATGTTTGTACCAAATTTAATGTCACATACATCGTCAACCGGAAATCTTACATAATTTTTAAACCGTCACGAATGAAAAATTCGATCAATTTCCCGAAACAACGGTATTTCGATAATTCATGCATACGTTCGTAATCAGCTTAAAACAAAATTTTAAATATTACGAAAAAAATCCGTCGAAAGCTTCTTTAATTTTTTTTTTGTTTTTCGAATTGCTTTTAACTTTCCGTAAACGCACTAAAGCGTCTCTCTTATTCACATCCTTGTACGTTTTAAATGAATTTTGCGTGAATGACGACAAACTGTATACGTATTATGTCGTCTTCACGTCTTTTTAATTAATTAAAAAGTTTTTAACAACAAAAAAGCTTTTATATACGATGCATTATACGTTTATGTGTTTAAACAATTCTTAAGTATGTATTTGTTTTGTTGTAGACTGCTACAAACATACATCTTTTGTTAATTGTCTTTTTAAAGTAAATACACTTAGTTTCAGTTGCTGCTGCTTTTGTTGGTGTTGTTGTTGTTGTTACTGGCGCTATTTTCGTTTTTGAGTTGAGTATTTTTTAATGGAATTTTAATAAGATGTGATAAATAGAATATAAACCGTACCAAAAAAAAAAAATAAATACGAAGCAGATAAAACATGGGGAGATAACCAAACATTGTTTTGAATTGGAAAAGATTAAAAAGAAAATGCAGCAGTGGCGATTTTATAATTTTTTTTTATCTGTTTATGATTTTATGTTGTTTACAAGGAAAAATGATTTTCCCGAATAGAAAAGAAGTATTTGCAGATTTAAAATAAACTTGCAATCCGTTTTAGTGAATCGTTCTTGTTTTATAAAATATTTCGTATAATCAAAATCTGAATGCTCAGATAACATTATAAATACTATCAGTTAAGTAAATAACTGAGGTATTGGTTAAACGCAGTTATTGATAAGAGAAAATTTACCAATATATATATATATATATATATATATATATATATATATATATATATATATATATATATATATATATATATATATATATATATATATATATATATATATATAACTTTCACTGTAAACGCACCCTTAAACAAATAACCAAACTGTCGGTGTCAAAACATTCAGTAAAGACAACATTTTAATCAGGGTGAAGTACACGAACGAACAACGTTTACAAATAATTAAAATTTAATACAAAATGTTCGAGTCGGTGACTGCAACTTTAAAAGGGTTAATTCTAATTTTTGGTAATAGTTATCGTCCCAGTAGACAAACAATTTATAGTCTAGTGAAAAAACTTGAAACTAAATAATTGCTGCAAGATAGTCACTAGCCCGTGAGATACGAGTTGATTGAAGTTCTGGGAATATTGCTGCCGTTCACGCGTCCGTCGCTAACGAATCAAAACAGTCAATTCCACGTCGTTCTCAAGAATTGTGCATCGCTCAGACCACACTATGAATTTTGCGAAAGGATCTTGGTTTGCACCTTTATAAGATCAAGTTAATACAAAAACTAATGCCGCATTTAAAATGAAATCCCTTATGGGCTCTTCAACACACCAACCATAGACCAGATTGCTGTTATTATAGTCAGTGATCCAGTTGAGAGTATAACTATTAAAGTCTCGCATCGAGGCAGCACTGAGGGTAGGAATTCGGTAAAACACAATTCGTACGACGCATTCCAATATACGCTGGCGTTTTGGGAACAGCTGGATGGATATTACATCAATATCAAACAGCAAGAACCAGTTAGAGATACAAAATGATATCACAGGGCTGGTGTTCAAACAAAAATTAAAATTATTGATGGATTTGATCTTAAAATATTCGATTATCGGTAATCCATGTTGATTAAATGTCATCGAGCAGAAAAAGTGCATGCTCATATTTTGAATAGGCTTGATGGTTAAATCTATCCATAGTAAAAGTTGTTTAAATATTTTCGGCAAAAATTTCTGATTGATCAATGGACCAAAAACTGTTTGATTTGGATGTCACAAACATGATCCAAGGTCCGTGCGGTATTTTAATGTCATTTAATGCTCTTATAATGTCAAGTTTTGCGGTTCTGTACAGTCCTTCTAGTACATTTGCAAATACTTTAATAAAGTCAGTAATTTGGCAGTATTTGAAATACTAAATGTAAATGAAAACGGTCTATGACGTATTCTTAATTTCCCATACACAAACAAAATTCAAGTATCGGGCACCTTGTGTTACATCTTGAAAACGTTCAACGTGTATATTTTACTCAAAAAATGCTTCCCAAAGAGGATTTGAGCCACTAAAAATGACACTTAAAGAAATTTTCACAATGTTATATACTGACGTTCCACGCTTTTTACATGAAATAAGTCAGGTACAAAATGGAATCCACGTAGATAAGATAAACCACATTCATTAATCACAGGGATATATTCAAAGCCAAATTATTGGGATGACTACACAAGGACTCACACCCAACGTTATCAAAAAGTTTGTGGATAAATGGCTTGATACGGGATATCTAGTCGACAATCCAACGCGTCCCCGTGCTCGTCGAGTTCGTTTAGCCGAAAATATCCCCTCGGTTGCCGAAAATTTGCGTCGAGAATAACGGAACCAACTACCGCCATATGTAAACATCTTTTTTGTGACTATCTTGAAGACATTGGTTTGGACAACCTTTGGTTCCAGCAAGATGGTGTGCCATGCCACACATCGAGCGTTACAATAGTGAAACTGGTTCAAAAATTCGATGGCCCACAAACAATTGCGTATATAAAAGCCAATGTTGGTGCAACCATTGCCGAAATAGATCCGCACTCAATCCAAAATGTGCTCAGAAAATGGACGAACCGAATGGAGTACGCCAAAGCCAGCCGCGGCTCCTATGTCAATGAACCCATTTTCCATAAATAATCAGGATGATTGTACTTTCAAACAAGATGCAGTTTCATGTGCTGGTTGCAGTAGGCATTGTCATACAAGCTGTGAATTTGCCGGTTCCAATACGGAAATTCGTGGAATTTTGGCGATATTGCGCCTTCGTGATAGTATTGTTTTTTTTGTGCTCTTTTTGTAAGCAGCGGATTGTGAACAGAAATTTTGGTGTTCTAATTGGTAAGATCGGCTACACCAGATATTTCAAAAATTGAAGATGATATTGCGACTAATAGAAAGCTTATTGAATCGCTTTCATCGAAATTAAATGAAATGTCATCCACTACATTGACACCTGTATCGTCGTCTCGGCGTCTATTAAGGAAGAATGCCCCATAAACTGATTTCCTGAATACTGAATCGTCAATTTCATCGAGGCCATTAGCCGGAGACATTTTTGGAACTTGTGTTGATAATGATCTTGTTGCTATTGAGGTTCCTGAGGTGAAGAAGGATTGTCCAAGTGAGCTGAAACTAACATTTATTAGCTTTAACATTTCAAGTCAAGCAAAATTCTTCATGAAAGCGTTAGATCCAAAAGTTTGGCCGACTTTTAGTTCGTGAGTTTCTATTGCAGTTAAAATATTTCGAGCTCCGGTATCCAACTTTACGAAATTGTAACAACGCCTGTTGCCGCCACCACCGCCAATGAGTTACTATTGGTTAATTTTCCCAACTCTAACCAACTTATAAATGATGCCAGCTGGTCGTTTGTAAAACTTTTATATCGCAATGTTGAGGGCATAAATAAAATGGAAGCTGGAATTAAAGATGAACCTAAAAAGTTTTGGACGTTTGTAAATGATAAGCAAAATACAACAGGATTTCCATCTGTAATGAAACATGATGAGGTTCGTGTATACTTAAATGTGTGGCATCTGATATTGCAACTCCGTTACGTTATCTGTTTAATCAAACCTTAATTAGTAACCGAGAATTTCTCTAGTGCTTGGAAAATTGTATATATGGTTCCGATTCATAAAAAGCGATGCCGTTCTGAAATTTTCAACTATCGTGGTATCTCAATTTTATCTTCAATACCCAAACTCTTTGAATTAATAGTTGCAAAATATCTACAATTTGATACTAAAAATATTATTTCAACTTTCCAACACGGGTTCTCTAGTCGAAAATCCACAACTACTAATCTTTTCACAAAGTATGCCATTGATTCTATCGAGTCAAAGGCCCAGGTTAATGCTATTTATTTCGACTTTGAAAAAACTTTTGCTTCCATTGAACATACAATTATTATAAATAAATTAGCTTTGCAATACTTTATTATAGCATTCAATAAAGTGAACTGATGACACAATTCATTTTTGATAACTATAATGTCATTCATCACGTTAGACGGTAAATATGAGTTATTATTTGCAGTTTTGGGTAACATTACGATCTTTCATGAAATCATCATCCGTTTTATTAAAATTCGAACAACGTAATCAGTCGAACGTAATCAATCGATATCGAACATAAACATGATGAAAAATATTTCCTAGTAAAATTACCAACATATATTGGGAAATTTAAATAATTAATTTAATTAAGTTAAAAAATATTTGATTGCTTTCAAGTTTATTAATTGAATCAATAAAAACATCATAACTCGTTAATTGTTAAAATTGGTTTTATTGATTTTATTAAACAAATCAAATTACTATACGATGTGATAAATTTTTGTAATTTTTAATTTTTATTACAATTCCAATTAGAAAATATACCTGCTGTTTATAAATTCAATAATATTTTATTTTTATTTCTAATTAATTGAAAATTTCCAATTATTTTGTTATCATAAATATCCTAGTCTTTGTATTATATATATATATATATATATATATATATATATATATATATATATATATATATATATATATATATATATATATTTATATATATATATAAATATATTTATATATATACTCAGGCAACAAATGTAGGTTTCAAAACCGTTTAGAAACGGTTTTGAACCTTTGGTTTCCAAAATTAAGCGCAGTAACGTATCTGAAACGTTGGAGAAACCTTTTGGATACCCATTTTTATGCATGTTTTAAAACGTTTTTGAAACGATTTTATTTTACTTCAAAATTGCTAAACGTTAAAACGAGTATTGTAGAAACCTCTAGTATTTTGGAATCGAACCAATGCCTGCTTAAATTCGTTTCATAGAAACATGTTTTTGTTTTGGTTTATTTGAAACGTTGAAATACCTTCCTTGATTCGTTATTTTAGTATTTTTAAGTTCCACCAAAACGTTTTTAAAATCACAATAACGCGAACTACAAGCTATTACTCCTCTTAAAGCGTTTCGCTGTTCATTGATAAGAACTTTAACCACCTAATTTTAAAGCGCCAAAAGAAAAGATTGTGTCTATAAAAGCGGAGTTATACAACACCATATATCATATCTTAAATCAGCACTAATCGATGTATTAGTTTTCTTTTGTTTTCAAATATGTTCACTGATTATTAAATATATTATCTACTAATGATACGAGAAACAGCGTTATGGTGAATTTTCTTGTTACGAATTTAATACAGATTTATTTGAAAATTTCTATAATTGGGTGTATGGAAGATTATGAAAAATAAAAACCAAAAAAATTAATTTTTAAAATATATTTCAAATAATAAAAATATTGTGTTTAAAATAATATAAATATTTAAAATTTAAACTTCATTTAAGATGAATAAAAAAATTATATTCCAGTGTTGCTATTTTTTTATTGATCCTAAATAAAGTTTTTGAAAATCTAATTTGATTGATTGATTGACTTTGAATGTACTGCCAAGCATTAAGCAGGATATCCCGGAAAGCGCCGGGCCCACAGTACACCCGTTTTTACATATACTTGGAAGGATATGGAAGGATACTAATTAAATTATTGAGATCGACCCGGTTACAGACACCTTGGCGGCCAATAGTTAGTAAATTTTTGTGGGTTAGGGAAAGGAAAAGTATGTTAGTTATGACAAAATTGGTCCGATTGCCCGGTAGCCAATATTCAAACTACTGTTAGTGTAAGACAATCACATTTTTGTTGTACTGCTCCGCACTCTGCCATCTCTTATCAGCAACTCCAGTATGCCGCCATTCATCTATAATCTGCAATGGTACCCTGAAAACAATATCTATTAATTAATTAATTGCTCTTAGCCGTGAGCTGTAATAAATTGAATTAATTTTTAATCTGAAATTACAAATCCATTAATTCCCAATACAATAACATAATTATATAATAATATAACTCCTACAAGTCATTTCCTGTAATAAATTGAATTAGTTTTTGCCTGAAATTTACAATTAATTAAATTTTAACATTTATAGAAATATGAAATTATAAAAATTATAAATAATATAAATTAGATTTTTCAAATTTGATTAAATATTACAAATCAATTGAATTAACCGCTTTACGACAAATAGGTCATATACTCGCCGAAAATCTAATTTATACACCTTATAAATATAAATTTGCCTTCTAATATAATAATAAAATAATATAGTTATAATAATACAGGTATAAACAGCCTTAAAAATTTGGTGATGTACCAAATTTGGAAATTCAAAATCCTAAAGTGTCTAAAGGAAGGGGGCGTAAAAGAAATACAATAACTAAGGAAGACTACGCTTGTGTAAAGAGACCCTTTGAGTACAGGAAAATCTGTTCTAAGTGAGATAAACAGTATGTAAGAGAAATAAAAATTAGTGTCAAACTGTACTCAGGTGGCTTTGTGAAGCGAATGTAAAAAAAAAAAAAAAAAAAAAAAAAAAGCCAGAAGAATAAAAAAAACCGACTAAACTTTGCTCGTACCTATTTAGTGAAACCTGCCGAGTTTTGGCGGATAATATTATGAAACAACGAATCAATCTTTTCTTTAGATGGAAGCTACGGAGAGAAATATTTTTTGAGCATCTCAGACATAGGCGGAAATAATACATGCGTTTGTAAGAACTCAAACTTGTCTTACGACAGCAAACAACCCATAATTCTAAGTAAACATAACATAATCACACAAAAGATCATCGAGGAAGCTCATAGCAAGACATTGCATGGCGGCACTCAAGTAACGCTGGCACTCCTGAGGAACAAGTACTGGATACTCGATGATAGACGCGCTATGAGCCAAGTAATAAAAAATGTATAACATGTTTTCGCCACAAACAAACCAACATGGAACAGTTGATAAGCGAGCTACCACCATCAAGAGTGAGGCCATTCATATCGAAATAGTAAGCAACTTAACAACTAAAGGGTTTATTGCTGCGTATAAGCGGTTTATAGCCAGGCGAGGATTATGCACAGATATATACTCCGATAATGGGACATATTTTGTTGGAGCTAACGCCAAAATAAAGAAATGCTACTACATGGCCATGGCGTCATTACCAAGTGATATATCAACCATACTCGCCAGTGAAGGAACAACCTAGCATTTTATACCACCGCATACCCCTCACTTCGGAGGCTTATGAGAAGCTGGAATAAAATCGGTGAATTTTCACCTTAAAAAAGTGATAGGAGAAACAACACTCACATTTGAAGAATTATACACCGTCATAAATGAAAAATGGTACAAGATTTCTGGAAACGATGGTCATCAGAATATCTACACCAACTACATCAACGGAATAAGTGGGCAAGTATTCAACCTGATTTAATTACCTAGTTCTATTAAAAGATGACCAATTACCTGCCACACGATGGAAGTTAGGACGGATTCTCCATACTCACGCCGGAACTGATGGTTTAGTGCGAACAGTCACAGTTAAATGTAAGGACGCAATCTACAAGCGGCCAATAGCGGAACTATGCAAGCTACCAATCAGCGATCGAACCGATAAAACAGAGCCAATACAACTAAATCATCTGGCGACAGATGTAACACCCAAGAATAGCATACCGAGAACCAGTCGAACCCATAGCACTACGTCTAGACAACAACCATGCCGACGTGCCAAAAACATAGAAAAAAAACAGAAAAAATGAATCCTTTGCAATAACAATGTTATCAGTTTGTTGTCGCGATGGAGTGGACTTTAGTAATTCAGTAAAACATGAGCACTTACTAAAACGAAATCGAGAACATCGAATTAGCTGACAAGGAACTACAGGCACTTTGCAAGGAACTGCCTAGATTGAATTGCAATATTCTAAACCAACTGAAATGGCAATTAAGAAATTTAATGGCAGATAATGAACTTCTGCTAGCTAGTAACAAGGGACGATCACGCGTAAGGCGAGGTCTAGGAGTCACAATGGATGTCATATTAGGGGACATGTTCGGAGTACTCACACAACGAGAGGCCAGCGAATATGAAGATCGGTTCAAGAGAATTAACAACAATGAGCACCTTTACTAGCACTAGTGAAAAATCAAACATCCCTGATCGATAATACCGTCAAGCTGGTAAAACATAACACAAATCTCACCCTAACGTCAATAAACAGCTTGATAATGGAGCAAAACCATTTACGGCGGGAAATGTCGGAACTCCAGGAATACCAAAGTTATGAGGACCGAGTTCATTCGATAATGCTAAGCATACTCGGATTTGAGTCTAATCCTGAGAAACCTGGCGGAGACACAACAGGCTCTGCTCGACGTGGCTTACGATGTTCATCGGCGAATTATACACCCAGCTATCCTAACACCAACTCAGTTAAGCAGGGTGCTATAGTTAATTCAGCAGCACGTGCCAGTATCATTTACCATCTCGGGACACAACCTCCGGGATCTTACACATGTGCATCAAAGCATGAAAACACGCAGCAGAGTAACACCACAGTGTATAATTATTAAACTCACACTACCGCTTTCCTTCAAGTGGGACTACACACTACTAGCAGTGGTTCCCGCTCCAGACATCAACCAAGGGACTACCCAGTCGCACATCATCAGAACAACCGAATACCTAGCCGTAGATAAACGATGAGAGCATTTCGCAACATTAACAAAATAAGACGTAGGCTGGTGTCAAGTTTTCCAACCAACACAATTTCTATGCAAACTATCGCCAATTGTTACTGCAATTGCCGAGCAAGGAAAATGCGAAATAGCCCTATTACAGCGAAGGAAGGAAATCAATACCGTGTGCAGCAGCAGAGCAATAAATGGAACCAACCACTGGATCAAGTTGCACAGTTGCACACCCCGAACCAATGGATATACGTCATACCCAACGAAGCTACGGTCGATGTTATCTGTGAATCCACTCCAATCTTGCAGCCATGCAAGTTCCAAGGATTCGGGCTAGTAGAAATAGGCCCAGGGTGCATTCTAAGGGATGCCGAGACACTAATCATAGCCACGGCGACAGTTCACAGCAACATCAGTATAGCATTCAATAATTCGGCGGTCTGCTACACGGGGGAAATCATCTAAGGGAATTCAATGCGCAAATCATAAACAAAACTATAGGACATCAGCAGCTCCAGTTGATGACGGCACCAACAACAAGGGAATTAGAAAAACAAATCACAACTCTAGAGCAGAATGCGGTGCTTGCGCCGAATCAAAGCATTCACCACGTTCACCATTATACCATGATTTACATAATATTTTGGAGCGACATACTGATCGCAGTAACCTGGAGCGCACGACGCCTATATAGAAGAAATCATCCGCTAGTCACAGGTCCCCCTCTCCACTGCCAACCATAGAAGGAAGCGTTGCCTAGAGATCCTGTAATTTAACCCCTATAGACACTCTTCTTTGGAGCCACGTGAAAGATAAGGTCTTTGCGAATACTCCACCTTCAATTCAAGACCTTACAAATGAAATTCGTGAAGACACCAAGGACATCGCCGCAAATGCACGAATTTGTCATGGAAAATTTCATAAAAAGGATATGGTGCTGCACGCGTAGGTGTGGCGGCCATTTGGCTGATATCGCTTTCAACTTCAATGGCATACCTCTTTACAATGAAATAAACATTCATTGATTTCTCTAAAAAACACTCGTTTTTTAACATCAAAATGAAACCTCTTATTGGGAAACCCTTATAATGATATATGTAAATAGTATTTCAGACTATTCACCTTTATCAAAACCTTATATACCTTATATACCAATACTCACTTACATAAGCCAAAACACAACAAAATACAAATTATAAAATATATACAACAAAACATGTAAAACAAAACGTAATTAACAAACGGGAAATTTGTAAATATTATAAGTGAGTATTGGTTTTCATTATATACCTGTTACTTGTACCCATTTATGTTCCCTCCATACTTATAGTATATTAACAATTTAAATTCTACAAAACTAAAGTATATCTATCCCGTGTATATAAAAAATAAAAAAATAAATCCGTGTTGATTTTTTTCCCCTTTTTCTTCTCTTTCTGAACGACCACACTACATTATTTACTACACAATATTATTTCCTATAATTTACAACACAAACAAAACTATATACTCAAAATTACACACATGCATAATGATTTATAATTAATAAAAAATGCCCATTATAATGATTCATTGAATCATTGATACCTTGTCTCTGGGAAATCGACAGAGACTCCGATTCACTTCAGTTCTTAACCTAAATTTAAAACACATAATAATGTGATTAAAGTTAAAACATATAACTTTAATCACAAAACACTAAATTCATTTTATTAAATTCAAACAACACACACAATCACATTTTCGTCTATGTAATATGTACCACAGAGAGAACTATAGTAAAGTTTCTGTGATAATATATTATATGTATACGAAATTATTTACACAACACAATGAGAAAGATAAAAAAATAAAATAAAATTAATTTTAATTTTAAAATGAAAACTGAAGAGATCGGTAAAAACACGTCCGATCTCTTCAACGATCAACGATCGACCATCCATAAAGTTTTTGAAAATCTAATAACAATAAATTAGAAATCAAAATAAACTAATTATAAATATGTATAAAAAATAGGATATAAAAATATACATATATCTAATGAAATTTAAATTATTACTTTTGAAGTGTTGGACACCTCTTGGTAATTGTGTTTTAGTTGATTTTAAATAGTTGATTTTCCATGGCGCGTAGTCTCCAAAATTATGACGCAGTGTCCTACTTGTGACTCGATGCGTGTGGACCACCGAAAGTGGTCACGTTAGTAACCTAGAAATATATGAAAGTACTTCTAAAACATCAAAAATCCTATTCGATGACGATCTTGGAAATACTATTCTTGTAAAATTTGAAATTTCAATGTTTTGGATGTTATTAGTAGTTTGATCCACTGATAACTATGCCATGGATTGTTCAGGATATTTAAAACTATTCTGCGTTTAGTCATCTTAAAATATTGGTTATTTCTGTCGATTAGAGCTAATAATTAAGGGCGTTCGTTTACCAAAATAAAATATTAAATTTGTAACACTTTGCGTTTCCAACTGTTCTATAAATTATTTCACTAAGAATTTAGAAAATAATTAAAATATGTTAAGTTATCAGCTTGTGGAAATACTAGACTAGTGAAATGGTTCTGTTCGGCGAAATTGTTAAATGTAATGTTGCTCAGTTTTGTTCGAAGATAGTATTCAATGAAACGGAGAAAGGTGTTTTTATAAGTAACATTTAAGTAAATATCGTTTCTATAAGCACTATCACAGAACAAAACCTGACGCAATGTAAAATAATAAACACTTACATGGGTAATGTTCCACATAATAATACACCAGGACTGGGATTTTGTACACAGCGAGTCAAGTTTTTTGAGCGACTTTTAGCTAAACGCGAGAAAAAACGATTTTGCACAATGTGAGTAGACAGACACTCGATCTCGCTATTATTAGCTATTATTAGAAAAATAGCGAGATAATTTTATGGTTTAAAATAAATAAATATCAACAATTTTTGTATTAATAAGATGGTTTTTTATGCAAAATATTTATTTATATGTTATTAACATAATTTAGATATTCAATTTTAGACAATGCAAAGCATTTCAAGTGCTTAAAAACTAATTCACCAAAACACATTAAAAATTTGAATTTGACAATTTTATTTATACAAATGTAAACAATAATAAATATTTTTAAAAAAATTAATCTTAAATATTGTAACAATTTATTATTGATAAAACATTTTGTGATAATTCATTTTAAAATTGTATTAAACAATTTAAAAATTATTTATTAAGTTTTATTTAAGTTTTGGGTGTTGGGTGTGTCTCAATAGGGTAGGGGTTGATTGTTTATAGCCATGACTCATGGTTTATATTCCAACTTTGTAACTATGTAGAAACCACCAAATATGTCAAGTATACCTCCAAGTGGTAACGACCGGGCAACGATGGAATACTCATCGGCTAAATACTAGAGGCGAGTGCAACCAATACACTATAAAAACGCAATGAGTGTAACAAACAAGGAAACAATTACCCCAGGTGGTATACCTGATGCTCAGGGAAATCCACTCTCTTCGGAGATCGGTCTCATGGATTCTGGGGGAGACCAATCATTGCTATACTATAATTATTACAATCAATCCCAAGATATGTTAGGGAAAAATAATAATACTCAACTGAGTACAAAAGAAAAGGATATTTCATATCCATTCCAAAGGAGTCAGAAATTAACTCGATCTCCTACAAAAGTCACTAGCCCCTTTTTGGAAGGCAACATCAAATCAGTGCATCAAAAGGAGCAAACCGTCCTGAAAAAAAAGGAAAACTCGAAAAATGAACTGTTGCAAGAGAACTGCAATCGTTCTTTAACTGAGGAAAAACTTTACAGTGAATTGTGCAAAGCCAATAGTGCATTGGTCGATTCCACAAATATAAACAAGCAACTGAATCAAACAATTACATGGATGCAGGAGCGAATAAAAGTTCTAGAAAACGAAGTTAGTACTCTTAAATCAAAGGAAGTCAATAGTCAAAAGACTAATATAATAACAACAGCTGTGCAAGAGTACCATACAGATGAAGAAGAACTAGCTAGGGAAACGGAGTTTGTAAGAGTTATAAATCGTAGAAACAAAAGAAAACGAAATAATACACCATCTCCGCCTCAATTACAACTGAATGTTCCAAAGGTTATAAAAAAAAGCCACAAAAACTAGCTCAACCCCCACCAATAGTCATAAATGAAATCAAAGATTATGACTTACTATATGAAAAAATAAAAAAAATAACTGCAACAGATCAGTTTAACGCAAAGGTGATGAATGGAAATAAAATCAAAATAAACTTGAAAGATAGTGAAAGTTACCGACAAGTAACAAAAATGCTTAATGAAGGAAAGCACTATTGGCACACGTTTGAAGATAAACAAACTAGACCAATCAGAGTGATGGCTAAAAACCTTCATTACACATGTAAAGTAGACAAGATAATTGATGACTTAAAAGCGCAGGGATTTAAAGCTGTTGATGCATCAATTCAATTAAAAAAACGGGATAAAACACCTCTTAATATGTTTTTGTTGACCTTCGATGCCGATGAGATAATCGAAAAAATATATCAAATTAAGTACATCTTAGGATGCAAAGTGATTATACAGCCTTTAAGAAGGTCTAAGCTTATACCACAATGTCATCAATGCCAAGCGTATGCACATACACAAAAGTACTGCAATAAGGAACCAAGATGTGTCAAATGTACTGGAAAACATCATACAAGAGATTGCGTACTACCAAAAAATGGGCAGGCCAAATGCGTTCACTGTGGAGAAAATCATCCCGCTAACTATAGAGGATGCAGTGTTGCTATTGAATTGCAAAGCATCAAGTTTAAAAGAATGAATGAAAAAAATTCAAATTTAAGTAGAAAACCAACCATTCGAAAAAACAAGCCCGAAGTAATACGACGAAAAGTATCGGAAATTTCTCGGGAAGAAATGAGCAATGTGACTTACGCTCAAGTATTAAGGAGTAAAGTAAATCAAAGAGAAACTACCCAAAGTGAGGATATTATTCAAACTCTGAAATTGATATTAAGTAAACTTAATACGTTTGATGAGCGATTACACACACTTGAGTATAGAGCTAAGGAAACTATCCCTAAACAGAAAAATGGCCAATAATCTTAGAATTATATGCTGGAAGGCCAATGGACTAATGCAACATCAACAAGAATTGCAGGTGGAAACTCACTTTACTAGACAATCAAATATTAAATTTAAAAATTATCAAGTATATAAAACCAATCACCCAGAAAACACTGCTAAAGGAGGTAGCATTGTTATAATTAGAAATAATATCCACCATTACGAAGAGCTGAAATATGAAACAGTTGAAATACAAGCAACTGTTGTTAACGTCAAAACAAAAATAATTATGTTAGTATTGTTAGTGTTAACTGCCCTCCGAAACACGCGCTAAAAGAAAAAGTTTATCTCGGATTCTTCAGTAAACTAGGAAAAAGATACATAATTGGAGGAGATTTTAATGCAAAAAATGTCCATTGGGGTTCTAGGCTAACAACGACTAAAGGTAAAGAACTGCTTAAAGCTGTCAAAAAATGCGGTAGTGAAACCTTGTCAACTGGAAAACCAACCATTCTTCTATACTTTTGACATTAAGCGAAAAAATAATTCAAAAAGAAAGAAACCCAAGACTAATAAATAAACGCACTTGTTGGGAATACTTTAGGCAGTCCTTAGAAGAAAAAATTAACCTAAAGGTTCCATTAAAAAACGAGGAGCAAGTAGAAAACGAAGTTCAAAAATTTGTAAATGATATACAACAATCAGCCTGGGAAAGTACCCCAAAAATTAAATATAAAATAAAAGGAAATAACTACCCTAAAGAAATTAGAGAACTATTGGCAGAAAAAAGAAGAGCGAGAAGAATATGGCAGCAAACACGAGCTCATCAATATAAAACTAAATTAAACAATTTAACCCAACAGTTAAGAAGGGAAATCCAAAAAGTAAAAGACGAGTCAATCAGTAACTGTTTAAAAAAACTAACTAATGATAGCAGGACTGATTATTCACTTTGGAAAGCAACCAAAAATATTAAAAGACCAACAATGCAGAACCCTCCAATAAGAATAGAAGGGGGGAAATGGGCTCGAAATAACGAAGATAAAGTTCAATGTTTTGCGGAGCACCTCGAAAAAATAATCCAACCACATGATGATCATACTTTAGAATCTCAAATAATAACGGTGGAATCTGAAAAAGAAAGTGAAGAAATTCTATTGACTTCACCAAAAGAAGTCATGCATGAGATAAAATTCAATATGAATTCGAAAAAAGCTCCTGGTTATGATCTTATTACTACAGAAATTTTAAAAGAACTACCAAGGAAGGCCCTAGTTAAGCTTACTTATATTATCAATGCAGCATTTAGAATCAAATTTGTACCCAGTTTGTGGAAAATTGCAGAAGTAATAATGATATCAAAACCTGGTAAACCACCATACGAAACTTCATCTTATAGACCAATTTCGTTGTTGCCAGTTATGTCTAAACTCTTTGAGAAAATACTGATTAAAAGGTTAAATTCGATAATCGAAAGGAATAACTTAATCCCAAATCATCAGTTCGGATTTCGTCGTTAACACTCAACAATACAACAAGTACACAGAGTAATCAATGTAATTGAGAAAGCACTTGAAGAGAAAAACGTCTGCTCCACGATATTTTTAGACGTGGCGCAAGCTTTTGACAAGGTTTGGCATGAAGGACTTAATCATAAGTTAAGAAACCTCTTACCAATGCAATTCGCTAAAATACTGGAATCATACTTGAAAGATAGATTCTTTAGAATTAAATTTGCTGAAATTTATTCGGAATTAAAAAAAATAAAAGCAGGTGTACCGCAGGGCAGTGTATTAGGACCGATTTTATATTTATTATACACGTATGATCTACCTGAATTAGAATACAACACAGTGGCGACTTTTGCTGATGACACTGCGATCCTAGCTGTTGGAAAAAGCAACGAAGAATCAACACAAAAATTACAATCAGCTATCTCCGAAGTATATAAATGGACTAAAAGATGGCAAATTAAGCTAAATGAAACTAAATCAGTTCACATAAATTTTACCAACAAACGAGTTGAACATATACCTGTTTCAATAAATCGAGAACTAATACCGTATGCGAACACAGCTAAGTATCTAGGCATGACCCTGGATGCTGAACTTAGATGGAAGGTCCACGTCAAAAAGAAAAATGAAGAACTAAAACTCAAATATTAAAAAAAGGAATTGGCTGATAGGCAGACACTCTTCTCTATCATCATACAATAAGCTGCTACTTTATAAGCAAATACTGAAACCAATATGGACTTATGGTATTGAACTCTGGGGTTGTACAAAACCCAGCAACGTCAATATCATTCAAAGGTTTCAGAACAGGGTACTAAGGAACATCGTTGATGCACCATGGTACGTCAGGAATAGTGATCTACATAGAGACCTTAAAGTGGATCCCGTTTCAAATGAAATTAAAAAAAATGCAAGGAAACACGAAAAAAGACTCCAGCAACATGTGAATATAGAGGCAATTCAGCTGTTAACCAACACAAATATTATACGCAGATTGAAAAGAACTAAACCCTTTGAACTGGTTTAATTGTTAATGCAAACAGCGGCTTGCTGATTTAAATCCACAATACCGATGTGGTATAACCAACAACTTACCAGAAACTGTGAAACGCCAATGGGTGGAGTCATAGATATAATTATATTAGTAAATTAAGTCAGAAACAAATTGCTCATTAGTCCAGGAGACTAGATTGTAATAAATAAAGTCAATTTAAAAAAAAAAAAAAAAAAAAGTTTTATTTAAAAAAAAAATATTTATCACGAAATACACAAAATGTTAGACAAAAATTTATCAATTTGACAATTAATCATAAATTGCTCAATTTCTTTTATCGATTTGTGCAAAATCGAAAAAAATCTGACGGACAAAACTAAATGGTGAGAAATTACAAAAACAAAATTCCACTGTAGAAGAGAATCATTAAACAAAATTAATTTAATTAAATCAAGATACGACAACATTTTAATATGTATGTACTTACAAACACCTATTTAAATAATTCACTGAAATCCAAACACCGGTAAATCACCATACTATCACACTACACAATCACTAACTATTTTAATAATTTTTTACATTATTTAAATTAATTTTTCTAGAATCACAGCTTAAATCACAACCTGCCTCGTTGAATCTTGTTAAATTAATAAAAATACTACATGTATTATTTTATAATAAGATCGTTTCAGAAAGAGGTTTTTAAAATGTTTTTAAAACTTATTAAACACGTTTTAAAATAAGATAAACTGTAAACATCATATTCTATAATTTTAATAAAATTTAAATACGGTTTAAAAACCCTACTTTAAAACATTTCTAGAAAAATTCTTAAAACGTGTTTAAAAATCTAGAAAAAAATATTTAATGCAGAATTAACGTAACAAAATCGTTTCAATATTACTTAATCAAAACCATTAATTGAAACTCAACTGTTTAGTTTTAGTAACGTTTTAATAAAACCAAACTAATTAAAAAAATATTTTTAATTTTCAGTTTTTAAAACCACTTACTAGATCATTTTAAAAACGTTTTTTAGTAACCAAAAGGTTTTTTAGAAACTGTGGTTTCAAATTGTTACTTGGGTATATATATATATAGGAATTTAATTTTCTTTTTTCTCATCATCACATGGATAATCTGGTAAAACAATTGAATGGCTTAGGCTTTTGTAAAAATAATGGCAAGACTTGATTCAAAAGGTAATGAAATAAAATCTTTATATTTCTAGGAAGAAATTGGTTTAGTTGATTGGTTAAATATTTTTAAAATTCTTTGTAATCACTGAGCGAGCTCTTCTTACGTGTTTTTAAGATAACATCTCTTAAGTCCCAAATTTTTTTTAAATGATGTCTTAAAATAAAGTTTTATGATTGTCCTGTCTTATATTTGTAATGAACACACATGGAAAGCAAAATTGATCGTTTATGCATATTTTCATTTCTAAATAAAAATGGTCATGTGTAGGCGAAAGAATATGGGGTTTGAAGCCTTTGAAATCTAGTTTCACGGCCACCTTTAAATTCTTACTGATTCATAAAATGGGCAGACATTAAAATATTTCTTTAGCAGAATCTTAAATAACAAAATTAAAACTCCAAAGCTTCCACGTATATAAACTTATGCAATTATTCAAAAGGGGAGTGGGTAGACATTTTTGAAAGTTAACTGTCAAAACTTTATATTTCGGATATTGTCGTGTCTCTGTTTTTTAAACCATGCATGGTTTTTGATTTCAAGATATCGTACATCGTAATTAATTTTATCCTGCCGTTGTCCATTAAATACTTCGCAAGTGTATCTATATACGTGATGGTTTAAAATATAACTAGACTTCAACTCAACAACTTGTACTGTGCTTTCATTGAACTGGCATTGAATGTCAATACTATGGTGTTGGTATACCATGCGTGGCGCTACAAGTTGTATAGTTTTCACAGTTTTCACTACAGTTCGTAACTCAATAGTTGACAACGTATTTCCAAAAATTGTGTGTTGGCCGGAAAATATGGCTGAAATTTCCCCCAGTCAATGATAAACAGTAAATTTGTTTATTTATTATTTATCTTCAATTTTGGAGGAAATTTCAAATTTTACCTTCAGTTTCTATTAGTGCAATTATAGATAAAAAGTCAAGCAAAAATCATCACTCACATGTAATTTCGAACGAATTATCGATTTATTTTCTTCCTCTGCTAGAGAAAGATTAAACAAAGTTACCTTGCCTGGGCATGATATTGATTTGATCAAAGATAGCAAGCCGGTGAAAGAGACGTACTACTCAGTCTCCCCAGCTTAACAGCACAAAATTGATCAGAAAATTGACAAAATGTTGAGTTCAGGGGTCATTGAGATCAGCAAGAACTCGTGGAACTCATCGACTGTGTCTCAATGCACGTAAGCTCAACTCATTGATGGAAAAAAACTTTTAGGAAAAGACTTTTAGAGACAAACTACATTACGTCACTCGATTTAAAGAGCGCATTCTGGCAGATACCATTAGCGAAATCTGCTAGGGACAAAACAGCTTTTACAGTACTAAGACGGCCATTCAATCAGTTCAGGGTGATAAAAAAGTTAAATTAAAGTAATGCTATTCTAAAATGGTTAATGGGATAATGCGACTTAAGTAAAAGATTAGCAAGATGGAGGTTAAAGCTCCAGGGTTCAAATTTTACATAGTATACCAACGGGGAAAGATATCCTTGTGCCTGATATGCTCTTATGAATATATTGTGACGAAATTGAGGAGTTGGCTGACAGTGTATCTAAAATTTTACAAATAAAAGCGAGTTTAAATGTTTTCGGCGCAAAAGAATTTAAAGAGCATGAATATTTTTTGGCCAGGAATGGTAAAAGAAAATTCATGATTACATCACAAGTTGTGCTATTTGTTAGACTACGGAAGCATTTAATATATACAACAATGACCACTAATAGGTAAATTGTACCAGATAGAGAGACCATGGCAGCATATATATGTAGACCTACTAGGTCCGCACCCCCGTTCGATGTAAGGAAAAACAGTAATTTTTATAGTTCTGGACCACTTGACAAAATTTGTTATACTTAAGCCTCTACGTCAAGCTTCGACGAAAAGTATTAATGAATGTTTAAAAAACGACGTGTTTTGTGCTTTTGGAGTCCCACAAACCATTTGTTCAGACAATGGTTCACAATTTCAGAGTACCAAGCAGAAAGCACTATTGAGTCAGTATGGTATACGTAAATCAAAAACTGCTGTGTATTCTGCTCAGTCGAATATTGCCTCTGAACGAGGAAACCGTTCTGTCATCTCTGCTATTAGAGCATATATAACTGATAAACACAACACGTGGGATAAGTATATCAATGAAATCAGTGCTGCTTTACGAAATGGAATTCATGAGACAGTGCAAAATTCACCTCACTATCTCTTATTTGGTTACCTTATAGTTAATCATGAGAGTGATTATGAAATACTGAAACAGTTGGATACTATTTCCGAAGGTGAAATTCCATTATAATTTGAAGACAGGACCAGTCGAATATTAGGTTGAACAGAAGGTATTTCTAAGAACGCAAAGTAGGGCTCAAAAGAAATTCGGTGCTAACTTTTCTCTCCAATTTGTTAAAGCAATAGTGTCACGGATATTATATAGCTCGACAGCCAGACGACTAACTAACTAATCTTCAATTTGAATACACAATATGCAAATATATATTTATGTGTATATATGTATTTCGATCTACACAATGAAAGTACAAAAGTAGTAAAACGATGTAAAAGCTTAATAAACAATTTGAGCTTTATTGAATTCACCCAACATTTTATGTATGATCATTACGTTCATTAAAATTGTTTTCGATTTTTTTTGTATTCTAATCGAATTCTGCGAACATATCCTCCCATCTATATCCATATCCAATAAATGTATAGTCTATGCAGGGACATATACAGGTAAATAAAACACGTATATGAATTTACCATCGAAACAGTGAAATGAACGAATAAAAAATTGAATTTCAAATTTTGTCGATAAAATTTTTTGTATTTTTTTTAATGGTAATTTAATTTTCCAATAATTGTTGTTGTAATGTTAAATGACATCCAAATACGTCGAGTTACATATATGTTGGCATATACATATATGAAACGGTAGGGTATATTATATAGTGAGGAGCAGCATATGTAGAGAGATAAATACAAAATTTAGAATATTCTACGAATTGTATACATTGAACCGAAGCATTTTCCTCATCATTAATTTCTAATGGTTCGTATAGCCGTTTTAAAATAGGATTAATGTTTTGACTACAGATTAGAAACATATTTACGTCATTTTCCATTTAAAACGATAAAAAATAATGATTTGGAATTAGAATTGCAGTCGCGGGTTAAATTTAGTTATAGTATGTTGAGCTTACAAACTAATATTGTCAATCAGGCTGGTGTAGCAGTCAAAATGTCTCATCAAAATTTTTTTATCAAAAACCTCAAAGGTCGGATAACTTGAAGTGGTTCAAAGTGTTGACCTGTTGTCATGTATGGGTGTGAGAGATGGATCCTGACGGATTGGTGTGATTCGGTCACGGTCTCTAAAATTGATTTTGAGATAACGCGCAACGTATTTAACAATTGATTAAATCCGTGCACATTGGAGACAAAACTCTATTTGAATTCTACCGCAGTCTAGAAAAATTTGCTGGTATATTAGTTGCAGTTAAATCTAAATTATGAAAAACTTTATGATTGCTGAGATTACGCCATCTTATCAAATCTAATGTCCTGGTTCATGAATCAGACTCAAAATCCACGACAAACTCGTCGGTTAGACTATGAAGGGTAACAGTAAAATTGTTGCCGATACCCTAAGCAAACTAGACATATAGATAACAAAGTGGAAATTTCATCAGGAGAAGGACAGAAAACTAAAACATGTATAAATCAGCACCCAAAAAATATTCCTGCGGGCAAACATAAGCATGAACACCGGTTGTTGGGCCAAAACATGAACCGATTGCCAGAGAACATAGGTTAATCGACAAAGTCGGTTCGAAATCAGGGGATTTTAATTACTTTTAAGAAGATTTGAAATATGCATATAGATTTAGATGGTACATCGGCTCCTTCAAATGTTTTATATTTTAACTATAATCGATAGGTTTACACGCTGACCGGAAGCAATACTGCTGCTACACATGAAAGGTCCTACGGTAATATACGCTTTTGAGAACAGTGTATGTAACGTTTAAGAATTTCATTATAGATAAAAATTGACCAAGGCCGTCAATGAAAGAGCCATTTTTTCAGGAATTTTTAAAATGTTAATTTTGCACATAATGTAAACATCACGCTAGAATTCAAGGACCAACGAGTTTATAGAACAATTTCAAAAAGATATTGAAAAGATTTTTCCTAGTTTGGTCCATATCATTCAGACCAGCTATGATTTTAACTTCATTCTAAAATTGTGGAGGAAAGTAAATGTGGTTTTTATATCAAAAGGAGGAACTCGTTCAGATACCCAGCAAATCATTCAATTACCTTTACGTTATTTCTATTAAAAACGATGGAGAAAGTTTTGGATTACCATATAAGAAGTAAGGCTCTAAAAAAGAACCCTCTTCATCGAAATCAGTTCGTTTATTATAGGCTGGAAAATCTACGGTGACGACTCTTAGTAGTTTGATCCTAAAATTAAAAGAACTTTTGATGTTTAAGAAATCGTTGTTTGTTCCTTCATTCATATTAAAATAATATATCCTAAGAATCAATAGGGAGGGCAGCATATGGAAATTGGAATTGAGCTTTCCATAGTTAAGTGGATTGGTTCGATGCTGAAAAATAGAATTATTACAGCTCAATTAGGTAGTGAATCAGTAACAGTCAACGCTTTAAAGAGATGTCCCCAATAAGAGGTATTGTCTCCATTACCTTAATATGGTCAATGGTTTCTGATGACCCTTCTGAGTACCTACAAGATGACTGAACTGTAATAAATAGAAGAAAATTGGACATTATCATTTCCGAACTTATGCAGAATGCACTTGGGCTAATATGGCAATGGTATTTTGGGAAGGACTTAGTGTCAATCCAAATAAAATGGTTATTGTGCCCTTTACCAAGCAGCGAAAGCTTGCGCTTACAACTTTCACGTTAAATGTTAAATGTGTACTTGTTAATTTTTCTTTAAACGATGTGTCGAAAGTCAGAAGAATTCTTCAAACACTGCTTTAGGTATTATTCTCAGCATCGTTACATAATTACGGTGGAAACCGAGAAAATGTTCCGAGAAAGGGTCAAAAACGTCAGGTACAAACTACCAACGCATGATTTCTTGTGAATAATCAGAAGAAACGACAAAAACCACTACTGCCTTTGTTCTAATTAACTATAAGTACTGCGTCAGTATAAATGTCAAAGACCCCCGAATATAGTAAGAATTTTGGTAAAAACTTCCATATACGGATGATCTGATGATCGATGTCAGCTTCGGACATGAGATTTTTGAAAATGATTATTATACCAATATTAGTAAATCTATAATACGCTCTATGTAGGCATGCAAAATTTCGGTAATAATCCGCTTTGCACCCGCTGCTCAGCCATAGATACCATAACCCTTGATTTTGGTTGGAATGATATGTTTGTTGCATGAATTTATGAAAGGTTTTTTCTGCGCACGTGAAGCCTTATAAAGCATCAGGAACGAATCGACTATAATGCACTCAAGTATGCCAAGACGTACGGAATAAACCATTGTGCTCAAAATCACAAAATCTCACATAGCCAACATCGAAAAGATACTAGCAAGAATCAACGTGGATATTGGCAACCACGTGGTTTCTTTTCTAAGAACTCACTGAAGCTTAACGAAAATATTCAGCATTTGGCAGGGAATTACTTGTAATAAATCTGTCATTAAAACACTTTAGATATTTTGTAGAAGGTCGGGATTATACCATCTACAATGGCCACAAACCTCTGACTAGAGAATTTAGGTATAAAACTGAACGTATAATACAAGACAAGCACACCTTTTGGATTAAATCAGTCAGTTGACTATATGAATATTTGGCGTGTAAAAAATCAAAACAATGTCGTTGCGGATACATTATCCCGTACGATAACCACGATTGAGCACAAAGCGGCACCAGACAACAATAAAACAAATACAATCGAAATAGTTGAAGCTAATTCTGACTGCAAAAAATCACTCAGATACGAAAACGAGACTTAGAATTTCAGAATTTATATTTTGGTTTTGGACATACCTATGGCTTTCAAATAAACCGCAAAACAGCAACTGAAATCAATCCATAAATTGCAAAACCGTTATAAAAGCATACAAAGGCATCTTTAAGGTATAATTTGAATTTCCACCAGGTCAATTTGTACATGTATGCACATGGACATAGTCGAAAAACTTCCACAGTCTAACGAATATTCATAAATTTTAATTTTTGTCGACCGATTTCAACACAGAATTCTATTTCTTGATTTGAGATCTAGTCGAAATCATGAACGAGCAAGGAAAACTCTTCGTTGAATTAACGAAACTTTTGGGGTTTTATTGCATACAAACAACCATTTATCACCCTCAAGTGTATGATATAGTCATACGTCTCCATAGACAGCTTAAAGCTGCACTCCGGGCTCGATGTAATACAATACATTGGAAATCAGTAATACCTATAATGATTCACTTGGCATTCGACTCACGGTTAAAGTAGATCTTAAGTGACCACCAGCTAAGATGGTTTACGGTCAAATTATCAAACTACCTGGTACGTCTATTATTAATAATTTCCAAAAATCCACTTACATCTCAACGGCCATTGACCAACTACGCAAAAGTGTTTATGCAAAATCTTGTCCCCACAGCAACACGACAATCTATAATCGAAGAGATATATTTGTTCCAAAATCGATTAAAAATTTTTTTTACTGGATTTCATACTCCATACAAAAGACTACATATAAAGCGACATTAAGTTTATGGTGACATTTTGTTATGTTTATCAATGGAAAACAACAATTAGTATCTATCAATTAACAAAAAGCGAATATTGTGTTCCTTTGATCGGATTACAGCGTTCCGAACCAACAAACTCGTTCGCGTTGATGCAGCCACAACACTTTTTTACATGGTCCTTCAACTACGTCGGGGTACTTGCATCTTGCAAATTACAATTTCCAACTTGCAAACTTGCAACTTCCAACATGCAATTTTCAACTTGCAATTTCCAACTTGCAACTTGCAACTTCCAACTTGCAACTTGCAACTTACAACTTACAAGTTCCAACTTACAACTTGCATCTTGCAATTTCCAACTTGCAGCTTGCCACTTGCAACTTGCCACTAGCAACTGGCAACTTGCAACTTGCCACTTGCCACTTGAAACTTTAACTTCCAACCTACAACATGCAATATGTAACTTGCAACTACACCGCACAACGAAAGCCAAATTTAATCAAACTTTAGTTGAATTTATGCAATTCACTTTAATTGCCTTAGGCGACAATCAATATTATTTTAATTGCAAATAAAAGTTAAACTCATCACCCAGTTTTTATATTGCGCTAATTGGCAAAAATCGCAGAAAACCTTTCACATGGGTGGATTTGCTGATTCCTTAAACAACGCATAATATTTACAACAAATGTTCAGTAGTGGGCTTTCGTTCCTGCAAAACATTTGAATGCGCATTGAACATCTAACCATAGATATGATCGAAACATTTTCAATCATAACCAACTGTAAATTATTTAATAGGGAATTTGCGAAAAAACTGTAGAAATTGATCAAGATAATCCTAAAAGGAGGCAATTTAATATTACATCAAGCGCACGATCAAATCAGTTAACTTAAAAGTATTCAAGGGCATGCGTATAGTAATCATATCAAAAATTGAGTGGAGTCCATTTTATATATACACTAACCTGTTCTACTTGCGTAACCATAACAGTTTTCAGTATCTAATTAAAAATCTATGTCTTTTAATATACCTCACTACCACAAATAAATAACACCAACACTTTATTATCCATTTTATATTCACTTTGTGATGTTGATCCATTCAACATCTACGGTAATTACAATAACTTTTATCATCATGATCATAGTAATTATAATAACAATAATCATAAAAATGTTCTTAATAATGTTGATAAAACATTTAAGATAATCAATTTTTAGTTATAAAAAATTTAGAGTTTGTGTGCACAAAAAAAATACACAGTACATCCGAAGCCCCTAATGACTAATTACAAGACTAAAAAAAAACAATTAAAAATTTTATTTGGGCACAAAAAAAAATCAATAAATGAAACTGGTTATCCGTCCGTGTGTATGTATAGATAGGAATAGAAATTAGGTAGGGTTGGTAAAAGGGCGAATTTGATTTTTTTTTATCATAACAATAATAATTAGTCTCTGTATAAATTTAATAGACGAAACTTAATTTTATGATTTATATTTTTGTGTAGCAATAAAAAATTAGAAAAGTTAACTTTTTTTTACCAAATAAAACCTTTGTTGTATTGAATGGAGGAAAGAAATATATTTTGCAAAACCGAGCTTTTACAGTGCTTTTTTCATTGTACATAGGGGTGAGCAAAACGATGTCACCGTGTTCAAAAATGTACAACATGATTGTGCTAAATTCTGTAGATGGACATTTTTTTAAAAAAGACTTCAGTGATGTGCAAAGAGGACTCATCCTATGAGAAATTCAACTGGCCAAGAAGAGACTTCTCAGAGGAGAAGTCAGTCACTGATCAATCTTTTTTGCTTAAGATTATTCTTTATCTCGAAACATCTCATAATGTATATTAGATTTTTCTGGATTTCTGACAAGCGTTCTACACAATTCATCTAAAAATCTTATTGTTTGCTTCGCAATGCCTATAAGACCTGACAATCATATGTCTTTTAGTAAACTGACTTTAATTGCACTCAGCATGTTTTGTCAAAGTTTGGAAGCTTTTAGGAATTTTTTCATTAAGCTCTAGAATTTGGCAAATATAAAATCTTTTACCTCAATTAGGAATTAATACTTTGTGAAAGCGAAACATTTAAGGACAACACCAGAGAATAATAGAGCTACTGGCCTCGTGGGGTAAAAATTATAAACAGGAGAAACATTTTGTTAACAGTAAACAGTATCAAGCCTTTCAATACCTACCGTTATCAAAAAAACCATCGACTTAACTATTTCCTGGCGTAAAGTGAGTTTCAAAAGTGGCCTCGAACTATGTCATATTCAAAAGAAATGGATAAAGGAAAATGTTATTTTTATACCTCAGCGGGAAAACGCCCTCATTGCAATTCTAAAGACCATAGGCCATTAGGTCTATTAGCATATCTTATTATTTCTTGAAAATTTTAGAAAAACAAATATAGGCTTACTTTAAGGGCTCAATGTACGGCCTTGAAGGTGTAAGGGCGTTACCACCTCAGCCTGATTATTGAAAGGGGATATCAGTAAACTGCTCTCCATTTCCTATGTGGAACTTGGTCAATGAACTGTTTTATTAAAACCTTTCACTTTTATTACGGCAAATATGAAAGCAGATGGATTTGCGCGACAAGGCACCAACTGCCCCATCTTACCATGCAAGGTGGATATTGAAGATCCACATGCTACAAGCAAACTGCTCCTTAAAGAAGAATCTTATAAAATTACGAAAAATAGATGGGCCAATTGTACCTCACGCGTAATTGCTAGACAGATTCGACCTTATATAGACTTGAAAGATCTAACCAGTTAATATCTTTACAACGGTGTAATATTAGCACAGTTGTAGGTGTCATTACTGAATACTGTCTTATCGGTAAGCATGCGAGTAGACTTGGTATTTTCTTTCATGATTACTATCGATGTTGTAAGGACGAAACAAAAGAGGAAACAATAATTCTACTCGAGCAGATAGAATTAAAAGCCCCTCACCTCTAACAAATCTGAGACATTCTCCTATATTAGCGAAAAGACATCACGTCAAGACGACAATGAAATGACCTTAAAATGTATCTCGCTTGAGATCCAGAATAATGAATTAAAGATTAAATGCTAGCAATACGTAGACACGATGTAGTAAATACCAAGATATTATGGTAAACTTACAAAACTGAATTGAAACAAGAGCAAATGAAACCTTATGAAATGTGAGCAATGTAAGAGATTTCAACATACTCAGAGCTCAAATTTTGGCAGTGACAGAGGAACCTGCTCAGTTTAAAGCAATATCCAATAATAATATCAAAATAACCACGCAGTTTGAAAAATACTACCGTAATATTAAAAACTTCTACTTAGTGATATAAAGAAACTGAAGCCAATAATAAGGATAGTACACTATATAATATGACATACTTATCAATTTAAAATTGAAAGATGGTATAGAGTCGTGAGAAGAGGTCTACCGTCTTCTACCGATCGCGAAGAGATCACGTACATAAAAAGTCAACAATTAATAATAAGAAAATTATGAGGCACTTTCCATTGTTTTAAGTTGACCTGTTGCAAGGAGAAAGTCATAAAAACATATACGGAATTATAAGAGGCTGCTTTATTGCAAGGTGTCTATTGAAACTCCAAAAAAGGTAGCAGGTATACCTCAGTGTAAAAATTGCCAACAGTTAGGATGCCCGAAGAACTTCTGAAATAGACAAGCCAAATGTGCAGAGAACCATCAAATAAATCAATGTGAAAAACCACGAAATGTTATGCCAACTTGGGAACTGTGCGTAGAAAAAGGTTATCCGGCTTGTTATAAAGGTAGCCAGGTATATCAGAAAAGCTAAATGCTCAGTTACCAAAAATCATCATCAGTGGTTTGACGCCTACAGCAAAAGCCAAACAAAAAATAAGATAAAATTAGAGAGGTGGTCTCTTACGTCCAGGTGACCAAAACCACAAATAACATGGAAAATCAAGAAATCAAAATTACACAGAAACCTGTAATTAATAAACCAACCATTAGTAATATAATGAAGATACTCACGGAATTTCTGGCTGAAATTTCAGCCAGCTTACTAACTGGGCGGAAAAGCTTGAAGATAATTCCAAGCTACCAAACAAAACGACAAAAAAAGGATATGAATGTAGCGTTCCTACATATAATAGCCCGAAAAGCTAACGGGCTTTTTGCAAGAGCCCAAGAACTAGATTAATTTCTATTGATCAACAATATAGAGGTATCTTTAAAAGCTAAGACACATTTTACAAAGAAAAACTTTATTAAAAATATGGAAAATAATCATATTGGACATTGCATCCAAGTGGTCGTGCTCAAGGAGGTACAGCAATCTTAATTAAACAAAATATATTACATTTCTAACAAGAGGAAATAAAAGAGCCATTTATGTAAGCTACCATAATAACAATAAACCATGGTTATGCTGATCTAACTTTAGGGGCGACCTACTATACCCACCTAGTAGGTCCATTTTTAATAAACTTTGACCACGGTTCATAATAGGAGGTGACTAAAACTTGAAACACACAGCATAGGGATCACGACTCATAACACCAGGAAAAGAAAAATAACCTAAGCGCAATTGAAACGTCGGGTTATGAATATCTTTCTTCGCGTAAGCCAATCTATTGGCCTAGACATTAACAAAGTTCCTGATTTAATTGATTTTTATATCTCTAAAGGATTAGTCTCGAATTACATTGAAGTTGAAGGTGCTGAAGATCTAACTTCGGAGTACAATAGTCGTTAAACAGAAAATTAAATTTAATCCCACTAATAAATTTACGGATTGGGAATTATTTAGAGAGAATTTGGACAACCCGATTGAGTTCAAAGTTTATCTCAAAACTAAACAAGAACTCAAAATACAAGCTAGATATTTTATTAACTCTATGCGCAAATCAGTCAAAGAGGTCACAACCGTATTAAGGGAGAAAGATGAACAAAAGATAAATTACCCACTAGAGATTCGTGAACTGATAAAAAAGGCGTAGGAAAAAACGCATATGGCATAGAACCAAAAATATTATCGACAAAAGAGAATTTAACCGAGTAAGTAATAAAGTTAACTGAGACTTACACTGAAAATTATTTGTAAGGGCTGGGTCCTGGAGCGGATAAAAACTTTTCTCTTTGGAAAGCTACTAAAAGATATAAAGGACCAATAATCCAAGTGCCACCTATAAGGAACACAAGTGGAGAATGGATGCGTAGTAATGATGGGAAAGCTGAACTGTTTGCACAACATCTGTCATCAGTATTTCATCCACACGATATTCGATCTAGGAATGATCCCAAATCAGTCTATATATCTCCATTAAATATTTTTAGTGTGATCCCACTAGAAGTCGCACAAGAAAAAGATACGAACCTGAATCCCAAAAAGTCAACTGAAATTAACGAGATTTCTCCAAGGCTATTTAAGGAGTTATAAAAGAGAGCAGTTATTATGTTAACTTATATATATATATATATATATATATATATATATATATATATATATATATATATATATATATATATATATATATATATATATATATATATATATTTATATATATATATATATATATATATATATATATATATATATATATATATATATATATATATATATATATATATATATATATATATATATATATATATATATATATATATATATATATATATATATATATATATATATATATATATATATATAATGCTTGCTTTAGACTTACATATGTGCCTAAGTATTTCTAGGCTGTACAAATATATTGATAATAAAAAACTAAAAAACCCTGGGAGCAACTGGTATGATACAGGCTAGTTTCTTTGTTACCTACTACCTCAAAGTTGTTTGAGAAATTATTATTGAAACGACTAAAACCATGATCTATGATCATTATACCTGTTTCTAGTTTGGATTCAGGAACAAACACACCACCATTGATCAAGTTCGTCGCGTCACTGCAAAGATAGAACAAGCTTTTAAAGATAAGAAATATTGTCC
This sequence comes from Tipula confusa, assembly GCA_963556175.1. Taxonomy (NCBI): domain Eukaryota; kingdom Metazoa; phylum Arthropoda; class Insecta; order Diptera; family Tipulidae; genus Tipula; species Tipula confusa. The sequence goes on from OY744476.1 coordinate 164,563,263, forward strand.
TGCCATATTTCTAGACGTTTCACAGACTTTTGATAGAGGGTGACTTAAGAATCTCATCTTTACGATAAGTAAAATAGTGTCACAAAATTACATTCAACTGCTGTATTACACGAAGATACACACTCTAACTTTTTCCCAGCCAGAGCAGGAGAGACCTAGGGTAGCGTATTAAGGCCTTAACTATATATTTTCTACACTTTCATTATACCCACAATGGAAACATCTTTCATCAAAAGTTTTGATAGTTGATTCTTCATGAGGTTGATTGCATTAGTGCTCTTGATATCCAGAGAAGATCGTTTTAATCAGTCAATCTTTTTCGCTTAAGATTATTATTTATCTCGAAACGTCTCGTAATGTCTATTAGATTTTTATGGATTTCTGGCAAGCGAATTACTCAATCTATCGAAAAAGCTTATTGTTTGCTTGGCGATGCCTATAATTCCTGACAATCAAATGCTTTTTAGTAAACTGACTTTAATTGCACTCAGCATGTTGTGTCAAAGTTTGGAAGCTTTTAAGAATTTTAACATTAAGCTCTAGAGTTTGGCAAAGAGACGCTCTGACCTCGATAATCTTTTATCTCAAGTTGGAATTAATACTTTGTGAAAGCGAAACATTTAAGAACAACACCAGAGAAAAATAGAACTACTGGCCTCGTAGGGTGCAAATTATAAACAGGAAAAATATTTAATTAGCAGTAAATAGTTTCAAGCCTTTCAATACCGGCCAATATCAAAAAACCATCGACTTAACTGTTCTCTGGCTTGAGGTAGGTTCCAAAAGTGGCCTCGAACTATGTCATATTCAAAAGAAATGAACTTAAGAAAATGTAATTTTTATACCTAAGGCGAGTAAACCGTTAATGGTGTAAGGCCATGATTATTTTAAGGAGAAATCAGTGGAAATTGCACTCCATTTCCCATGTGAAATTTGGTCATAAATGAGTTGCTATTAAATCTGAAAGAGAATGGGCTTTAAAGTGGTTGCATATGCGGATAATGTTGCAATTGAAGCTTTCTGTAAATATCTTTGTTCTATCAGAGATATTATGCAGAATGGTCTTAGTGTTAACTCTCTTAAGACTGAATTAGTTCTTTGTGCGAAAAAGTTTAAACTTCTTCATTTCGCCGGCTCCTTGGGGTTGTTTTGAATATTGTAGACACAATTAAATTCTTGGGTCTTATTTTGAACAGCAAAATAAGCTGGAAGCCAAATATTCTGGAAAAAGTAAACAAGTAAAAATGACATTAGCTCTCGTTCGTTGGCTTTACATTTCTGTAGTGAGACCAATTCTAATGTATGGAGTTACAGTTTAGAGGCCCGCCATTAAAAACAGTGACAAACCTAAAGTTTTTGATAAGAGTACAAAAAACTGCTGCCTTGTATAGTAGTGGTGCACCTAGGAGCATTCCTACTCAATCACTAGAGATTCTCTTTCATCTCATCCGTTTTGATATCTCACGGCCAAGCAAGTGGTTTTGAATACAGATATAAGACTAAAAACAATTTATCCGGGTCCTTACATTATGGGACACTCGTCTATTCTAACGAATAAAGATCCCCAAATCTATTGACTTTACCATCTCGACATCATCACTCGAAGTTAAATTTCTATTGGGTGTATGCATTAAAAACTCGATTTTTTTTATGAAATTTGAGCCTTTATTGTGAAAAAATGATACAAGATTTTTTATTCAAAGTATTGCTCATCGCTACCCACTACCTTTTCCCATCTTGCTGGTAGTTTATGGATCCCATCCCAGAAAAATTGCGCTGGCTTGGAGGCCAAAAACAAATCGAGCCAATTTTCGATACCTTAAACTGAAGTGAAGCGTATTCCTGATAGGGCATTCTGCATGGATCGAAATAAGTGGTAGTCGAAAGGAGCAAGGTCTGGGCTATAAGGCGGGTGAGGCAGAATTTCCTATCCGTTATTCTCCAGGTAGTTTTTGCCTGGCGCCGCAATATGTGGCCGAGCGTTATCGTGGTGGAAAATGATTGATTCGTGTCTGGTCGCATACGTTGGCCGCTTGGCCTAGATTTTCTGCTTCAATCGGATCAATTGTTGACGATAGTTGGGCATTGATGATTTGGCCACTTAGCAATGGCTCATAGTGGATCACTCCAAGCTGGTCCCACCAAACGCACAGCTTGACCTTGGCCCGTGAATATTGGGCTTTGGTGTTATAACGACGGCGGTGACGTGCCGTTGTTTTAATTATTCAGAATTGGATGTTCAGAATTGCAAAGTAGAGCTCAGTTTCAATCTGAAGGGGAATTTAGTTACTTTACACTCTTTATGTATATTTATGCACAGTGTACATGTAGCGTTAGCGAATTATATGAATGTGCACGAAATATCTGAATAATTGTTTTGTGTTTGTGTAGCAAAGTCACAACAGTGTTGTTGGGCCGGCCTCACCTTTCTTGACATACACTTTTTTGCGCTTAGGATTATCGTAATGGATCCATTTTTTGTGACAATACGATGCAAAAACGACTTCTTTTTGTGGCGCTCGAGCAGCATTTCGGACATGCAAAATCATCTTTTCACGTCTCTTGGCTTCAACTCGTATGGCACCCAATTTCCCATCTTTTGGATGAATCCTAAAGATTTTAAAAGACTGAAAATTGTTGCTTGATCAACTCCCAATGATTGTGCAAGTTTTTCTTGCGTTTGACATGAATCTTGATCGAGTAATGCCTCCAATTATTCATCCTCAAACTTTTTCGGCTGACCAGGACGCTCTTTGAATTTAAGCTCAAAATCACCAATTTTAAAGCGACTAAATCAATCAAAGCACTGTGTTTTTGCAAGAACATGCTCACCATACAAATCCAAGAGCAAACGATGACTTTCAGTTGCAGTTTTGTTTGCGAAAAAGTGACTCAACAAAACTTCCCGCAAATGCTGTTTTTTTCGCCAATTTGATAAATTTTCCATCGTTGCAATCGGTTGAATATGCACAATCGAAAAAAAAAATGTTAGCTGATTTTGACAGGTATTAAATAGGGCTTTCAAATGATATATGTCCACGATGAACTTTAACGCATAAACAAGTAATGGCATCTAGGATCAAATTCCGGTTTTTAATGCATACATCTTATAACTGATATTTCTTCCAGAGAGGACTGGTCGAGTTGAGTTGTTTTAAAGTTATGTTTTATTAACTTTTCAGATGGCACGCAAATTGATGGAAATGTCGCCGGTTCGGTTTTCTACGAAAAAGTAAATGTAAATCTCTCTTTCCACCTCCCCGGTCATTGCAGTATTTTTCAGGCAGAGCTTATATGCAATCAAGGAACCATAGACTGGATGAACCATCATGTAATATCTTTAAGAGATAGTGGCGTTATTATGTACAGTCAAGCTGCAATTTAAGTTCTACAATCAGGCTTTATCATGTCGAAAATATCCCAAACCTGGCTTTCATATCTTAACGAGATGACTGAACAGTTCAACCCTATATGGGTGCCAGGGTATTTCATTATTACGGGGAATGTGAGAGCCGATAGAATTAAAAATGAAATTCTCAAGGTACACATTGAAATTCCACCTGCTACATGCAAACTTTAAAGAAGAAGCTTAAAATCTATGCAACGGCGTAATATTAGCATAGTTGTGAGTGTCATTACTGAACACTGTCTTATTGGTAAGCATGCGAGTTAGGCTTGGTATTTTCTTTCATGATTAATGTCGAAGTTGCAAGGGCAAAGAAGAAGAGGATAAAAAAAATTAATTAATTATTCACCTATCCTAGTCTGGCTCAAAACACTGACTTAAGTTTTTGGAAGCTCACCTCCTGTGTGATCTGACGGAACTCGGTAAATTGAGCGTTAGACATATCCAGTGCTTCGTTAGAAGCTCAAATTTTTTTCAGTAAGGTAGTGCGAAGAAGCAATCCTTGTGGTATGGCTATAGACCATATGTGTCTTGTCCTTTTGGGTGGTCACTTTAACCTAACCTATTCTAAGGACAGTACATTGGACCGTTGATTTAACTAGGTCCTAAATGGCAATTGTGAAAAAAAAATTGGGATCCACTGTATGATTTTTGGTTTCCGTTGGTCTCAAAATCAATAATTTCAAAAACAAAAAGTATCGTCACAGTTTCTTATGATAATTGTGGAGGAGAGAATTTGTAAGCGCATTTTGGCACTACCCGTCGTGCTTTTAATGCTCTACGTCCACTGTTGAAGTCAAAATACTTAGCAAATATCGACGAGCTGAAGTATATCGACGAGTTGATAACATTCGAATCGGGCGTATGATATATGGTTTAAACGCAACCATAACGCACTTACCGAATACTCTTCAGCATTTAAAATTTGATGAAAACTCCTGATTTTGTCCATGAAGTAATAAAAAGCGAATAAGCTGGGTAAGACTCGTTCTGTGAGGAAAGCCAGTACACAGGTCACCTTTAACAACGATGGCTCCTCGGTATAAGAATGACCTAGTCTCGTTTGGCTTCCTAGTAAAATACGAAAAACTATCTGGGCCTTGTGCCTATCTTTTGAAATATTCAATGACTTTTTGGTTTCAAATTTTAAATTGGGCGTGATAAAGTGATCCATGCCAACTATAAACATGCGTGAACAAACTACAGAAATAGTACATCAAGATAATTTGTATTATAGTTAAAAAAAAATTTCATACCGAGGTACAACAAGTATTTGCGTAACATGTTACTGACATCGGTATTCTAACGATCAGCCAAATAATTCCCAAATACTGAATGCCCCTTAAGAAGTAACATTCGGCAAATATTTAATTATTATGTTATTCGAGTGAGTCATTTAATTTTTAAATAACGTTTATAAGGATTAAAGCTCACTCTTAGTTGTTGAAAACAGCAAAGATCACATGATGTTAGAGATTCTGTGTTTTTGAATTGGCCGCCAATTTCAGAGAATTTTTTTTTAATAAGTTATAACGGGATCGGGATCAAATCGTGCAATAATACGATCTTGTCTTAAAAAGTTTTGTATTTAAAAAATCTTGCATTACAAATTTAACACTAAGTTGAGTCCACTAAAAATACACCGAGCATTATTTAATGTGCCCAACTTACGTAACTTTTTATATCTTTAAATGGTCGTTATATCTTTTTTCTGTTAATGGAACCTGCAATACAGGAAAATATATCGGTATGACACTAAACTATCAGCTCGCATATTCATCTCACTGTCAACTTGCGGCAAGGTGAGTTTTTATTTGCTTCAAATAAAGCATTAGCACATTTGAAAACCATTCGGATCTTTGAACACACTCATAATAATTCAGAGGGCTTAAAAAAATCAAGAAAAATGCTGATGGTATCTTTGAAGGGAACAACTTTCGGTTCTTTTAATAAAAAAGCTCACCAGAACCCCATAAGTAGATTGGTAATACGTTAAGAAATATCATTTTGACATACACATAATTATTTTTCAAAACATTTAAAATAATGAGGGTAAAATTATTTTCAATCCGATTTCTGTTAAAACCAACTTCCAAAACACTTTCAAAGCTGCATTCACCAACGAAAACATTTCCTAGAATCGAAAACGATAAGTAATTTTCACCATACTAGACCATAAATCGTAAAATTAGCATATATCAAGTCGAATAAATTAAAATTTCCTAATCGTGTAAAGTTCGAATTAAGTATCGCACACCCCGTCTTGTCTATATACCAAATACTTTATTACCTACATAGATTACGAATACAAGGTATTTAAAAAACTTACAAAATATAAAAAAAAAATTTCAGATTATATGAAAAAAGAATAAGCATCCCTACATAAGTACATGTACATTGTGTATATAGACATAAATCTTTCTTCCTTATTATATTTATAATCCTTTTCGAAAAATGTATATACTTATGTACATGTATATATATATATACAATATAATATAGAGACATAAATTGAAAAAACATGAATAGAAAGGCAAAAATCTACTTTGTTTCTTATCAATCTTAAAAAAAAAAAAAATCAACATATAAAACAAAAAACACTTGAAAATAAAGCTTAACGATGAATATACAAAAAAAAAAAAGAAGAGCTTTTCCTCATTTTTAATCATACCACACTCACACAATTATCACAGACTTTTTATTTTGTTTTCATATAATCATTATTATTACAATGATTTTTACTACCACCCCTCGCCTTTTACCACCCTCTTCCTTCCCAACTCATCCGACCATTGTCATGTTAAACTCGTACTCGTTTTATATATAGATGGAATTTCTACATCAACACTTTACAATGTATTTTCACTCTACTTTATCATCTTTCCATATTATAGTAGCATGTATAGACGAAAAATAATCATCACAAGAGGAACAAAAAAAGCTCAACTTTACTACAGCCAGCTACTACTACTACTACTACTATACACAAATAATACTTCTTAAACTTTTTTTTACATAAAGAAATCCAACTAAAAATATTAATCTTTGCGGATTAAAAACGAACAACAATAAAAACTGAAAATTGAATTTTCTCTTGTCTATGCTAGTGTGAGTATCTTTATATGTGAATGTAATTAACGTTTAAGAGAGCTTTTATTTTATTCGACTTAGTGTGCTGATGATAATGTTGATGATGGTTCGGATAATGGTAATAACACGTTTGGTTTGAAGTGAATTGGGTGTTTGATGACTTTTAAATTCGTTTAAAATGCAAAACCTAACAACAACTACATAAATGGGGGTATGCAAACATTTTTAAATATTTGCCGCAGAAATAGATGGCAAATGCTAATTCTTGTACTAGTACAAGATTTACAAAAAAGGTCGTAAAATACTAGATGCTGTGAATATTGTGAAAAATAAAAAAAAAAGTAAAAATGTGAGGTCCAAAGATCAAAAATCACATGAAAATGTCGAAGACCAGTGATTTTTTAAATGTTCAGGCAAACTTATGATTCAACCAAGAAACGCAGGTCATTGCAACTTACCTGATTGGTATGAACAATATCATATTTGATCAACTGAATAAAATGCAACTTTTACTATACAATCCAACAAAAGCTGGTTAGTTATATGAACACATCATTTAGAGTAGCAATTTGGAATGCAAGGTGCACAAAGTCGATCGGCTTAATTAACAAAGGCCAATTTTAAACACCATGTAAAAATAAAAAACGAAGAAAAAACCATTTATGTCACTTCTGTACTCAAATTAAACAAAATACAGCTTATTGTTTTGGAAATATAGAGGATTCCCGGCCTAAGTTAAAAAAAAGAACTATATTATGTTACGGCCACCGTAATAAAGAACCAGAATAAATTAAAGCATTATTATATTTTGCATGTGACAAATAGTTGTCGTGCAAAAGTATCAAAAATAAAGGTTGAACCGCGGCATATGGTTGTCGCGCAGAGATTAATGAAAAAAGATGTTGAGTCGAGGTTTATAGTTGTCACGTGAAAATCGAGCAGAAAGTCCATCTTGCTTTAGAGCTTTCACGAGGGGAGCTGATGGTAAATCATCATTGACTAAATTAGGATTGAGTTAACGTAGGGTACTTGAATTTTTATATTTTGAGTAGAATGTTTGAGTTCTTATTTTTTATCAACATGGATCACACTACCTGTGCTCCTCCGGATTGTGTCCGATATGGCGTGCTTGGAAATGAAGATTATGATAGAATTTTGAATTGAGGGAAAGGAAAAAAAATATAAGAGAGAAGGATGAACTATTTGATTGGTTGTTTTGGGAAAACCCGGGAATAGTTCTATAAGATGTACTAATTTAATTTCTCGAGTCTCCTCCTTAAGGAAATGGAAAATCAAATGAAGACTGGCACGACATACTAGACAAAGGGTGTCAAAATGATCAGTGAAAGGCATAATGAAGGTGAAGAAGATACTTAACTGAAACGAGAGTGCCTTGCTGGTTCTAGAGAACAGCATCTTGAGTCGCTGGAACAATATTTTGAAAAAACGTCAACCAGAGAGGGGATCAGTGTACTAACTTAATCCGAACTACAAATATTTCAGAGGAGATTGCAAAAACGATTTGAATTGTTTGAGGAAGCTGATTGGGCTTATCGAAGAAGCAACATATTTGTCACGAGCAACCTTCACGCGCATGAAGGGAAACAATTTATCTTGGCTATGGCCAAGGTCCTGGATAGGATGGAAAGGCTGGAGAAGAAAGAGCAAGGCTATAATCCATCGAGTCAGGTTACCTCAGGGAGTCGATTACCAACTGTCATTAAGGTGGAAACAAGACAACTTCCGCAGCTTGGAAGATTTGAGGGTGATACAGTGGGGTGGCCAGCCTTTCGTGAATTGTTCTTGACTGAAGTGGACGCTAGAGATTATGACCCAGTAACTAAGTTGCTATATTTGATTGTTTTGTGCTTGTTTCGGAAAAACCGCGGTCACTTTGGGCCCCTGGTAGCCTACCCGTGACAATTATAAAGCTGACTGGGAAATCTTAATGAAGACATACGATGATAAGTATCACGTCATTTATTGTAGACTAGGAAAAATTAATGCGGTTTCAAATCAGGACCGCGAGAACTATGACTCATTACGAACTATTCTAGATTCAATGGATTCAATAAACAGTGAAACCCGTCAGATGGACACTATTGCTCTGCGGGCTCAGTTATGGGACCAAATTTGGATAAACTATGCCAAACAGCAGTTGCCCAAAACACGTTGGATACGTAGAAATAACATCGGAACCGAGATGGAGCGGGTAATCTGCTAAGTCTAGAACAGTTTAAACAATTCCTAGATGTTAAATCAAAGGGCAGACGCGAGTGCGGAGGGAAGAGTTTGGGGGTCTCAAGGGATGCCAAGCCAAAACATCAATAGCAATTACAGTCAATTGGCCTAGTTATCGATCTATCGCCAAATGCCTTTTTTCCCACAGCATGTTTTCGGTTAAAATATGCAACCAAGTTTTCACGACCGATAAGAGTAATTTGTGACTCTGGTGCTCAAACCAATGTTATTACAGAACAAGTGGTAAAAGAATTGAAGATAGTTCGATCAGCTACCACCACATCTATTCGGGGATTAGATGTCAAAGTGGCAGAAATCAAAGGCGAGGTTCAGTTAGAATTTAGGCAATCCCTTACTGAAAGGAAAGTAGCCCGGTGCAAAATTTGTGATATTGTTGGATGGAATCTCGGATCAAATTTTAGCCAACCATCTTCGTGAAGGAATATATTGAAATTCGGCAGGACTACTCGCCCAGAACACCTCATTTGGATATATTGTTTCTAGTAAGGGATTGCAACCCAACACAGGAAGAGAGCCGCATAATATTGCACTAATTGTGAAAGATAAATTACTGATGCAAAAATTATGAGAAATATATGAGGTGAATGAGTAGGTATTAACGGCGGAGCATCAATACTGTGAAGACAATTTTAAAAGTACAGTTGTGAAAACTGGAAGTCAATATAGTGTTACAATACCATTGAAAATGGATGCTGAATTAGGAAATTCAAGAGCTATGGCGTTAAACCGATTTTACTTTCAAGAAAATAAATTTAGACGAGACCCAACATATAAGAAGTTTTACATTGAATTCATGTTACAATTTGAGAAATTGGGACATATACATAGGGCAACTAAATTAGATGCGATGGAGTTACATAACTTTATTCCTCATCATGCAGTTTCAGTGGATCGTAAATTTAGGGTGGTTTTTGATGGATCTGTCAGAACCACCAATGGGAAGTCCTTAAACGTTATACAATATACGGGTTCACGCCTGCAAAAGGATCTTATGGATATAGTCTTGAAATTTCGTTCTGGCAGATGGGCTATCACAGCGGATATTTGCAAAATGTTTTGTCAGGTAGAAGTTCAACTAGTACATTGGAATTTGCCAAATAATTTTATGGAGAACAGATCCAGAGTCACCATAAGAGCAAAACTGGTAATTTAAGGGCTGTGGCTTGGGGAGTAGCTTGAATGAACCATTATTGTTGATCATGCAACCAGAATAGAAAGATTTTTATGAGGAATTAAAGCTAATCAACAAAGTGAGAATACCAAGACGGTTAAACATATGTAGTGATTCCCCAGAACAGAAAGCTTAAATTCATGGGTTAGCGGACGCTTCAAATAAGGTATATGTCATAAGGTAGTGGTGTTAAATTGGCTAAAGAAACCGGTTAATGAGCTAAAACCATTCGTTACCAACTGAGTTAGCAGAATACTAGAGAAGCTGTCGATAAAGCAGTTCCATCATGTCAGATCAGAGCATAATCCAGCGGATCTGATATCCCGCAGAAGAAGGGCTGAATAATACCTTGTGGTGGCAGAGACTGCAGATGCTGAGAGCATGTATATCGTATACGTATGTCCTATACGTCGATATACGTAGGTCGTATCACAGCATACGTAACTCGATTCTGCAGACGGTGCTTTCTACCAATTCAAAAGCGCATAGTTAGTAACAAGGGGAAGAACAGGAGCAATTTCCGGGTCATTTTTGGATGACCGGGAAAGCTTGAAACTACCGGAGAGCGAGGTTGTAACCGAATCCTTGCAAGGGAACCAAGATGTCGTCTACGGACTAAAAGTTGGAGAAAAGGATAACGCACTAAATTATTGGTTGATGGTTGAGCAAAGACGATCGTTCTCGAAAGAATATCACGCTATACTTCATAAAAGAGACATTTCGAAGTCTAGTCAACTTTGGGCATTAACGCCATGGATAGATGAGCGAGGATTGTTGAGAATAACTGGAAGATTGAATAAGACGCAATTACCATTAGATCAGAAAAAACCAATTATATTGGACCAAAAGGGAATACTAACCAGGAGGATGGTCATAAAAGCCCATGAAAACTTGTGTCATGGAGGCGTGAAACTATGTACGCAGTAATTAAGAAACAAATACTGGATTCTGTAGAGTCGGGTTCTGTTGCGTAGCATGGTGCATCATTGTGTGAAGTGTTGCAGATATAGATAGGCATTTGCTCCATAGCTGATGTTGGGTCTACCAACCTATTGGTTAGAACCCACACAGGCATTTTATCATTGTGGCATCGATTACCCAGGACCCGTACAATTGAAGTAATGTCGTAATGTCTCAGTCTAAGGTTACATTGCCATATATGTACGCATGGTTTACAAGGCAATGCATCTAGAACTATAGTAAGCGGGTTGGATACGGAATCATTCATAGCTGCATCAACGCGTTTCTTCAATTTACGCGCTAGAACAGTCCATCATATGTACACTTGGGTCCTGCAAGAGGCGATTGAAGCTTCAAACTCATTCGATCCAGTGGCATTTTAACAAGCCGAATGCGCCGCATCTTGAGGGCCTATGGGAATCAGCAGTAAAGTAGTTGAAGCATCATCTCAAAAGAGTGGGAGAAGAACAATTGTATACTTATGAAAATCTGTCCACCTTATTAGTCAAAAAAGTGCCATTTTTTAATTCGAGTCCATTAACACCGGTAAAAAATGATCCAGCTGATTTATCGACGTTATCGCCAGGACATTTTATAACTGGCCAACAAGTCCTTACGCCCTATGAAGCCTTGTTGATCGAAGCAACTACCAATCGACTAACCACGTGTCAGAAGATACAAAGATTAAAGCAGGTTTTTAGACTAGATGGTCGCGGGAGTATATAAATAAGCAGCAATTTCGGAATAAATGGGCTAACGATGAAATGTCATTGAAGAGGGGAGACTTGGTTTTCATGGCTAATGAAATCACATTACTCAGCCAATGGATGATTATATTTATCTTTGGTACTAGTAATTGGGCTTTATCCCACAAATGTGAATTGCTAGATGACTTATATGGTTAAAGCTGCGGTGTTTGGGACGGGAGGTACCGGGTTCGAGTCCCAACGGGGGAGGGTTACAAAGGGGAATTTTCATCACCTAATTACGATCGCTGATGACGAAAAACACAACTATGACCCCCTGTTGGAGTGCAGAATCCATAGGCCGAACCATCATCCATGTCAGTACAGGCTGACTGGAGCAATGCAATGTGCAGATGGGTTTAAAATCAAATCTGTATTCGTGCGTCCTCGATTTGGATGGTGACGGCGTAAGGTAGGACGTAAAACATTAACCGCGAAAGAGTTGAGAGAGCTTCGGCCCCAGAAAAGATTGCAGGGTTAAAAACAACAAAACAAAATTAAATTCGGTGAAATGTAGTAATACAATATAATTAAACAAAAATAAAAAAAATTTAGTTTGTGCATTGAAATTTTTTGTAATAGTTTTCTTTAAAAAAAACTAAGTCAAAATTAAAACGAGAAAAAAACACTTTGCTACATAGCTACAGTACGAGTTTATACAGCGCAAAAAATACGAGAATTTTTTCGTAAAACAACCCTTACTATAAGTAATACAACCTAACTGTTGCTTAGTATTCTCTTTAACTGTTTTTAAGTGAAAATACTTTTTAATGTTTGGTCGATGATAGGTGCGACTTACCTTAATTTAAAAATGATTAATGCATGGTTATCTGGATGACATACCTGTAAAGAAAAACAAAAAAATACGAATATTAATATATTGAAAGATTTGCATTTTTTGTCCGTGGCACTCACAAAAAACTCTGAAAATGTCATTCTAAAAAAAAGTTTATGTTCCAATTGTATAGCTAGGACTATCAGAACGTGATTTAATTAATACTTTTATTTGGTCCACTTTACAATTATTTTAATATAGTTATAACCATATTATATAAAACAAAATATTTCAAATCTGTGAATAGTTAGAAGAAAAATGTATATTACTATAAAGTTTATTATTAACAGTATGAATAAAATACTTTGAAGATAGCAAAGCACTGTAGAAGACTACTGCATATTGTTGTAGAGCAGCAGGTTATATTATTATTAGACTTACTTAAACAAAACCTGGATAAAAAAATACAAGTTACATTATCCAGGAAGTATTACACTATTATAAATGTGTGACAAAGGAATAAAAATATTATGTAATGGTTCATAATATTTTTATGTCATTACTTTGGAGATCGATCGACAGTACAACTAATAAACAACAGGATAAGTTACTTTACCAAACAAGGAAATATTGTATGAGTTATTTAGCGGTAAAATAGAAACTAAACTGGGTAATACAAGACACTGGAGATAGGATGAAGCCGACTATGCTATAAGTGATTGTTTAAAAAGATCCGAAACCTAAAGCTTTACGGAATATTTAAAACCATTTAAATTCGAAACTGTTGTTGTCAAAAACACATCGTTTTTCAGCCGTTTACAGTCGACATGTACGATTCATTTTCCTGTGCTTCATATTCCAGCTTTGCAGTGACCGCAATTGAAGATCCAATGACCTCAAATCTGGAAGCTGACCGAAAAGTTCTCTGTTACAATTCGTTTCCATTTAATCCTTAATCTGAATTATTCAACTACATTCATGAAGTGTATATATTTTAAAGTAATAAGTGTAGTTTCTGCAAGTCATAACGACACCGGAGTAGATTGAAACAGAAACGAAAAGGCATGCAAATATTATGATCTTATGCAACTTGGAAGAACATGCACAGATTTTGGATTGCCATTCCCAATATTTATAACTGTCGACAGCAACAGTTTTGATGAAATTATTTGCCACGAGCATGTGACTAATCCCTCAACTTACTTCACTTCTCAATAAAAAACAAAATAATGCTATCGACACTATTTTATATTTTGTTTATGGTATTAAACATTTGGGGTTGTTTACAATATCGATAGAAATTCCAGGAATCAAAGATGAAGATATTGATGGTACTATTGCAGCTAGTTTGACAAATTTTTATTGTTGATGATGTTGCTTGGTTCCTAGTTTGCTAGCATATATGGGACCCATTCCAATTTCTGGTAATATCTCAGATTTTAAGAAAGGTTTGTATATGACGTTTTTCACCTTCACTCCTAATTGAAGTTATTTCAGAATCTATTGTTGAAGACAATTTGGGCGTTACTGCGAAACATGACGGTAAACAGATTGGTGAAGTCTCAGTTGTGACGTACGCGATTTATTTAAAACAACTCAATTTCAAAGTAACCATTTATTTCTAACAAATTATTATTATATTTCTTTTTCTTTTTTTTACACAAAATTTTCTTTGATTACATTTGAATCGTATTCTCTCTCTTTCCTTTGCAGACAAATCTCTCTATATACTGTTTGGGTGCCAGCTTGCGTGCACGAGACTGACTAGCATTAGCTCAGTTGACCGAGACCCTCTGGCTGGGTGTAACAAGAAAAGCTTTGGTTAGCGTGTTTCGCTCACCCTTCTTTTTCAGAAACTCGATCTGGTTGGAGTCCTTCCGCTTTCCACCTTCGTTATACACCTTATGTTTGCTCAATTTTTGCAACCACGCCACCCTGCTGCGACGTGGTGTATTAGACACCACTCCTCTGTTTCACTTTGGTTTGCACTTCTGTTTCGTTTCTGACACACGCCCTGACCACCGGGCGGGGTTTTTATTTTTTTACACTTTGATCCACCGATTTACGCCACGCAACCACCCACTGCGGCGAAATCTCTTTTATTCTAAGTTAAGGTATACCCAACCCACGGAACTAACCACCTCGACTTGCGTTCTCCTTTCGTTTCCCCGGGTTTTTTACCTTTTCTGAAGTTTCTTTTTTTTTCTAAATCAAATACGTCTCCTCGACGTTTTTTCCGTACCTTCACTTTTTTACACAAGCAAAAAAACTTCCCCTCAATAAGGGGAACTTCCCCTCAAAAACTTATATAAGTCATCGTCTTATATAAGTTTTTTTATATCCATCTGGCAATCTAAGTGATCGATATTTTTCAACATTAAAGAAAATGCTTATACACACTTCTTCAAGCAGCTAGGTGAAAAATTCATAATCGGGTGACTTCAACGCTAAAAATACAAACTAGGGATCAAGACTAACAACACCTAAAAAGAAAGAGCTGCATCAAGCAATAATTAAATACAACTGCAACGGGTATTCTACTGGAAAACCAACTTATTGGTCAATCGATCAAAATAAAACACATGACCTAATTGATTTTTTTATAACAAGAAAAATCTCGGTTGATTATATACAAGTGCAAATAAATTTACAAATAAATCAATAAATTAATACCTACAATCTCTCACCTATGATAAAGATAGTGATTATTCATTGTAGAAAGCAACCAAATATCTGAAAAGGCCGGTCATGCACATACCCCC
Organism: Tipula confusa; assembly: GCA_963556175.1. Taxonomy (NCBI): domain Eukaryota; kingdom Metazoa; phylum Arthropoda; class Insecta; order Diptera; family Tipulidae; genus Tipula; species Tipula confusa. The sequence goes on from OY744476.1 coordinate 164,578,435, forward strand.
AGTAAGAACAAGTAATGGTCGCCTGGCTAAAACCGAAGAAGAAAAAGCAAAAATGTTTGCGGATCACCTCGAGAGTACCTTTCATCCCAATTGAACGATACTTAATCAACAGGATTTACTGATTCAAAACCATACAACTATCCTGAGACAGGAAATCCAATTTACTAATTCTAAAGAAGTGGAACAAGAAACATAGAACCATGTAGTACAGAAGATTTGTTCAGCCATATTTCTAGATATAACATTTGACAAAACCTGGCTAGATGGTTTAATATTTAAATTGGAGAAAACTCGGCCATTTGAGTAGTGCGAACTGCTAAAATAATACCTGAAAAGAAGATACTTTAGAGTTAAACAGGAAGGAACTTACTCCAGCATAAAAAAAGCTAAAGCAGGAGTCCCGCAGGACTCAACTGAAGTGCAATACAACTACCGCCACGTTTGCCGATGACACTGTAATTCTAGTTGTTGGTAACGCAGTCGTTGAAATCACATTCAAACTACAAATAGCCATACATAATATACAAAATTGGTTAAGTGGAGAATTAAAGTGAATAAATCAAAGTCTACTCACCTTAACTTCACTAATAGGTCAATAGAACAACTACCTGTGACTCTCAATAATATCCCTGTACCAAATGCAAATCCAGCAAAATACCTTGGTATGGACCTTGATGAAAAATTAATGTGAAAAATTCATGTGAAATAGAAGGCAGAAAAGCTTCAGTTAAAATATAAAAAAATGTACTGGTTAATTGGAAGAAACTCTCAGTTATCTTTTGCTTTATAAACAAGTGCTCAAGCCGGTTTGGACTTATGGTATCCAACTATGGGGATGCACCAAAACCAGCAATCAACAGATAGTTCAGTGATTCCAAAATAAAGTTCTTAGAGGGATTGTAAACGCCCCTTGGTACACTCGTAGCAGTGACAATCATAGAGATCTCGGAATAGACACAGTCGCAAGCTAAATAAAGAACCGGGTTCAAAAACACCAGAAGAGTCTCCATCATCACTCTAATATTAAAGCTGTGAGACTACATCAAGAGCGTATAAGTCTATAAGTAGACTCAAAAGACTAAAACCCTTCTGAGTTACCTGAGTAGTGCGCATAATGCAAAATCATCCAAAACACTGCTTTATGGGAAGAACACATAGGAGTGGCATTATTATTATGTTGTTAGATTCAATCGCTGTTAGTCAAAAATGACTAGTTAGAAGTTACTTCGTTAAAAATCTTTTTTAAAATAAAAAAAAAATTGATTATATGATAAATTTTTAATTAATTTATTGGAATGAATCTTACTTTCAAAAGATTATACTATGTCTAAATTAACAACTTTTAAGTCTAGACCAATAATTTTATATACAAAAATAGAGAAGGCCATGATATTTAAGTTGTTTTGAAAAAAAAAAAAAAAAAAAAAAGTTACGGTAATTTAACATAAAATGTTTAGGTTATGATAAATTCATTAGTTATCAGTGTAGTTTGATACGAAAAAATTATAAAAAGACAAGCAATCATTATTAAATTAGTTTGCTTTCTAGGATTTAGCTTGTCCGGAAAGTTATTCGCATAAGTGTGTATATATATATATATATATATATATATATATATATATATGTATATATATATATATATATATATATATATATATATATACATATATATATATATATATATATATATATATATATATATATATATATATATATATATATATATATATATATATATATATATATATATATATATATATATTATATATATATATATATATATATTGATTGATTGATTGATTTGATTGATTAGAGTGTACGGCCAAGGACGAACCAGGAACTCCCGGAATGCCGGGCACCACCGTACACCCGTGTTACATATAACAAAACCGAAGGAATGGAAGGAATATTAGTTGTGACAGACTCGACCCGGTTACTGACACCTAAGCGATCGATAGTTAGTGTTTTTTTTTGTGGTGTAAGGAAGGAAGGGCATGTTAGTAATGACAGATTTGACCCGGTTTTCCGGAAGCCAATATTCAACTAATGTTAGCACAAGACAATCACAATTTTGACGAGCTGCTCTGCATTATTTCATCAACTGCAGTATGCCCCCATTCAAGTGTATCAGCAAACAATTCCTAAAAGTAAAATCTATTAATGAAATAACCGCTCTTAGCCGTATGCTGTAATAAATTGAATTAGTTTTCATCTGAAATGATAAATTAATTAATTTGTAATATAATAAACTAATAATATCATAATTTAATTTCTGCAAGCCGTAGACTGTAATAAACTGGATTAGTTTTCCCTGAAAATACAAATATATTGATCAAAATTCATGGTTAGTGTGATGTGTAAAAATCAAAAGTAAAAAAATAAATATTGCGTATTGCATTACGCTTTTGTTTTTAAATAAATGTTAGTGTGAAAACAAAATGTTTAAATACCACTTTCAGACTTTATGACATGACTGACAATTCGTTTTATCGTAATAGTGAAATGGAATGTGTTTTAAAATTGTAAAAATACGAGGCAACGCCTAGATTCATTAGCAAAATCCGTTTCAAGAATGCTTTAGGTAGATAAAATTTGTCAAACATATAAAAAATGTATAGGGATTTTCCCCACTAAATGTTTCTACTTCCTTCACTACTCAATAAACGTTTATTCAATCCTGTAAAATTTAAATAAGCATCAAACATAATAGGAAAACTATAATCATAAAAAAAAATCCATTTTGACGTTATATTTTTCGATTAATAAAAAAACAGGCTTAGGTTTTTTGTAACTCCTAGCATTTGTTGTAGGTACTTTCTGGGCCCGTTCCCTCGGTGCAGTGCGCTGACAATATTAAACACTACGTTTTATTATTCAACCGGTGCATAATTACACTGTACTCTGTGATTTTTAATAAACCAGTGTAACCTCATTTTGTCGCAATTAGATTTTATTTCGTCCAGTGTTCATTTTTGTGTCACACGGTGCTAAAGAATTTACACTCATTGAAAAGTTTTGCGAGCGGTACAAAATATAACGTAAAACCATTTAAAATTAGAATACTAAATAAAATAATAAACAGTGTAAAATTTAGTTTTAAAAAAATAGCATGTCCTAGTGTTGGGCATTACTTCCATAATCGGAGAAAAAAGGATTTATTTATTAAACTTGCAGAAAAATTATCTCACAAGCAAAATTTGCTATCTCACTAAAATATTACTAACTTAAATATTTTTTTCGCCATTATAAAATTTCCAAAAAATTACACTCTTCGAAATAAATGGTTGAAAATAGTAAAAAGGGAAACGTTGACTATCAATGAAGGTTTAGTATAAGGTAAAATAATATATATCATGTCAAACATGTTAATTTTCTACAAATCATTTTTCATTTTGATAAAATACTAATTTTTAAATCTCAATCATCACCGCCAATTAGCGATATCAGTGTATATCAATCCATCCTGGTTTAAACGCATGAAATCGGAAAATTTATCACCTCGATCGTCTAAAATAATGCAAAAATTACTCTAAAATTTGGTTAGAAAACTTAAACAGCTACGAGGCTGTCGTCATCTACGAAAGGCTTTACGAATAAATCAAAAAAGATACGCCAAAAATTAAATTAAAATTATTCCGGTAAGAGTTAAGAATCAAAATAAAGAAAATAAAAAAAGGAGATGTTATGATATTTTCGGCGGGGAATTAATATTCAAATCGGCTAATAAATACCGGTGGCATAAATTTCGGGAGTCACCTGAATTAACGATTCTAAAAAATACTAGCATATTAAAATGTTTACTGCGTAAATTAAAACTTTCAATCAATGATACAAAATGGATGGGACAAAAAAATAAATGCTAATCCCAGTTTTACTAAAGATACATTTGATACATTAAACATATTAGCAAACCAGTCGGATGTTAAACTATATATCAACCTAGAGTATGAAAAGATATATCAAATCCTAGGTTTGAGTTTTTGTTCAATATTAAATTTTTCTAATTAGAAATTATTCATTTTACTAATATTTTAGTTTTAGATTGAAAGAGTTGGCTCAAAATGTTATTGCTGTGTGGATATTGGATATAGAACTGAGCACAATACAAATGCCACTCAAATATAATTTTTCATTAGACACTGGCGTGAAAGTAATAGGCATTACATTTGATGGATGCTCTGTCAATTTTACTGCGGCGGGCTGTTTGAGTTGATCAACAATTTCCCCCCGTTTGGATCCTACCTTTAAATATACCTGCACCATATTTATATTTAAATATAAATATGTATATGTTTTAAAATGTTTAAATGTGGAACGTGCAAGATCCTAAAGTATTTCATTAATAATAACATTGATTTTACACCGGACTAAAGAAAACTGGGTACCCGGGTCGCCCGGGTTGAATTAAAAAATAGACCCGCTATACGACCGATGAAATTGTTTGTAAACAAGTTTATATCAATTTCTATAAATCAACGAGCTCAATTTTTAATGGAAGAGTACATTAGTTTTTATTATTATTTAAATATGCTGAATAATATATATTTATATATATATATATATATATATATATATATATATATATATATATATATATATATATATATATATAAATATGTATTTATATTTCTAGGCCAACACCCTTTTGTGATTTCTTATAATATAAATATTAGAACAACAAAAACCACCCTACACATATCATCTTTAAATTGTTAGAATGATACATGAATGTAACTAATATCATTTTCTACATATTTTAATTGTTTTCTTTTAAAACATAAAAGTGATATTATGATATAAATATAACTAAGATACATAATACCAATTATACATTATATAATATAATAATTGGCATGTAAATATGTATGTCCAAATTATAAAAAAATCACAACAACAATCATAATAGTAATCATAATAAAAATATATAAGAATAAGAATAATTTTAGTATACTCAATCTTTACAATTTCATAAACATATAAATAAATCATATAAGATGAAAAACAAACAGCTTCTTCAAGATTTTTCACAACATTTTGTATTTGTACTCTAAAAGGGTACATAATATATAAACAAAAGGGTACATAATATATAAACAAATAAATAATACTTTAATCTACATAACAAAAGGATATATATATATATATATATATATATATATATATATATATATATATATATATATATATATATATATATATACATATACATATTTATATATTATATACAGAGTGTCCTAGAAATCCAAAACGCCCAACTATTTTTAAAAAGTTGCGTGTTTAGTACCGAATTCAAAATGGTATGATAGATCCTTTATTAAATGTAAATAGGAGGCTATTGCTTTTAATGGTCAAAGTCGATTAAATAACAAAATTTTAAAAGTTTAATCAATAAAAACATAGTAGCACATCTTTTTCTTACTTATGTATATTTAAAGTCAATGCCCAAACTATCTGCCACCGATTCTGACACATGGGCGAATGCTCTTTTAAAATGATACAAATGAATGCCCTTTTTTAAAAAAACCTTGCATAAGGTCGTTAAATAATATCCAAGTGGCTTCTTGGAAACAGCTAGGTAACTTTTATACATTTCTGATAGGTTAGGTTTGGAATAAAAGTTTTTTGTCAACCCCAATGAACAATGCAATGGATTTAGAGCCGGGGAGCTCCATACATCCATTTATGTTTCATTCAAGTACACACAAGGGCTAACTTTGTAGTACATATGTTACACTTATTATTCTGAATCTAATAGAATGCTCTCATTTCCTTGGACACCTCTTTCAACAAATTTGGCAGATAATTTCAAAGAAAATTTAAATAGGTATTGACAAGATAAGTTCCTCGAACTAATAAATTTGGTCAATTATTTAATCCCAGAGTGTCAGTATTTAAAAGCTCACATTTAGCTCACATTTATTAAGTCCACCTCTTTTTGGTTTGCATGAACAAAACATGTCAACCAAAAATAAAATTATTATCACTGTACTACGTTGAATTTTTTAAATTTGGTTCTTAAGGCTTTGTGCGAATCGGTTAAGGCATATTACTATGATTTTTGTAGGTAAAGTGAAGTATATTTTCCGTTTACCATTGATTTAGTTGGTTCTGGATTTAATTTTTTTTTAGGAGCAATTGATTGATTAATTTGTAATTGTCAGGCAAAAACTAATACATTTTTTTGTTTCAATCTCCAAATTTAATTCGAGTTAGTGCATTTTAGTCCATGTGCATATGTAGTTCCGTACAAACATGACTTCTTAACGTGGTAAAAAAATTTTAGAAATGGCTGCATCAACAGACAAAATTTAATGTCGCAAGATCTTCTAGTATGTATAGTATTAGAACATTTCAAGTAACTGTAAAAAATTAATTAATATTTTTTAAGGTTATTTGAAGTTAGAAAAGCATATGTTATTTAACAGGAAAAATTTATTAAATACAGATTTAAAAATTATCTGCAAAATGAAACAAAATTATTTTATGATGCTAAATGATAATGGTAAGATTTAAAAATTCTTTGTTACTGTAAACAAATAAAGAGGCCAATATTAATGACTTTTACTTTTATAGGTTTAGAAACAATCCCAAATGGAACAAATGACGATATATCACATGGTGATACAATTATAAAATCTACAAAATATCCTAATGAAGACCAAACGTTAGATGTAGATGAAATTAATAATTTGGAAGCTGATTTGGACGGTTACAATCTTGAAAATGTGTAGACATGATATAAGTATTTCTAAGTTATATTTAATTGCAACATTGGGAGAGACGTCTTTATATAGACGCTTTGCCGATAAATCATGAGAAGATCTTTTCTTGATTTATTACTCCTCCTTGTAGGATACAAATTTCCCAGATACAAAAAAAACTGACCATTGTGCAAATGACAATATTATTTGTATCAGCTTTCGACTTATGCCTCTTCGATTTGGGACCACAGATATATATATATATATATATATATATATATATATATATATATATATATATATATATATATATATATATATATATATATATATATATATATATATATATATATATATATATATATATATATATATATATATATATATAAAGGGTGTATACAAAAAGGACTAAAGCGATGGAATATTAGGGATTAAAACATTATAATTTGGCTGGACTGTCAAAAGAATACTGTGTGTCAATAAGAACAAGAGTAGTTGAGATAAGAAATGATCAATTTTGTGCAAAGCCTAAATAATTTTTTATAAACATCGTTCACCTATCCTTGATACCACATATTCAAAGAGTTTAGGTATCGTTGAAGTTACACCAGTTTCGCGGTATTGTGTGAGCTAGGTTGTTTCCTCGATTTGAAAATGGAGCGTTGTTAGGATCATTTTAATAGATCAGGACCACTTAAGTTTAAAGGCTTTCATTAAAGATAAATATAATAGAATAACTGAAATCTTCAGCGCAGTTTCTACTAACAATGAGCAAAAAATCATTTACATTCTTATTGACCTTAAAGTTACATTATTATTGACCTTCAAGATACTGTAAATGGAAAAATAAAAATGGAAATTTTAAGTTTTGGTATTTTTGGTGGACAGAGATAACTGATAGGAAGTTTAGAGCTTAAGTATTCGGTAAGCCACATCTTAAAAATTAAAGTCATCTCTAAATATTGTCAAGTAAACCGAACCATATGCTATTTTACTTAAAATTAACTTCTATTTGTTAAAATGCCTTTTTATTTTAAAGCAGTAGTTATACTTATGACCAAATTTTTTGTTCAAGATATCATTCATCACAATTGGGCCACTATTACTTGTTGTATTGAATTTAGAATCAAATTCGTAAATTTGGAAAGACCTTTTAATTTGCAAAAGCTCTTATTTAATGCTTTTGTAAACTATTTTTTCGAAATATAATATATTTATTTTATTGCAGTATTTTAACTATTAACCAGAGCTTTTTTTTTGCTTTATTTATTTATTAAATTCCACTTTAAAAATGTAAAGAATAGTGGGAACGAGTGATCTGATGTAGTTGTGTCTTTCGATTCTAATTTTTATTTGTTTGATTTTTGTAGTTTTGTTTTGATTAATTAATTTGTGTTGTTATTTTTATTTTTTTATTTTATTATTTTATTTTTTATAACTATTAGATAATATTTTTCAAGTTTTAAGTAATAAATTTATATCTTGGCACCCTAATGTTAAATTCTTTTCGATAGTACTAATCTGAAAGTTAACCCGCCACACTGAGCTATTTCTCAGTCAAGATCAACTCGCTTATTTTTATTTATTTATTTATTATTATTTGTTTTTAAAAAAGGATACCTATGTATTGTAAATTTAAATATTTTGTATATAATAAATAATAAAAGTAATTTAAAACAGAATAAAAATTTACATAATAGTTGTAAAATACATAATATGTTATATTGATTTTTTAAACAAATTAGAGCTCTGTAGTTAATAAATATAACTTAGTTTTAACAATTTTAATCTTTAAATAAAAATGTGATTGTGATATTGACCTTATTTTTATATGGTTATCTTAAGGAATATTGTGTTAAAAAAAAAGCTTAATAATAAAGTCTTAAAACCTATCGTTGTCTGATAACAGAAGCGACCTAGTGAATTTTAAATCTAAACGAGATATAAATTCGGCTATGGTCTATATAGTTCACATTCTAAATGCAAACAATTTGTTATGTATCTCCGTGGGAGGTCCTTTATGATTTTAAGATAACGATTTTGAACAATTTTCAGTCGTTTTTATGAGTAAAAGTGGCATATTTAAAGATTTGGCTACCTTACGTTATTTTAGCCATGAATATCATATATTCAATAATTTGTTTTTCACACTGAGCTTGGAGTTACGACATAAAAGTGGATGGAGGATAGATTAAAATTAATTGGTTAGTATCATGCTGCCCTTTGTCGAGTAAAGTAGATTGCTTGAGTTTTTGAGGGGCTAGTTTTGATGTTTCATTTAGTGCTGTATTCAGAGAGCGAATTTACGTTCGATAGCAGTAGATTTATAATAGTATTTGGTTCTATGGACAAAGTATAAATGGCGGTGCCATCGACGTATTGAGCAAATTTAACATTACTGAAAGCAGATGCAATATCAGCTGTAAATAGGTTATAAAGTATCAAAGAAAGCATGGCGGATTTTTCACTAGATATAAAAACAAAAAATTCTCTATCCATAAGGTAACTACTACTAAGTTTAATTAGACATATTGGGAGTCTCATCTAGATCAATTTATAAACTAAACCTTTGTGCGAAACTCGATCAAATCCCTTTTCCATATCAAAAACGATAAGGCCAGTGGATTGCGTTCGGTTGAATGCTGTTTTGACATGTCGGTAAATTCAAAGGGCTTGATATTGTGTAAAGCACTCATGGCGAAAACCAAATTGTTGTTTGGGCAGTATGAGATTATTATTAATAAATTTGCTAAACCGAATTTTAATCAGTATTTTGAAAATTTTTCCTAGCATGTTTAACAAACTTATTGGTCGATTTCAATTTGTCCTTCCCTTGTTTCGTAATTGGGATTACTTTTGCAGTTTTCCAGTTCTTGGAAAAATACATTAAATAGCTGTTTTTAGGAAGATTAACTTACTGTTAATTGTGTCGTCCCCTGGAGATTTAAAAGGTTTAATTTCACCTATGATACATTTTATTTCCCTTGGAACGATAACATCTGTGCTAATTGTTAAAAACCTCTGAAACTATTTGTTGGGGAAATAAATAAGTACTATGATTATTATGAATGCCAGCACATTTATGTGCTAGCGATTCACATTTTTCTTGGTTCGTTATCAAAGAAGGATTATTAATTCCATCAATGAGTGAAGGAATTTGTCTACTTCGAAGACGTAGACTTTTACTTGTTGCCCATAGTTTATTGGTAGTTTTATGGTTTTGAATACTTTCTAGAAGTTTTGTATATCTTTTATTTTTGAAAAGTTGAAATTCTATACTTATACGATTATATAATTCATTTACGGTTCACTGGAATGGTGGCCTGCGCATATTTCTAAGCCGTACTAACATTATTGTTGACTTGGGAATTTCAAATTCAATATTATTAGCTGTAGGTCTAAAAAATGGTACACATTTATTTTTAGCTGTCAGGATTTACTTATTTAAATATGAGATTTCCTCATCAATATCGTTAAATGACTGACTATTTCTAAATTGAGAATCGCTACTTAGGTTTCAATAGCGATTTAAAGTAATTTTGTAAAGCTTTCAATTATCTGTGGCGTAATTTAGTCTACACTGAGATGATTTTGGAAATTTGGGTTTAACTGGAAATGAACCGAGAGGTCAGAGCTTAAATCTTGATGTAATAGATTTTATAGTATCTTAAAATTAAGGAGAAGTTTGTTAGAGCGATGTCTAAAGTGGAACCTTATTTTGAGTTGTGATTATAGTGAGTTGAAACATTTGGAAATTTTACTGTAAATACTCCTACAGTTGTAGAGAATGGAACCAGCTCTTTTTTTTTAACAGTTCCAATGGGAATGTTTGGCATTTAAATCGCCCCCAATAAAAAATTTAAATCTTTTTAAAAAGGAATTTGTAGTTTCTCCTTTGAAATAAGCTGCTATTAATTTGATTTTACCATGGTTTGTAAAAAATATCAATTCCAATTGCCTATTTTAAGCTTTATATTAAAATATCATTCACCACAATGTGGCCTCTATTACGTGTTGTATTAAGGCTAACCCCTTTGTAACTTTTTTTTGTATTATGGTTCAAAAGGTTAAGTAAAAATCATCAAAGTCAAATGTCTTTGGTTATCTTTTATGGTTCCAATATTTAACAAACTTCTAAATCCGTTCGAGATATTTTTTGTCCCAGCATATTTTGTACCCTCTGTTAATATACTTGTACATATAAATCCAGGATTAAAATATTCATATAATGATTTTGACTTTTTCCAGATAGTTTTGTATCGTATAATGAATGTGATAAGAAATGATAGCACAATTGTGTGAGTATATCTCTTATATTGAATCATAATACAATTTATGATAAGTTTATGTATATATTTATTTTATGAATTAGGAGTTGCCACCCCCAAAAATAAATAATTTTTGTTTTCTCAACAGCTAGACATCTGTATATGGGACAAAACAATAAATTCGGTTATGCATTTTGCCTTAAAGTCATCTCGAAAAGTATTTCTTTAGATAGACACACCGATATATGTGTGTAGATATTTTAAATTGTATGGTAAAATTTAAAATTTTTAAAGTTGATCGACTGAAATCTTTTTTTGGACTACACCCTAATGGTGGTGATTGGGTAGATTTTTCCAAAAGTGTTTTTTTCTACAGTCTATGTAAAAATAAAAATATTCCGCAATGATACGATTCATAGACAGTATTAATTTTTATAAATATGATACATGCTAATTAAAATTAAAAGTGTTATGTGCTTTTAATTTTTTATGATTTAAAATAAAAAATTTTCTTGTTAATTTTAAGTAAATAAAAAAGATTTTAATTAAAATGAATTTTGTTTGTGTTTATGTTTAATTTGATTTTTCAAATGAGATTAGAATAATGAATGAGCTGTGTGTATATATAAATATATATATATATATATATATATATATATATATATATATATATATATATATATATATATATATATTTATTTTTATTTTATTTTTGTGTTGTATGATACTGTTGTATATTATACGTGATTAAATACAGGATTTGATACATAAGATTATGACGTGTTATGTTAGCATTTCATGCTGTATATACGATTTTATCAACACCAACAAAAAAGTGTTATACTTTAGAATTATTTTTATTGTTTGTATGCAGAAGCTATAATTAATGTTTACTTACGGTTTTTATGTTAACTTTGAATTTCAAGTACCAAATTTTAGAAAAGTTCAAAGTTTTAATTTCTAAAGAATTGTCCAGTGTCAATTTTTTTACGTTAAAAGCGGCTATAGTTTAAGGAACAAATAAACTCAAATTTTAATGACAGTTTCTTCGTGCATCACTAAAACTTTAAACTTGTTAAGTTAAATTGAAATGGTTTGGTGCTTGAACTGCCCTAACGGATTTATTGGAATTTCAAATATGTTTAACGATTACCCGGTCCTAAAGATTTAGTTAATGAGTGTTTCTTGATTACTACTGTTGTTTTTAAATTTACAGTACATTTTAAATTTAACTGTGCATCTACTTTCAAAATTCTTTAAATTTGAGTTTGTGATGTAAAGACATTACAAATAACTCACTTAATTTATTGCTAGTTTCGGGCTTTTTGTATGCATCAATTGTGTTTTGATCTGAATGCAAGATCATAATATTTAATACCTAAAATGGCTGAACGTATACTCGTTGGTGATCTCTTGCAGCCTCTAGCCTTCATGGTGCAAGAAGATTAAACCAATCATATACTGGACAATCACTGTTTTGGTGGATCTGTTCAAAGTTTTTATAACAGTTTTGAATGTAACCATTTTTGAACTACTTTTATTATCTAACAAGGACAAATTGTTACCTTGTTAGTTTGAATAATTACAACCGAACCCGCACCTTTTAAGTTTTCGTTAATTTCTAATCCTTCCTGGTGTTATCCATAAACTGTGTTTTCCTTGTGTTTAATATGAACAGGGAGTTATGCAGTTTTGCATTTTTTAATTTTATAAGATTAAAAGAAAAAGAAAATTAAATATAAACAACAACAACAAGTAAATATTATACCTTTGTGGTCCTTCGAGCCATTAAGAACGGAATCCTAACAACGAAGATGCAAAATCATTTTAACAACAAAGATGCAGGGTTGGACATAACTAATCTAGAGTTATAACAAATGATTAAACGGCAGACAATTCAGATGAGAATCCTCTATAAGAAAATTCACGGCAATAGAGTTGGCACTAAGTGCAATGCTAAAACAGATGGGGAAAACTCCACAATGAAATTTGCATGCTTATTACTGATGATGAAGAACAACACATGAAGTACTTCATAGAACAGTGCCTCGATAAAATTGATAAAATTCGGCTATCACGAATTCAAATTTCATCATTCGGTGGGGATTACCAGACAGGTGATTCTATGAGATCTCCTTAGAAAAGTCAAGAAAATTCCAGACAACAACAAAATTTTTGAAATTGTTGGAAGGAAGATTCAAATCATTAGAGGAAAATGGCAATCAAGAGCCAATAATGACACCAACAAACTTGACACGAGAAATCAAAGGTCAAATAACTATATGCTGAGGATTCAAGAAACTAAATTCTAGCGAAAAATCGCAAATTGCGATGCTTTATAAATTGTTCAGAAACTTATCATCAGAACATGTGCCAAATGTTTGCAAGCAAAAACATTGATTCTATATGCCTTGGAAGACATAACACATAGGACTTCACATCGATTCCAAAGCAAATAAATAGCAGGTATCTAACAATTATTTAATAACGCAATAGGGTCCTGTAATAATACCCACCGCTCTACTCGCATTAATAATAAGTGTTTGCTCTTCAGATCATTAATTTACCCAGGCTCTCAATCATCATTCTTATCCATGAATGCAGCAAATCTTCTTAAGGCGAGGCAAAAACAAGTCAACACCAAAATATCAGGAATAGGAGGAAAGGAACACGCATCAGAATTTTTATGAGATTAAATTTGAGGCAACGGTATTTAAAAAATTAACTGACAACATTCTAGACATCGACTAAAACACCAAAAAATGGGAACATTTGCAGCATCAACTTACAGATCCACAATACAATAAGGTCAACAACATCGAAGTACTAATCGGGAGTGTCTACTTCCCCTTCATGTTAAAAAGTTACATCATTAGAGGACTACACAAGCTCCAATAGCCCAAGAAATCGAACTTGGTTGGATCATAATGGGAAACACAGGCTATATTAAAGAGAATCAAATGATGTCAATGGTCACAACTAAAACAATTGGGCAACAATTGGGCAACACTTACGTTTATTAATAGAAAACGATGCCATTCCGCAAGGGAAAACACACACCCAAGAGGAAGTGACCGTAGAAAGAATATTTGCTTAAATAACAACGCGACTACTAGAAGAAAAATAAATGATACACTTACCATTCAAGGTGGCACTAGGTACGCTAGTAGAATCCAGGAAAAAGGCAGAATCTCGATTACTACAGATTGAAAGAAAATTTTTGAGAAATAAACCATTGGCCAAATTATATTAATTATATTTGAGGGGTCAAGTGGCAATCCAACATACAACATATATCACATTATGGAGTGATCAATCACGCAAGTACTACCACAAAGCTGAGAGTAGTATTAGATGCATCGAGCAAAACCACTTTAAAACTCTTCCCAAAATTCAAAATGACCTAATTGACATCATCCTGAGGTGGCGAACATACTAATTCGTGCTTACAGCAGAGCGAAAAAAATGTTTTGGCAAATCAGGTTAGATCATAGTCAACAAAATCTCCAATGAATATTGTAGCGAAACAATCTTTCACAACCAATAAGAGAATACAAACTAAAAACGGTTACCTATGGTACAACTGCAGCGACGTTCCTCGCCGTTAGCTTGATAGCAGCAAAGATCATGAAAATAAATTTTTACGTAGATAATCTACTCACTGGGGGTGACAACGTTGAAGAGATTGTAACCATTCAACAACAGATGACAAGACTCGCACGGAGCTGAGGATTTCGATTACACAAATGGGCATCAATTCCAGCTGAAATTCTAAGTAACGTGTCTGCGCATCTACAAGCAAAAGGAATGGTTAATCTAAAAATCACTCATATCATAAAAACACTAGGGACGCTATACAATCCTGAAAACGACACTTTTGAATTTGACTTGCTCAGGTTAAATCTTTCAAATGAAAGGAACCAACTAAACCTCTACTATTGTCCGACTCGTCAACATTATTTAATCCTGTCGGCTGGTTAGCACCAATCCGATCAGCAAAGCTTTAAATGCAGGAAACCTGAAGAGCTGATATACAGTGGGATCACAAGCTACCAGAATCAATAGAACAAAAATGGGAAAAATATAAGATCGAATTAGAGGAAAACCTACCTTTATTTGTACCCACACAAATATGTATACAGGACCTGAAAGAGTTCAAATACACGATTATGAAAAATTAGATTTAGTATAAACAACGAATACGACTCTAGCGCTTGTAATTTTTCAAAGCGTCTGTTTTTTCAAACTCAAATATATTCAAGGTTTGATTGGCTTTAATATTCGTACTGTATTTCTCCGAGCTGTAATTTTGACATTGAAAAAAGTTTCGACATTTATTTTTTTGGATGAAAACTATTAAACAATGATTTAATTTTCATTAGGCTCAAGTGAAGCTTTTTAGTTTTGAAAACCAGCAAATTTAAAAATTTTCAAATAAAGGTCAGCAATTCAACTTTAAACACTGACCAACAAAAATCATATATAGGGTGTCCCGTTTTGGGTTTTAATCGGTTAAGGACCAATTCCTTAGTTCATAAAATGGAGTATACTATTTGGTTAAGTTGGCTTTTGGGTATTCAAATTCTTGGTAGTTCTTCCCTTATTTGTTGAGTTGCTGTGTGTATTTCTTTGTATTAGTTCTTCTTTTGTTTAAATGATTTTGGAATACTTCCTTCGTTCCCTTTAAGAACAAATCTAATACAGTAAGATCGGAAGATCTTGCAGGCCAATGAGTTGGACCATGCCATAATTAAGTTGAACCAATTCTAAATTAGTGCAGTGATTTGGAACACCAATATTTTGGTATGTGAGTCACAATTCATATGAAATATGAACAAACTTCAAAGAAATGTCGATGGTAATATGAATGGGACAATTAAATTATCACCAGATACACCAATCCATACGTTTGCACTGAAGCATTGTTAAAATAATGTTTTATATAATAAATTAAGATTTTCAGCAGCCCACGTGTGTACAGATTGTAAAAATTTGTTATGCGAAAGTTTGTTATTCTTTGTGAATTAAATGATAAATTTGGAAACCAGAGACTTTTACTTATAAAGTGAGCCTGTTTATGCTAAAAGATTGATTAATTGTAACTTTATACGATTTCTTTGTCAACTTCTATATGATCTAGTGAAACTGAACAATGATCCACCCGCGTTTTTGATGTTGTTACGGGACCCGCAGTATATTCAATGAATATTTGTCAATTCCTTGCATCATATTTATGATGCGTTAATATTTTTTTTTTTTTTTTTTTAATTTTTAATCCCTACAATTTTTCTGGGGCCGAAGCTCACCCAACTCTTTCGCGGTTATTTTAACGTCCTTACTTTACGCCAACTAGGGCCAAATCGAGGACGCACGAATACAGGTTCGCGATTGTTGAATATCCCATCTGCGCAATGCATTGCTCCATGCCAGCCTGTACTGACATGGACGATGGTTCGGCCCATAGACTCTGCACTCCAACAGGGGGTCATAGTTGTGTTCATCGTCATCAGCGATCGAAATCAGGTGATGAAAAATCCCTTTTGCAACCCTCCCCTGTTGGGATTCGAACCCGGTACCTCCCGCCCCAAACACCGCAGCTTTAACCACTGCGCCAATTGCTCGGTATGCGTTAATATTTATTGCCAGCTCGTGATGCTTTACCAACCAAAAATTCGTAAATCAAATGAATATCTATGGGCTTTTGACCTGAAAACTGTTCCGTCATAATATAAATTTAAATTATTTTAAATTATTTAGAATTTTTGATTCACACAATTGACACACCTTACTATAGAAAATATTTCAAAACTAAAGAAAATGTTCAACTTTTGTGTTTTCAACGTTTAAACAAAGAAAAAAATATATAATCATCGCCTACTGCTTAACTAAAAAAAACATATTGTAATACAAACTTGTACGTGGGTACAAATATTGTATTAGGGAATTTTAATTGTGGTAAATATCACAACAAATTTAAATTAAGACTGTGTCCGAACCCCATGATAAATATGTGTGAATAACATTTTTGACATTTATTTGATAAATATTCCCAAATTTGAATTACGCTGTCCGAAAGGTATAATACTAGTTGATTGAAATATTTTCCCGCCTTATTTGTAATTTATTTGAAATTGTCATAGCAACGAAAAAGTACAAATTTGTCCTATATTGTTTTTGTTTGATACTTATACAAAACAAATGAGTGAAATTTATATTTTTTATTTTATATCCGTATGTGCTACGATGAGTTTGGCTGTTTTTATAGAAAAAAACTTAATGGAAGCCAAAAATACACCTTTTACACCTTTGTTTCAATTTGTTCAATCACCTAAATATCATCTGCATATGCTAGATCCTGGTTAAGCAAAAGTACAATATGGTACCCTTTTACAAATGATGTCACTTAAACAAAGCATTTATGATCAATTGAAGACAATAGAAATTTATACAGAGATCCCAGAATGAATTCCTATATGTGGGTATAACGTAATGATAATCATGCAGTTCCTAAAATATATCTACCTTGTCAAGCAGTAAATCATTTGTGTACAATAAATGCATCGCATTTATCAGCTTTGTAAATTTGTTGATATCATTTCCTTAAGATATGTGCTGAGATAGGTCCGGCATATAAATACCATAAAATGTAATCAACAGGATTTTTGGAGGATGACACGTGGTTTCTGTACACTGGCAGTATAGAAATAAGAAATAAGAATACATTTTGTTTGTCCAAAGCATCAGGGCAAACATCTTTGCTTTTATAACTACAGGACATATCCAACATTATGGGTCAAAATTTCAAAAAAACTTGTGGCAAAAGTACTTTCTTTAATACCTTGAGTGATACCTTGAGCGATAGGATCTTGCCGATTTTAATTTATCTTGCACCAATACTCTCAAAAGCCAGATTTTTATTTAATTACTAGTAGACATTACTAGTAGACATCAAACCACCACGAAAAGATTACTGAGCATCAGCACTGTATTGTGTAAATCTATACTACCTTGTAAAAAAATCCAAGCTTCAAGCTGATAAATTTATTCAATGATGTGTAGCAGAAATTTCATAAATAGTCAATAAATTCGATGTTCTTACATCAGATTGATAAAATTCACTCACAGTGATTAATTGATGGGTCAGATAAAAGTATGACGTCTAAGTTGAACTGATAAAAATGTTGTATAGTAGAACGAAAACATCTGCAGTATTAATAGTCATTCTGGGTTGAAGGGCAATAACTTCAAGATTTGAATCACTTCGTTACAGGTACAACTCTTTACGGTACTCAAAATACGGCTACTTCTGCAACTAATGGCCAACTCATATTTGTGCTTTCTAAGAACGACGAAATTTAATGGAAAGTGCTAGTGGTAAAAGGAATGGCTTCACCACGGATGATGGAGGCGTTTTGATTTAGATGATAGCAGATGTTGATTTATTTATTGGATTGAAATTGAAACTTGAACTATTACACCTCGTAGCCAAGCTTGGAAGTTCTTAAGCATTTGCAATGGATTTCCTTTTGATTGATTTTGAAATAAATAAACGTGAATGAGCTGTCGATTATCGTCTGTTTTGATTTGTTTATGTTATTATTTTTGGCCGCTTTGCTCCTCTATCAGGTCATTTTTGCACAAAAACAATGAGCATTTTTTTTTTGTTATCCAGAATGCGAATCAAATAAATTAGAAACTTGTAGTTCAAGTAAGTTATGAGTCAAACCTAAGATTGTGGCACTCCCATGTCTAGTTAAAGACATAAACAAGTGAAATATCGTTAAAATTATACTACTGTATTTTTGATTTGTTGGAAAAGATGACAAAACAAAGGTTGGATCTTTGGCTATCCGCTCCGTTAAATCCATTTATTCGAAATATATAACATGAGCAAACCAATATCAAAATAAGAATTTTCATACCAACCACCGTTGTAATAAGGTGCATTATATAGCAGATATTAAAGCTTATGGTTGTGAGTGCCATTCAGATAAAAAAAATATTGTGTTAATGAGGAGTGTCTTCGAGCTTCAGAGCAACAGAGTATAGCATTAAGTAAAGTGGTCATTGCTGTTAAATTTAACCGACAATTAAATTTATAGACGGAAAAGGCATGAATGTTGGAAGATTAAATTCTTAAGAGTACACCACTTATCAACCAGCTCACTTTATGTAACTTCTTTGAAAGAATTCAAACCTAGATTTATTTTCCTTCTAGACTAGGATGAAAATTTCTGTGTTTAAACTGATGCAGTATACTTTTCATTCTGTTGGATCATTTTTTTTTAAATTGCTTTTCTTTCCGCAGCATTCATATTGCTATCTAACTTTATAGTATTTGAAATAATATCTCCTCTGATGAAGGTGACTACTAAAGAGGATTATGAGAAACGGACATTTATTAAGTTTTTTTTCGATTAGATAATCCTTTTTTAATATTACGAATCTTCTCTTGATGTAGATCATGTTGGCTTTCCACAGTAAACCTTTTATTCAATCCTTCGATATTTTTTATGGTTTACCTTGCGAGTCTGAGAATATTTAAAAATAAGTGTGTTTATGTAAAATGGTCACAATGTTGTGTTAAAACTGAGAACAACCTTTCAAAAATTTGTGTAATGAACATTCGACAAAATATTGAAAAATGCGAAACATCTCAGGACTTGGCAAACGCAGATAAATCTTGTGTAATTAGAATAATTGGAAACGATGCGAATTAAAACGGTATGTACAACGGTATGCTAGCGAGTAGGATGGCTCGGTCAAATTTCGCAAGCCATCATTGGCAGCGACGATTGCTAATTGGAAAAAAAAATTGGTTGTGTTCTTCAGGTGGTTTAGAAAAATACGATGAGCAAACTCGAGATTTAGCGAATGCAGCCAGATTTTTGATATGGAACGAGCCAGCACTAGCCTGTAATCATGAAATATCAGTAATCCAGATCTTAAAAGGTTTTAACTCGATGGTACGACCAACTTTATAGTAATTTTCCATAAACTATTTTTTAAGAGCTTTCTGTAAGCTTCATCGAAACAAATAGTTTTAATTAAATTTTTATAAATCATTTTACCATAACCTTACCAACATATGTTCAAACTTTTCATAATAATAAATAATAAAAAATTAAAAAAAAAAATCTACAAATTACATATTTTATTACATAATCAATATCATAAGAGCGGCAAACTTCACCAACAACAACAAAACTATCTTCAAACTAAAAGTTCTTCAAACACATAAAAATATAAACATAATATACAGAAGCAAAGTATCAGAAACCAGAAAAATATTAATAGAAACACTGTAAAAATGTTAAAAGTTTATATATATATATATATATATATATATATATATATATATATATATATATATATATATATATATATATATATTATATATATATATATATATATATATATATATATATATATATATATATATATATATATATATATATATATACATATGTAAAGTTCTTCAAGCACATTTTACAGAGATACTATATTTTATTTTTTTTATTCATTATGTATGTAAATCTAAATTAAAAGCACCAGCATAAAGTTTAACATTTTTTTTTTGATTTTTTTTTAACCAAACTTTATTTCTATATATACGGAATTTCAAAACTATTCTACACTAGATATGTCTCGTAAAAATAAATAAGAGGAATCCAGCATATTTCAATCTCAAGCTGAAAATTCCATAAATGTGAACAAAATACGAAAAAAGAAATTCAACAATTTTGCGTTTAGTTAAAAGCTCTATCATCATCATCATCATCGTCATCATCATCATATATGTAGTTTTATCTCATAAATTTCTGTTCCTCTTTATTATTTTTGTGTGTGCATATATTTTATGTTAAATTCTCACATTGCAATTTTAATCTGTCAAATACATGATTTTTAATATACTATCAGGCTGCATTTCTGCACTCGTATCTTGTTGTTAATATCAAGATGCAACGTTTTTTTAAGACTTTTAACGATTTTTTTTATTTATTTTTTATAATATCATAAATCTACCTTGAACATCATAAATATACGTTTAGATGTAGGAAAATTATTGCTTCGATATCAATTTTTTTATCTATATTGTAGAACACAAATAAAAATTATTTATTTATTGATTAATAGTTTTGAAGGTATTTCTGATTTTTTTTTGCCAGATTTCATCCAAATCTTTTTAAAGTATTAGTAACTATTTGAAAAAGATTTTAGGCCAAAAAAGACATCGAAAATTTTAATTATTTCCTTGTCTAGTGGTTAAAAAAAAATCCGCCAGTGTCATCATCGTCATGTTTGATATACTATAGACATGACTGTTCTCTCAAATGTCGTCACAAATGCAGGGGTTCAACTGCCATATTCGTGTATTATACTGCATTTCTTACGAATTCCTTCCATCTTCAGCGAAATAAAATAAAAATAAAAAAAATATAACGAAAATTTTAGTTTTCCATTCATAATTGCAAGTTATAAAAACCATATTGCGCTAGCCAATAACTCTTATAACTTTTACAATAAAATACTTTAATAAATTGAAAGTTCGTTTACAAAAAATAAAATAAAATGAAAAAATAACGTTACGAAATGTTTATTGTACCTTACGTCTTGTTATCCATGTTGATGGTCTCGATCATTTTTTATTTCTGCTCAGTTGAAGTTTTTTTTTTTATTTTAAAGTTTTTAAGTATATACATAACACATTTATATATATATATATATATATATATATATATATATATATATATATATATATATATATAAATATATATATATATATATATATATATATATATATATATATATATATATATATATATATATATATATATATGCACATGTAAAGCTCTAATTAAATTATTGTGAAATTCCAAACGAAAAACTTAATTTTTCAAAAAAGTTTTTTGTTGTATTTGGGTCAACCGCAAAACAAAGTTTGGTATGTGTTGTTTATATATAATATAATGTACTCCCGCCAGTTACACCCATAAAGAGAAAAAGCTCAACTTAACAAAAAAATGAAAATAAAAAAAAATGGAAAAATTAAGCGAAAATGAGGAATGATGTAAATTTTTTATATTTTTAATTTTTAGCAATTACCCTAAATTTTTACTATGTAAAGTTGATTATTGCTTCGTATACCATTATTATGTACTGTGTTATGCGCCCAACATTTTTTTTACTTTTTTTGCTAAATTCAAATTGTCATTTCCATTCAATTCGAATTATATTTACATTTTGAGCTTTTCGTTTTGTTTGTTGTTTGCTTTACAAAAATGTTTTTAATATTAGTGGCTTTTGCATATTTGGGTATATAAATGCTTTTATCGGTCGATTTGTTTTTGAATATCGTTTTAGGTTGGAACATAGCTTCGAAAGCTTAATTGCTATCGATAAAATTTAACAATTTAATTATGTTATTGTCGAATTTTAATTTTTATTTTACTGTACAAACGTTTAAATCGAAGTAATTAAAGCTTATGTTCAGTAAATGTATACACAAATTTAAGGTATTTGAATAGGAAAGCTGCAGATTGAATACTAAATGGGATAATATATCGTTTTATGGTATACATGATGATGAGATTGTATTTTGATGTCAATAATTAAAATTATAAACTATTTTTCTGTTACTGTTTTTGAATAATGTTTAAACCAGTATCAGTATCACCTCAAATTTCTTTGGAATGCAGTTAATAAATAGCATCAAATGAAATAAAGTCCTTAGAAAAAGCTATAGTGGTAGGTTTCCGCAACGCATAATAATCATATCCACTATACTCAACTAAAACACAATAGGTTATTTTGATAAACTTATTTAAATACAAGTTTATAACTTTATTTTTTCTAGCTCTACAATATGACTTTAAATACAGAACATATTTACTCTGTGACATTATTAAACTAACTTTATTTTTTTCTAAAATGATAATTCTGCATCAACATCAAAACCGTCTCTACTATACAAGCCCGATTGTCACCAATTTTATTTCATTTTCTTGTCCATTTATACTTGAAAGTATTGGTAATCGGTACACTATAAAATTTTAGTTAAAAAAAACAAACAATTTCTATGCTATTTTCGCACCAACACAATCAAATTTAGATGGACAAATGTTAGAGAGGATCTGCGTACTCGATGCAACAATCAGGCTTGTAATACATTCGTGTTGGTTTTGGATTATGACAAAATTATACATTTTTTAATATGGATTTTCATAGCACCAATACACTCAATTGTGTATATAGGCTTTGTTTGTCTGTGTCAACGAAAGTTACAAGTCGGCTTGTAATAAAGAGGGTTTTGATCAACATCTTTAAATTACTCATACATATGCTTTAACATTATGGTTTAAGTAAAGGGTGATTTTTTAACTATTTTATTTTTGGCCACACTGATTTTGACAGGTCACGTATGTTTCATGTTTTGTGTCACTGTCAAACATCTTCAGTTTGGTTTATAATTTAACCATGAATATTCTTATAAACGAACAACGCTTGCATATCATTGAATTTTATTATCAAAATGCGTGCTTTGTTAAGAAAGTTCATCGCGCGCTTCTACCATTTTATGGTCAGTTTAATCGATCCACTGAAGCGGCTATTCGGGCTATTGTGACTAAATTTCGCACTAAATTTACATTGTTGGACATTAAATCACCAACACGCTTACGTACAGTGTGAACTGAAGAAAATATCGCAGCTGTATCGGCCAGTGTTGTTTGTTTGTTTATTTCTATGCAATCTGTTTTGGGCCCGAAGCTCACCCAACTCTTTTGCGGTTAATTAACGTCCTACTTTACGCCATTACCAGCCAAATCGAGGACGCGCGAATACAGGTTCGCGTTTCAAATATCCATCTGCACATTGCATTGCTCCAGCCAGCCTGTACTGGCATGGACGATGGTTCGGCCCATGAATTCTGCATTCCAACGGGGGGTCATAGTTGTGTTCATCGTCATCACCGATCGTAATCAAGTGATGAAAAATCCCTTTTGCAACCCTCCCCTGTTGGGATTCGAACCCGGTACCTCCCGTCCCAAACACCGCAGCTTTAACCACTGCGCCAATTGCTCGGTGACAAGACCAGTGTTAGTGATGACCATCAATTATCGATTAGGCGCCGTTCGCAGCAATTGGGCTCCTGTTACTCAACAAAGTGAAAAATTTTGCGGAAGGATTTGGGTGTGAAGCCTTACAAAATACAGCTGGTGCAAGAATTGAAGTCGAACAACATACCACAACGCAGAATTTTTGGTGACTGGGCTCTTGAAAAGTTGGCGGAAGATCCATTTTTTTATCGAAAAATTGTGTTCAGCGACGAAGCTCATTTTTAGCTGAATGGATTCGTAAATAAGCAGAATTGTCAATTTTGGAGTGAAAATCAGCCAGGAGCATTGCAAGAGCTACCAATGCATCCAGAAAGAGTTACTGTTTTGTGCGTATTATGGGCTGGTGGCATCATTGGACCGTACTTCTTTAAAGATGATGCGAATCGCAACATAACTGTGAATGGTGAGCGCTACCGTGAGATGATATTCAACTCGTTTTTACCCAAAATGGAAGAGCATGACTTGCATGACATGTGGTTTCAACAAGACGGTGCCATATGCCACACAGCACGCGAAACAATGAACCAATTGAGAGGCAAGTTCGGTAAACACTTTATTTCACGTTTGGGACAGGTCAGTTGGCCACCTAGATCATGCAATTTAACGCTTTTGGATTATTTTTTGTGAGGTTATGTTAAGGCTTATATTTATACTGACAAGATCGCTTCGATTGACGCATTGGAAGACTGCATTGAAGCATTTATTCGTGAGATACTGGCCGAAAGGTTGGAAAGTGTATTCTAAAATTGGACTAAGCGATTGGACTATTTGAGGCGCAGCCGCGGTCAACATTTGCATGAAATAATCTTCAAACATTAAATTATATGGACCGTACTATCGATTCAAATAAAGATTTCATGAATTTTTTTTAATTTTATGTGTCGTTTTTTGGAAAAATTTCCTATAGCTATTAAAAAATCACCCTTTATATGACTTTAATATTACTGCTGTGCCACGAAATATTCGCACAGTGGTCACTACATAACCCCCTTACCAGCGAGATCATAATATAAAATTTAAAAAAAAATAAAAATCCCTGAATTTTATCAATAATCTCAAGAAAATATTAAATATTAAATATTAAAAAAATAAAATGTTGAGTGCCCGGGTCGAAAACCATTAATATTTTACTTCAAATCGCACTCGACGAATTGATTTCCTTTAATGGGTTCTGCTTTCTTCCATTCCCATTGATTTATCTACGTGTGCCGGTTTTAAACGATCGATCGAGATTGTCTGGTTTTTTCCATTTACATTTGTAACAAAATGTTTTCGAAACCTGCCAATCACTTAAAATGGTTCTTCATACGGATTCTTTAAACCGACTTTAACTCTGTCCGTTCTAATAAAAATATATTCACATGTACCTAGATCCTTAGGAATATAGATTTGTTTTATTGTTTCAAGGATAGATGTTGCCTCTTGACAAAGTTTGTCGGATCTATTTTGTTTTTTTCCGAAAGCTTCAAAAAAACTTCACCGGGAAATTTAAGACGTTGGCCTTATACAATTCATGTAATCTATAATTGCCGTTCGATATTCCTAAAAATACCAAAGAGAATTCCTCGCTCCAATGTTTTGTATTTCCTCGCGCTTTTAGTGATTCCTTCAAATTTCGATGCATTCACTCAATCAAACCTTTAGGTTGAGGATGGTAGCTAGTAGTTCGAATACCATGTCATCCAATCAGCACAGTTCAAAAATAGCATTGCTTTAAACTGCCTGCCTTGATCCGTTGTGATTGTGTGTTGGCAAAAGTTTTCGCTACCGTTATCGCAGGACTGTTAATCATAAGGTAGCCTTCTGGCCACCGCGTGAATCTATCAATAATTGTTGATAGATAAACGAAACCGGGTCATGGAGGGAGTGAACCCACTATATCCTTGTGGATATGCCCAAATCTCGATGATGACATTTCGATACTTTCAAGTGGCGACTTTGTATGTCGGATCACTTTTACTCTTTGCCAGTTAAGACTTGCTTTTGTCCATGTTCCTGAGTCAGTATTCATTTTTGGCCAAAAGAATTTAGATTCAACTAACTTCCGTGTGACCCGAACACCACCGTGAGACAAATTGTGTAATTTATTTAATACTTCCAGTCTTATGTTTAATGGAATGTTTTGTCGTTTTACGCTTGTAGATATTTCACACCATACTTTTGCGTCTGTTTCAGTGTCACACTGTTCCAATTTAAACTGTGATTTCTCTTGATTGGTGATCAAATTACGAAATTCTACATCTTCCTCCTGTATCTGCATTAGATATATGTCGTATCTGGCGTGGGCTCCTCTGTTTTGATGCAATTGCGTTAATGAGCGGTTTACGATCTGCATACACACAGAATTATCTCCTTTCTTCTATCGATCTAAATCGTTAAATTGACAGATAAATGGCTAGAAGCTCTCGATCAAATGCGAAATACCGTGTTTCAGCAGGTTGGAGCTTTTTTGAAGAAAAAAAATTAGTGGCTTCCATATTTTATTAATAGCATTATATTGATGCAAAAAAAGCACCCACCGCTATTTCCAAATGGTCTGTACAAATGCCAAAATGCCATTTTTGATCAGATGAGCGTTAATTAAAAGCTTGAATGAAAGATTTATTGCATTCTGTGGTTCACTTGAAATGTTTTTGGTAATTTATGTGATTTTGTACTATGTTTTAAATGTTCATAAATTGGTGTTAGTATTTCTGTAATATTTGGTAGAAAAAGATACAAGTTAATCATTTCTAAAAATGTCTGTATTTGTTTAATAGATCCAGGTGATTCCAGATCTAATATAGTTTTTACGTGATTCTTTGATGGACTGATACCTTCTGAATTCACAGTGTTAGCTAAAAATGTCAAAGAACTAAAACCAAACTCGCATTTTATTGATTTAATTTTTAAATCATTATAGGAAAAGCGTTGAATCAATGCACGTAAATGCACTTTATGTTCTTCCATACTATGACTTGCATCCAATATATCATCTATGCAAACTCAAAACCGTTTATTACCCCATTAATAAACCGTTGGAAAGTTTGAACTGCGTTTCTTAGTCCAAACGGCATGCATCACGTTTCATAAAGGCCGAAAGAGGTAATAATTGCTGTCTTGTAGACATCATCAGTAGCTACCGAGTTATGAGGCTCGAACGAGGTTTATTTCCGCAAACACTTTACATTCATACAGATGTGTACCAAAATCGTGAATGTGTGGGACCGGATATCCGTTTGGGATTGTGCATATGTTCAAATGGCGATAGTCCCCTCAAAACCTCCAGTCATTATTTTCCTTCTTCTTTACCAGATGAAGTGGTAAAGCTACACTAGATGCAGATGGTTTAATGATACCCAGCTTCAACATGTAGCCGAATTCTCCTTTTGCAATTTCTAGTTTTTCGTTATTTAAACGTCTAAGGCGAGTTGCTGGAAGCTGACCAGTAGTACGTATTACATGAACAATATTGAGTTTGACAGGTTTTAAATAATCAGGTTCCGCTGTGAGTGTATAGGAAACTCAGCGAGTAAATGTGAAAATTATTTTTGTCAACACTGTAATGTTTTGGTGTTGGTGTATCCACGTTTGCTTCTATTCCATATGCATTTGGAAACCTGTTATGCCATCAATCAAAGTTTTGTTGTTTAAATCTACGATCAAATTAAATTTGATTAAAATATCAGCCCCCATTTTAAGACGATTAATTGATGCAATCACAAAAGCATGAGTAAAAATTTTAACAAGGTCCACATCGATTTGCAAAAGTTGTGTGCCATACGTATGTATAATGGTTCCGTTAGCCGCTGAAAGGTAATAATCTGATACTCCTGGAAGTCTTTTTGAATTATCACAAGGAACGATTGAGATGTCAGCTGCTGTATCCACTAAGAATACATGTTTTATACTTCTACATTTAATAAATAAAAGGCGACTAGATGTTACACCACTGCTTGTCACCATAACAGATGGTGTAATTATTTGTTTAGAATTTTCTGGGGATTCTTCAAAATTGCACAACTTCAAACACCTGCGAGCTTTATTTCTATACCTATGGTGATAATAGCATTGGGGATACCTTCGATACCTCGATCGATTTCGATTGAAACCGTTTCTAATTTTAAAATGTTCACTTGAATCAAATCTTGACGATCTGCTAACAGTAGCAGATAATTGATATACTTGTTCACTCAATTGCTTTTTTTTGCGTCCATAGATTTTTCGGACTTAGTTTGTTTTTCAGAGACTGTAATTAACAAGCAAACTAAACTAATGTTTGTGTCTCTCCGATGCTGAAACCATTACAATTGATTTTGTGTTCATTGGCAAACCATTAAGCCATATTTGTTTAATGAACTGCATTAAAATTGCTTGTGTTTAACCTGCAATTGTTTTCTGAAGTATTGATAGGGCGTATCGTCCCCTATAGCTTCTCCTCCTAACAAAGCCGATATTCGTTTATATTTGCTTTCGGTGTGTCGAGTCAAGGTTGTTTTCGTTATTTTGATGTATTTCTCTTTACTTGGTGGTGTTTTTATCAAGTCTGTAATTTTCATTAAAATGTGTACTACTATACTAAAATGTATATTAAAACTTAATATTGCTAATGGCAAAAGTCGATTCCACCAAAGAAAATCATTTTGTTGAGCTCGAGTGACAAAATGTAGGTATCTTACTACAATAAATTGCATTTGAGTTATAATTGAAACAATATAATAATTCGGTCTAACGTTTATGAATTGAAAATTTGAAGAAAAAAAATTAAAAAATTAGCAAAGAGGTTAGTTAGCCTTTCCAAATTTACGAATTTGATTGCATTCCATACAACACGTATTAGTGGACCAATTTTGATGAATAATACCTTAATCAAAAACTCTGATCAAAAAGGCAAACCAATATTCGAACATATGATTGCGGATGATAAGGAGCCGTTCCGATTTTACATATTCCTAATAATTTTGTTTATTCTTGGAGTAACAACGAATCCATTAATGATTTTGTATAGCAATAGCATTATTTCCATTTAGTGGCATTATTTCCATTTAATTCTGAACGAGATGGTCCAGTGATTTTTGCTCTTAGACATTTAATACAAATTTTAGCTCAAAAAATACAGTCCTCATTCCGTGTCCAACAATAATACGCTGCTACCTTTTTTCCTGGAAATTGTAATTCCCGGATGAGTTATTGTGTAAGATTGTATTTTGAAAATAATGTTTAACATTCCCAATGGTCTGCAATTAAAGCGTTTATAATACACCAACACGCTTTGTTTAAAGCGTAAGTTCTAATACAATAAATTGTATTGGCTTTGGGAAATTCAATTAATGTGCAGATAGCAGGTTAGTTTTAAGTTGGTCTCAAGAATTGATTGACGTTGAAAAGCATCAAGATAAAAATTTCTTATCGTCCCCAATTAAAGAATTCATTTGATAGCACTTTTTAACTGATCTGCTAAGTTACTGATTGTTATTGTTCCTGCCACTCGAAGGTTGAATTCTGGAATCCTTTGTTGTAATGTCAAGGCTTAAGAAATTTATTTGTTTAAAACTAAGCTTACGTTTAGAAAATTGGAACCGTTAAGTAAAAATGCAAAATAATATAATTATTTTGCAAATAAATAATACCTATGACGATTGCTGGCAAAAATCAAAATTTTACATGTGTTGAAAAAAGACAGAACATAATTTGGCTTTCTGTCACAATTCTCTGAACTACTTTATGGTTCACCGACAAAGTATATCTTTGTTCCAGGGCTAGTTCCGGAAATTCCTTTAGCAATAAACCATATACACCTTGGATAATACAAATTCATAGCGATGGCAACCTAATAGATTGGACTATTTCTTTAGTTGTTAAGCTTGATGTAGGATCGATCAAAATTGACAAAATATTTCTTTGCCACCTTTACAACTTTGCCACTTGAGGTTTTCCTCTGCCATTGCAAACATAGTGCAGTGAGTTTTACTAAACAATGATCCATTAGATGAAGAGTCATTTGCAACTTGTTGAAGGATTTGCAACAGTCTAATTTTTCGAAAGGTAACCTTTCGTTTAAAATATTTAACGTGCCTTATTTTAAAATAAAGAAGAAAAAGAGTGGTAGAAAAAAGAAAACACAAGGAAAAATGTAAAGAGAATCAAGAGCAGCGAACCTTTTGAAATTCATTAATTCACAGAATGTGTAACTATGTGCAAAACATAATTCAACATGTCCAAGTTCTTTCTCATTGCTATTCTAGAATAGTCACAATCAAGACTTTTTCAGAAAACCGAGCTTTTAAAAACAAAAGTACAAAATTAATTCGGACAACCCCAATTAAACGGAATAAGTATGGTAATGAAAAGAGTCATGATCAATTATATTAGCACCTAGGAGAACTTCTGGTATTAGAATAAACTGAAGGTGTTCACCCTAATTATGACTGGTGTCCTGCGTATCTAGGATTTTTTTAAAAGCTCTAGAGCTAATTTTATTCAATGATATCAATTTTTGTTTTTTTGACAAATGTTCATAAAACAAAAAACTGATGTACTGATGAAATGTAAAAAGTTTCAATTATAAAACGCATCACAACCAAAAACTTAAGGAGCTAACAGAAACCCATATTTCTTCCAACGGTTTGAACAATAATCCCGATCCCGAGCTTGTTTTTCTTATTGTTGTTTATGATATATGGCTTAAGACCATTCGAAAAGACTGAAAGCGGTACCCGGTAACTTTAAAAAGAGGCCATCATTAGAAGTAGATACAATTGGTATATTGCCCTAACAACCTCCTGAGCCAGAAAATGAGCAGCAATGTTAGCAATGTTTGTTAACACATTTACGCAATCCATAAAACCGCATACAAGAACACATGAAAGCTTACCCTGACTAGTAATTTGTTTGCTCATTTTATAACACCACAATTTTTAAAAAGGGCAAACACTTCAATTTATTGATTGTTTCACTATACATAGGTATATGCTAAAGTTCATAACACTACAGGCTTTCGTAATAAACACTCGACAAAATTAAATGTTAAAAAAATATTTCGCATTAATATTTATTTATTATAATTTTCCAGGAAAAATGTCATTGTAAATTTTTTGTTTTCCAAAATTTTAATATTATTAATTTTCATTAAACATAATGTACCGGCGTCACATAAACCCACACATTTTTATCATGCTGCCACGCGTATTTTATGGTAAGCTTTTCACTTGAATGTTAAAATATCATATAATTTATAATATATCATATTATAAAAAAGTGTGTTTGCCTTTTATAAGAATATTAATTTTTCGAGTTGTTCAGCTTATACTTATTTGTGATTGGTGAGAAATGTCGATGAGAATTGTCTATAAAAATTGGTAGAAGAACAAAACAAAAAGTTTAGTAGCTTGTTCAAAGTCAACAAACGGTTATAGTGTTGTATTCACCTTTATCTAAATCAAACACACATATTTACTGTAAAATACTTGCATGTAAGTAGTTCATTCATGTTTTGGGTCAAGTGCGGTGTTGGATATTGGCGGTTATATGATTTGTTTGTCATGGGACGGTTGGTTCAATTGATTTATAATGTTGGGTCAATTTTTTCTAATGTCTGCTTGTATGAGTTGAAAATTTAGACAGCTATAGATGACGATTTTGTGTGGGCAAGGGATTCCCATGGGAGAGCTCAAGAGTCAAGTGTTTTGTGGCGGTGTTTTGCCATTGTTTCTTTGCTTCTTTCTAACTTGCATGAACTGCGTAGAGGGAAATTTTTGTTAATGGGAAGGGCGTGGAAGGTGGAATGGATCGGCGGTGGTAGGGCGGTGCCGGACTCGTGAGGAATCTGGGTATTTTTTTCCATGTTTCATTTGTCAAACGGTAACATGTTTTTTATGTTGTCCTCCTTCCGAACGCCTGTGTGTGGTTCTGTATTGGAATGTAGGAGGTTTTTTCTTTACCGATCGACGTTTTCGGGTGTTTTTTTTTGGAAAGAGTATCGTGGGGAACGGACGGCAAGTACTGTCGGTGAGGGGTGTGAGTGTGATCGGGATGCATTTTGGAAGGCGGAGAGGAGTAGCCGGACGATGTACGATTTTTATAATTGTTGGTAGCAAGTGTTTTGCGATCTTGGATAGGTGCATGGTTTTTATTGTATTTGCGAGTGGGTATATGTGTGCTATGATGGTGTTGGTGTTCTAGTATTGATTGGGGAGCATAATTTTTTTTGTTTTGTTTGAAAGGTTGCATACGCGCTCGTTTAATGCGTGCCAGTGGTTCAATTCGTCGGAAGCATTCACATTCAAATAGATCGATGTTTATTTATTTTTTTAAAACAAAATGTCACATATCGGCGGGGGGTCGGGTGGTGTGCGGAAGCGGTCGGATTGAATTTAAATGGGGTTGGAAGCCATGACCCAACGATATTGATTGCTTTATATGAACTGGTGTGGGCGATGGGGGGGGGAGGGGTTGTTCGAAAGGTGAGATTGAGAAACATTTTGAAAGATTTTTAAAAGTGAGCTGGTAAATAATGTACTTTTGATGTCCTTTTATATCCCGTTTCTGATAGGCAAACCGTTTTATTAAATCGTAATGTTAAATCTGAATGAGTGTAACTTACAATAATTGGTACATTCATCACATATGTAGCCGGGTTTAGTTTGTTTTCTTAGATTTCTGTAATGCATTGATTTTGATTTTAGGGAGACAAACGTACACGAGATTAGAACGATACGATTTAAAATCATTTGTGCAATGCATTACAATCGGGGAAGGCTACATAAAGCCCTGATCAGGAAACATAATAAGACATAATAAGACATATAATTTGGTTTTAAAATTAAGTTCTTTGACTTCCAGCTGTTTGATCTCCTCCTTTAGAATTGGATTC
Source organism: Tipula confusa (assembly GCA_963556175.1). Taxonomy (NCBI): domain Eukaryota; kingdom Metazoa; phylum Arthropoda; class Insecta; order Diptera; family Tipulidae; genus Tipula; species Tipula confusa. The sequence continues at coordinate 164,611,373 of OY744476.1, forward strand.
ATTTTGAATGCCTTTTGGTTGTACCGGTTGAATATGGGAATTCAAGTATACAATATAAGTAATGTTGTTTCTACAAATTTCTATTTTGGCAGCGATTTGTTTTCATGACAAATCATCATTCCTCTCTTTTCGCATTGTTTCCTCATCGTTTCTACCTCTTTATGGACAAAAAAAATTTAAAAAGTGGTCTGTATCGTGAGGTTGTGGTTTTCAACGTCATGAAAGTGCGCTTTGACTGTTTTTGCACACTGTTCTATCTACCGACGATGTTTGATGTTTTGTTTTAACGAGGTTCATTAGAGAGAATTGAGGGCGTCGATTGTTTGAGTGTGAATGATTTTTGTAAATTGAATTTTTTGGTGCATGTTGGACGAGTGTGTGTGCATTTTTTTGAACGGGGAAGGGTTGTTTTCTTCAGTCAATGCCAGAATGCTCACATGGTCATGGTACATATGTGCATACATGCGTATACAGTGAAGGACTTTGTACCTACTTGTCTGGGATCGTAAACTATTTTTTGCTGGTAGTTGTACGGATAGTTTCGCCCGGTTACTTTTTTTGTTCTGCTTCTCAGGGTGCATTTCAGTTACATTTGCACACTATTATTTTCGCCGACGATGTGTGTTGTTTGGTTTTTACGATGTTCTTTCTGGAGGGGTATTTAAGGGCGTCGATCGGTGAAGGAGGGAACTTCTGTATTTTGATATAGGATCGTATACGAATGTTCGGAGGAGGGCAGCGTGAGGGATGTGTAGTTTGACAAATGGGGTATGGAGGGGGAAATGTTTTGATTTTTTGTAAGTTTGGCACCGCCTTATTACGGTCGATTTGATTTGTTTTGTTTTTTGCGTTTTTGCTACAAATAGATTTCTTTTTGAGTGGTTTATGTAGGTTGGAAGGGGGCGAGGAGGTGATGGCAGGGTGTGCCTTGTTGTTTTAATAGTTTTAGTAGTTTTAGTTTTTGCCTCAAATTTACAATTAATTAATTAATTGTAAATTTCAGGCAAAAACTAAAACTATTTATTACAGTTGCGGAAACTATATTATTATATTATTATATTATCAATTAATTAATTTGTGATATCAGATTAAAAATTAATTTAATTTATTACAGCCTACGGCTAAGAGCAATTAGTTAATAATAGATTTTGCTTTCAGAGAACAGTTGCTGATAACAGATGAATGGTGACACACTGGAGTTTTTGAAAAGAGATGCCTGAATGCAGATCAGTTCAGTAAAATTGTGATTGTCTTATGCTAACAGTAGTTCGAATATTGGCTCCCGGGAAACCGGTCCAATTCTTTCATCACAGACATACCTTTCCTTTCTCTACTCCAACAAAAATTTACTAACTATTGGCCGCCATGGTGTCTGTAACCGGGTCGATCTCAATAATTTAACTAATATCCATCCTCACCCTTCCAAGTTAATGTAAAACGGGTGTACGGTGGGCCTGGCCAAATATCCGGGAGATCCTGGTTAGTCCTTGGTCGTACATTCTAAATCAATCAAAATATTATTTTTAACATTGCAAAGCATAAACAATTCCATTTTTACTATTTCTCAGCAAGGTTATCATTTTTTATTTTTAGTTTGAACGAAACACTTTGTTATCCCACCTGTCCGTATCCAAACATTATTTTGTTTCGCACCGGACAGCTCAATATAACATCTTAGCTTTAATTCATATAATTCATATAATTCATATAATTCATATAATTCATATAATTCATATAATTCATATAATTCATATAATTCATATAATTCATATAATTCATATAATTCATATAATTCATATAATTCATATAATTCATATAATTCATATAATTCATATAATTCATATAATTCATATAATACATATAATTCATATAATTCATATAATTCATATAATTCATATAATTCATATAATTCATATAATTCATATAATTCATATAATTCATATAATTCATATAATTCATATAATTCATATAATTCATATAATTCATATAATTCATATAATTCATATAATTCATATAATTCATATAATTCATATAATTCATATAATTCATATAATTCATATAATTCATATAATTCATATAATTCATATAATTCATATAATTCATATAATTCATATAATTCATATAATTCATATAATTCATATAATTCATATAATTCATATAATTCATATAATTCATATAATTCATATAATTCATATAATTCATATAATTCATATAATTCATATAATTCATATAATTCATATAATTCATATAATTCATATAATTCATATAATTCATATAATTCATATAATTCATATAATTCATATAATTCATATAATTCATTTAATTCATATAATTCATATAATTCATATAATTCATATAATTCATATAATTCATATAATTCATATAATTCATATAATTCATATAATTCATATAATTCATATAATTCATATAATTCATATAATTCATATAATTCATATAATTCATATAATTCATATAATTCATATAATTCATATAATTCATATAATTCATATAATTCATATAATTCATATAATTCATATAATTCATATAATTCATATAATTCATATAATTCATATAATTCATATAATTCATATAATTCATATAATTCATATAATTCATATAATTCATATAATTCATATAATTCATATAATTCATATAATTCATATAATTCATATAATTCATATAATTCATATAATTCATATAATTCATATAATTCATATAATTCATATAATTCATATAATTCATATAATTCATATAATTCATATAATTCATATAATTCATATAATTCATATAATTCATATAATTCATATAATTCATATAATTCATATAATTCATATAATTCATATAATTCATATAATTCATATAATTCATATAATTCATATAATTCATATAATTCATATAATTCATATAATTCATATAATTCATATAATTCATATAATTCATATAATTCATATAATTCATATAATTCATATAATTCATATAATTCATATAATTCATATAATTCATATAATTCATATATCAGTGCATATATCATAATATCAGTGCTGCTCGCATGTGACTCTAGATTTGATTTGATTTATTTGTTTAATGAGGAGTGCCATCTGCTGATGACTCGAATTCCATTTGTAATCGTAAAAAACATCAAAATGGTTGTTACGTCTTTAGAGTAATATCATAGAATTTTTTTATAAAAATTTTACAAGGCCTTTTTACAAATTTTTAGACGTCTGTTTATTGATGCCTTTTAGGGTAAACAAAAGGATAGTATAACCACTTTGCTAATATCGAAGGAGTATTCGACATTTGAAAGGACCATTTCTCCTTGCGAATGAAACAAAAAGTTTTCAAACACAAGTTTTCAATTAGAGAGATTTGTTTTATAAGCATATACTAAACAAATTGTGACTTATGATAATATTATACTCTTGAACCAAACATATTTAGAGGAGATATTTTGTGGGACTATTTGTAAACCCTACTTGATTAGTTTGGCAAAGCGACGTATGGCCGAAGATTGCGCATTATGCTCGTGAAAACTATTGCTAAAAATTTTCCACGATTTGTCCTAATTTCTAATATTATTCCGAAAAATAATTATGTACCTAGTTTTAGTAAATGAGTGCTCTACCATTTTTAGTTTACAAGAAGCTCTGGTATCCGTACTAATAATTGTACCATTATTAACTAGCTAGTAACCATTAAAAGCAGATTCCATAAACCAGCCCCATAAATAACAATTTATTTTACGTCACTACAATCGTTTAATGTCGCAGATAGATAGTCCTCACCTTATTTTAATTCAATCAATAAAGTATATGAACCAACATAAAAAATTCGAATGGTTAACCGGAAATTTTTATCTATTCGACAGCAGCAGAAAGTAAATAAAAATCAATAGGCTACCTATACCTTCGCAGACTACGTTATGTAGATATAAATGGAATTTAATACAGTTTGAATATATAGAGCACTCATATACGGATTGTGTATATATGGACCAAAACAATATCATTGAAATCAACACCACAGCAATACAGGTATAACATAAAAAAATTGTTCACACATTTTCCAAGTAATCTAAAATACAACAACACCAAAGTATTGTAAACAATACCGCCTACAAATTCGTTTCTCATCCCCCGTACCATAATGTGTTTGGGTATAGCTCTTGTATTTATACCATCGATGAAAAAAAAAATGAAAATATTCACAAATTTTCTGAAAATTAAGCCTCCCGAAAAGTAAATAAAATCCAATTCCGAAAATAACCATTTTCGTGGTTATTATTGTTGTTGTGCTATGTATTCTGATTGTCGTCGTCGAATAAAATAAAATCTATTTCGATGTGTGGAGGATCCTGCCGTAGGTGGATCATATAATGGCGTTTGTATATAGATATACATTTGTGAATTTATATATGGCCATAAACCGAATAGTTTTCCACATCTTTTTCTCATTCGGTATCTTAAATATCTTTTTAAGATATCACAACAACAAAAACGTTGGTATTATACCGTGTGTGTGTGTATGCACACAAAATAATGAGTTGATACACAGCGTACAAATATATAAACGGAAAGGGTATCCAACTCACTGTGCGTCTGCTTATAGATAGATCCATACATGTAAGTTTTGTCGTTTGTAATAAAACTCAAATTAAGGATAATCCTAGAAAACGTTTTTTTGTTGTTTCGTCCTCCTTTTTCTTTTCGTTGATCTGTTTGTTGTCTATATATCCTATATTTGTAGACGACCTATAGTAGAAATATATGTTTTACACACACACACACACACCCGAAGGATGATATTGTGAAGATAACTTAAGCATCTTATCGTTTTGAAAAGGATATAACATCGACAATAACCTATATACTGGTATATATATGCCTGCAATTTATTACGTAATGATATGATTATTTTATTGTATCGATACATAATTACGTAACACATAACCATTCTGTAAATCGAAATATTTCAAATCATATCGAAAGGGTGAGTGAAACAACCAGAAAAGAAATTAATTGCATCTAAAGCAGGCAGAATAATAAGATATGACTTTTACTCCATGAGAAAGCAAACCATGGATTCTTGTTCTTCTGGATTTCTAAATAAGAACTATTTTATATTTATTCGAAAAAAGCGTGAATCTACTGATGCAGGTTTTGACTAAATACATGATACAAAAATAGCTAAAAAACTGCATTGGAAGTGTACAAAAAGCGGTCTGGGAAAGTACTCCTTTTCAGCAAGGAACATTACAAAAAAGTATAAACTATCCAAGTACAGTGAGAGAATTGGTTAACGAAAAAACAATCATCAGCACTATACGCCAAAAATTTGCAGGAAAATGTGGCAGAGAACAAGAACCCCCGAAAGACAAAACAATTGAAAACAATTTGGTTCTTTTAAAGGAGAATAAGAATGAGACAGTTGCAAGCTGGATTGCAAACCACATAACTGACAAGTGGATAATATTTAACATAAGCCAAATAGACTAGGTATCTGTTTTGTCAGCTTTTCTATAAAGGAAGTTAAACAAGAAGTAAAAAACTTGAAATAAAAAATACCCTGGATCTGAAAAAGCACCAAAGAAACCACAGTACTTAGTAATGGATGCTATCTGTAGACTGAATTATGTCCCAATACAGTGGATAGTAGCGGAAATCATAACGATTTACAAACCTAATAAATCGCTAAATGACCAAACATCGTAAAGGCTAATCACTTAAGAACAACAGCATCAAAGTTATTCGAAAGATTATTTCTCAAGAGACTAAAGCAAATCAAAGAGAGCAGGAAACATATACCAGTACATTATTTTGGGCTCCGACAATCAATCATAAAATACGGTCATATATATATATATATATATATATATATATATATATATATATATATATATATATATATATATATATATATATATATATATATATATATATATATATATATATATATATATATATATATATATATATATATATATATATATATATATATATATATATATATATATATATATATATATAAATATATTTATACAATGCAAAAAACATACGAGAGTTAAGATGGGCAATGTAATTGGAAGAGTACAACTGTGAGGTTCTGCATAGGTCTAGACGTGCTATATGCCTCACGTTGATGCGCTGAGTAACCCGATCGTTTTAACAGTTAAGGTTGGAATTTTACAAAGTAAAAGAAATGCCCAAAGTCAAAACAAGGAGTGCCAGCTGATTGCAGAAATTTTAAAAGAGCGAGAATACAATGGATATTCTCCTCGAAACGGAATCTTGTTTAAATTTACCAATAGAAGTCACGTAGTTATGGTGTCTAGAATTATGCAGAATGAAATATTAAAAAACATTCATGAAAACGGCCACATTAGTAAACAGAGAGTGGAGGCCGTGGCTAAACAGATTTATCAAAACTGATTAAAAGAGTCAACGAAATAATATCTAGCTGTGTAAATTGTATTCTGGCATCAAAAAAATACGGAAAGCAAGAAGGTTATCTTCACCTTAAATAAGCAGCAACTCTACAGCAGCAGATCAATTTCACAATTAGTCAAAGTACTAACAGCATACCTTTTAAACTTATGTTTGGAGTTGATATGTTCAGGTCAGAAAACAACGATTTGACCAAAATAATCGAAGAAGAGTTGATTAATGAGTTCAACGATGAGGGCCAATTTACGTGAAAGCAGCAAATGAAAAATGTCCAAGATAAAAAGTTTTTGGGTTCGTATGAAATTACTGCCATTAGTGGGAATGGGAGCTACGATGTGAAGAAGGTAGAAATTGGCGAAGGACCACTAAAAACTTCTGCGTCTGCTGACTTGTTAAAGCCATGGGTGAGTTATGATGCAACAGATACCGACTATTCCGAGGCGGAAGAGTTTGAAAGATGGCCGAGTATGGGACAAGTGTTGCCATTGTAACATTTTACCCATATACCAAATTAACGCCGCCACTGGATGAAAAAACCGAAACGAGAGATATAACAATTAGTCGAAATGAATTAACAGAATTGAAATTGAGTTACAATTTAGATGATTCAGTTTATATTTTGATAACTGAGCAACTGAAGTGATTTGGGTGTTCGAATGGTATCTATCACTTTAGTTAAATGTCAAAAATAAATCATTTTAAATTTGTCTTTTGTTTACTACAGCGGGAATGAATATAAAAAATAAATACATGCATATATTAAAATCATTAGAACTTGCTATAAAATACAAAAAATATACATTATGTATATATATATATAAATATATATATATATATATATATATATATATATATATATATATATATATATATATATATATATATATATATATATATATATATATATATATATATATATACATATATGTATATACATATATGTATATATATATATATATATATATATATATATATATATATATATATATATATATATATATATATATATATTTATATATATATATAATTTTCAAAAATTAAACGAGAAACAAAATAAATTCAAAAAAACAAAAGCAACAACCTATGTGAATTAACTCCACGAGCAAAATACACATTCAGTTAATTCAGTTGCTCAATTTTTTCAACTGTCAATTCAGTCCAAATAGAACAGTCAAATCATTTCAGTTGATTCAGTTAATTCAGTTAATTCAGTTAATTCAGTTAATTCAGCGCCTTTTATGACTATTTAATCCATCGTTCATTTTTTCAAGAAAAAAATAAAAGCATCCTCGGTATTTAATTTTTTTCTAAATCCGAATTGTGCATTATTATGGTGCGTACATTTACGTGATCAAAAAATTGATTCGCGAATCAAGGGGAAATTTGTATATTTTAAATACGAAAAATTTATAAATTTCTCCTTCTTAGTTAAAATAATTTTAACTTTTGGCACATTTAACTTTGCACCACAAGCATCCAACATAATAAAAAAAAAATTATGATCAATAATTGTGCTCATTATATATATTTTGCTATTTTTTGACATTTCTTATTTTGTTTGTCTCGCGCCAAAATACTAATTAATTAAATTCAAAAAATTGAATACACGAAAAGAATTATAATACACGAAAAGTATTAAATTACACGAAAATTTAAAATCACCGAAAACAAACAAAAAGAAATTATTACGAAATGAAAATATCAACCAATACAAATAAAATGAAGTTAAATTTAATATTAGAAATTATTACGAAATAACACGAAAAAATTTAAATTACCGATAAAAACAAACAGCAAGAATTTTAAATCACCGATCAGAAATTAAAAATGGAAATCTAATCACAAAAAAAAATCACAAAAAAACGCACAAATATTTCGTATGCCAACAACGATACACAAATAATAATGACATATGTCTCATACATCAAGTAAAATAGGTAATAGTTTTGAGCCAAAGCTTTTGTTACTAACTTCATCCAGTGATGAAATTTTTTAATCACGTACATGAACACACCGTTAAAGAAACAAGTTTAAAGGCATTGCGACATAGAGAAAAAGACACGAAAGCATCGTTCGTATTTTTGGTTTCCTCGCCACATGAAAAACAAAAATTACGAACGATTTTACAAAAACAACGTCGTTTTAGTACTTTCGCGTGTATTCGTCGTATGTCATTTCATATTGAAAAATTGATCAAAATGGCTGCTATTTCAAATAAATGAAAGTTAACCAAATGAAATACAAACACGAAGGCTACTTCTACTACACAACAACACAAAAAAAAAATATCAACGAAAAATTATATCGCCAAGGTTTTGAGTATGAATGCGGAAATCATTTGAAAATGGTTAAATGGTATAATGCGTTTGGCAACGAAAAAAATTATACGATCTAGTCACAATGTCGAGATGTCGAATAATGGAAATAAATAATTAATAATTTTGAATGAAATTTGTAAAATTATTGAAATTTTTGAGTTTTTTTAATTAAATTTAGTTAATATGTATAGTTTCCGTTTAATTTTAGTTTATAAATTTTATTCATTTAATCATAAATGAAGAAATCGTTGCCAGATAATTTTTCGTGTCGTTGCTATGTGGCAATTCTTTTATATAAAGGCATAGCCACATAGCATCGACACGAAAAATTATTTAAAAATTAGTACAAATTCAGAAATAACTTTACAAATTTCATTCAAAATTATTAATTATTTATTTCCATCATTCGACATCCCGATATTGTGACTAGATCGTATAATTTTTTTCGTTGCCAAACGCATTATACCATTTAACCATTTTCAAACAATTTCCACTTCACACTCAAATTCTTGGCGAAATAATTTTTCGTTCGATTTTTTGATTTTTGTTGTTGTATAGTTTGCCTTTGTGTTCGTATTTCATTTGGTAGTTTTCGTTTATTCAAATAGCTGCCATTTTGATAAATTTTTCATTATGAAATGACATAAAACAAAAAGGCGCGAAAATATAAAGTCGACGTTGTTGTTGTAAAATCGTTCGTAATTTGTTTTTGTCATGTGGCGGTGAAACCAAAATACGAACGAATCGTTCGTTTTATTTGCTCTATGTGGCAATGCCTTAAGAATGCTAAAGTTATTTTCTTAATCTTGTATTCTAATATTTTAGAAAAAACGGGAAGCAGTGATATCAGTCTAAAATTCGACATATTCAGAACATCACCACCTTTATGAAGTGGAATTACAACTGCATGTTTCAGTTTGTTGGAAAATATATCACTACAATTATCTAGATGAAATACAAAAGTGCCGAGATAAACCAAGCAGTTTTTTTAGCGAAAACGTTGCTAAAACCATCATAACCGCAAGCATTAGAAGTTTTTAACTGACTTATCATTATAAATACTTCAGATATATAGTTACGGCTGACAAAACTATTATTTTTGATAGCAAATTAAGTAAACAGGAAAAATTATTGTTACCATCATCATCATAAACTGAGTCGTTAACTTTTTACCAATTCTTACGTGAAAGAGACTCAAAAAGTCGGGGAAAGTCGATTGTGATCAATTCAGGTTTCTTCGTATTATCACATAATTTGGATTTATTATTCATGAAAAGCATAACTGACTAATGATCAGTTCCACCAAGATCTATAACTACAGAAATACAGAATATATAGACTAATGAATAAGTGGAGGAAATTTTTAGATATAAACAGGAAATCCAAGTATGTTAGCCGGAACGTATTTCATTTTTCAACCTTTTTCCAGTACAGCTTTCTTAACAACATTATTATTAAATACGGTGATGATTTTTACTTTGCTGATTTTTTCTTCACTCGAAAACATAAAGTGATCGAATGGAAAGGATATATCTGGTTTCGTACCTTTTGATAATTATTACAAGCTGCCCACAGCTTCTCTATAGGGAGCAGTTGTTAACTCAGTCTTTTCATCATCATTTAAATTTATATTCAACTGTTGGTGTGGATCGGCTAGTATTGCAAGAGCATTTGTTTGCTCTAAATTAAATTTATTGAGAATTTTTCTTGTGTAGGCACTTTGACGTAAGAGAATAGAACCATCGTTTTGTCTTTCAATCTGTAAACCAAGGTAAGTATCAGCATCGTCAAAAGTGATATTTATATTCGGATGGAGTCGAACCTTACTACAGGACTAAAGGTTTCATTGAAATCTAATCCTTCACGCTGAGAGAAGCCGTTGGCTACTAATCTGGCTTTAATTTTTTGTATATTTCCATTCGTATCAGTTTTTAATTTATAAACTCACTTATTTTCAACTATGGTCGAGTTCTTTGGTACTTCAACGACCTCCCACACTTTGCTGGTTTTCAAGGAATTCATTTCCTCCTCCATAACTTGTTTCCACTCTTGTGCATTCATACCATTCACTGCTTGTTGAAAAGTCAGCGGTTCTTCTGGGTTTACAATGCAATAATCACATACATTATCTGAATCTACTTCCTAATCTTCTAATTTCTTGGGTTTATTTAGTTTGGATTGATCTCTTAGTTGTATTCCTGTACTTCTTTCGGCTTCTGGCGTACAAAATTCCTCATTTTCTTTGTTTGAATCAGATAATCGGTTAGGTATCTAAAGCTTTTCTAAATTTTCTTCAATTTGCCCGTCATCTTTTCTTTCAGCCTGAATATTTTTGAATTGTGTATTAGCTTCCTCAGGGAGATACAATAGTGCTTGATTTTGATTTTCTTAAGTAGATTCCATTAATTTTCCTGTATAGGTAATATGTTTTCTGACAAAAATATCGTCTTCCTCTGGAATCCAAACTCTAGTATCTTTGACAATATCGCCGTAACCTACAAAGTAACTTATTTCCCCTTTTAGGTCAAGCTTTTTTACTTTATTTTCAGGCAATTTCACGTGAACTTTCTCTCCAAATGTAAGAAATTCCTAAATATCTGGTCGCTTGTTGTACCAAATTTCATGTGGTGATTGATACTGATTCCTGTGCAGTTCAAAATATAAACGGCAGTGTTTACTGCTTCTGCCCAGAATTTAAATTCAAATTTTGCAGCATGTAACATTGTACGAGCAGCTTCTACAACAATTCTGTTTTCGCGTTCTATTTTGCCATTTTGTTCAGGATAATAAACTACTGAATTTTGATGAGAAATTTCATATTCTTTCATCAATTTTGTGACTTTTTGACTGACAAATTCCAGGCCATTGTCAGATCTAAAAATTTATATTCCTCTGGGGCAATGTTTTTCTGTTTTATTTATATAGTCTTTTAGATATTCCAGTACGTCTGATTTTGCTCTCAAGAAAAATACGGTTTTGTAATGTGAGTAAACATCATACAACAGAAGAAAATACTTTGCACCTGTTCTGCTGAGAAAAAGGTAGTCGATGGATTCTACTGAATGCGCAAGGCTCACAGACGATTTTGTCATCTCCTTTTGGATTTGTCATAATTTTTTAAAATCTTTTTAATTTGAGTGTAGTTTTGATGAGCTAATTTTTGATGCCATTCTTGAAAGTATTTTTTCTCAGTAACAAAAGCTTGATAGTTTTTAGCACTTTCTTTGCCATTTTCGATTGGCATTATCTTAATTTTCATTTTAAATAATTTGTTTTGTCTCTCACCTACAGCTATGGTTTTGCCTTCTTTGACGGATTTACAAAATTTTTTTATCAGCTTCTAGAGTTAAGTTTTTATCCAAGGCCACACCGCTAGAAAAGAAATTGTATTTCAGCTTAGGCACGTACAGTACATTTGAAAGGTAACATTCTGTCCTCCACCTTTGCCTGAAATGGTTCCTCCATTTTTTGTTATTTGCTGGATTATTTCAACATTCTGCTGCACAATGTCCAGGATTTTGAGAAATATTACATTTTCCAGGCTTGTATTTTGTTGGTCATCGTTTTTATTCTTAATATACTGAGTTTTTTGTTACCAATAATATTCTTGGAAAAATGATTCTTACTGCTTACTCTTACATTAGAAGCAAGTGCATTAACTTCTACTTCTGTTTGACTTTGTCTCATCTCCTCAATTATTAATCTTGAGGTTAGGTTGGCTAACGTTCTATTGGTGGTAGCCATTGATTCCCGCAGGCACAAATAAAATGGTCGAAATTTGGTGGTAGAGTTAGGAGAATTTTGGTCACTACTCCCTTATCTTCAATTTTCTCTCCAATTTTTGAGATATGTGCTGCAATATCATGTGAAGGATTTTTAGCCAATGTAAACCACTTTTGCTGGAAATTGTGTAATGTAGATTCATATTTTTGTTCATATATATATATATATATATATATATATATATATATATATATATATATATATATATATATATATATATATATATATATATATATATATATTGGTTAGCTTTTTCCACATTACCTCAGAATCCCCCGAGGTCAAAATATGCATCATCGTTTGTTCAGATATTGTGGTAACGATTACCTTTTGCACCAGCCTGTCGATTTTATTCTATTTACGTGTCGCTTCGGCATTTTCCTTTTTCTCAGCAGCCGTTGTATCTGTGCCCAAGGGTGCAGATTGTTGGTTTGTGCCATTTACTATGTCCCATGCTTCAATTGTCTTCAAAATTATCTGAATCTGGAATTTCCATAGATTCCAGTTTTCAATTCCTTGTCCATCTTCTTAACAATTTTGCTCGACGGTTACAATTTTAACTTCGCACACGGCTAGACATAACCTCAGAAAATTTGTCTTCAAAATAGATTTCACTTCACTTTTGTTGTTAAAAATAATTCAAACGGGCTTCAAGATGATCAATCCTACTAGTCAGCATTTTATTTTCACCAAAGCAACTAGAAAAGTTTACAGAATTATTTTTTATAAACTTAAAACTTTTTTCAGAGTGTCAAATTGTGCGTATTGTACACGAATTCATCGCTACTAACTTACGAATCACACTGTATTGAATATGTAGATATACATTTCACACAAATCCAATTTCCCCCTGTGTGTACAGTTAAATTTCATCACACTTCAATTTATTTTATCACACAACTGCACCTCACAACAGTTGAGCGAAAACTATTTACGTCGTAATAGTGTTGCAAAAATAAAAACATACTGGCTCAAGCAACTTAGCAGTATATCAAGAGTATAAAGACAATCAAGCCGACCTGGCAACCAGAGAAATGATTGCTAATGAATTTGTCAATAACAAATTAGACTTCCATTTATCCATTGATCCATTTACAATACTTATCAAGTTAAATCAGCTACTGTCCGTACACAACCAGAAGCCCGAGTTAGAAATTAGAACTTTAACAGGTTCTAATTTCTAACTCGCATTACATGATAATAAACTTCCACTAAAGCAAATAATAACATAAATTTCAAGGACTTCAAATATATGATGATATTAAGGCGGTCAAGCTCAAAACTGTTGAATTAATATTTATTCGGTTTGTGCAGCAATAAAAACTGGTTATAACGAAATCCGTTTAGAAAATAAAACCAACTGCCATTGAGCTCCAAAATTTGTTTATTAGCTCCTTTTATCAATTCTCAGAATATTAAAAGAGTAAAGGTGAAAGGTGAAGCTCAAATATGGTTACGAAACACTATCAACTTCCCAACATACCAGGACAGTGTACATAGGCAAGACTAATTTTCATACAGGTTCAACACTTTTAACAGTTTTGTCATCATAAGTATTGGATGTTTAGTGAAGGTTGAAAATACCATAAACTGTACCAATAATATTCGAAATGTTTCCAAAATTGATAATTGGGATTTAACTCATAATTAGGCTGTTTTTATCAATTGGAATCAAAGGGTCTATTGTTATCTAATTTACAGAGGTTTTCACCCGATTTAAATAGGAATTACGGCAAATTTGAACACTGACACATATCTTATACTTCATTTTATCAATCAATTGAACGGAGAAGAGCTCTTGCTCTTTGAATAGCATCTGCAATTTTTAAAGCGGAAAACAATAAACGTAAGGGTTATTTTCCACCAATCCCACCACAATTTGGAAGCATCTGGAAATGATCTAAATGCTGTGAGATTCTTTGTGGTATTTTAGTCAAAGTAATTAGAAATTCTTCACTTACATATAAGGAAATGGAAACAGCGTCCTGATCGGGCTTTAATTAATATTGAATTTCTGATCATTTTGCTTGTCTTTATGTAGCATAAAAAAAGAATAGTAAGTTGCATTATGATAGCTAAGACCGCAGCACAATTTCCTCCTCTGGAGACAATTATCGCTCTTTTGCACGATATTGACCAAACATGTCTAAATATGATCGGTAGGAGGAATTTCAGAAATTGGTTCATTATTTATTAGCGTCGCTTCAACAATTCTTATCTAACTGCTGAAAATAATGCATCAACGGATTTATAAAGGTTACATGACTTCGTATTATTTTATATGATAATAATTTGCCACATAGTACTTATCTTGGTCACATAGAATCCTTGCATATTCAGATGTCCAATTATAAGTAGGTTCCACGTAGACTAAAGTCTATATTTACCTCACAATTTGAACAATCAGGTTTGTTGTTCTCTGTGGGTATGTCGGAAAAATTATTAGCTTTTGGTTCATGTATCACTGGGTGGAGAACTGAAATAATAAACTGCATCAGTTTATGTGAAAAAGTATAGGTTTTTACATTGATTTATTGTGCAATGAACCTGCTGAAAAAATAAAGTGACAAAAATCAGATCTTTCGAACACACTGTAAATATATTTAAGAATCTTGTACTTAAGACCTGCCTAAAATGTTGCATAGTGGCGACTGAACCTGTAGCTTCAAATGTTGCTGTTGCTATTGGAAGCATGTTGTCGATTTATTAGGACTATCATCAAACTCAATAACTTAGTTGCGTGCCAACTAGTGTTAAATTCATTTTTAGCATAGATATGATCAATTTTCGTAACCATAATAACTACAAAGCTTTTTTATGTTAGGCGCGTATTAGACTCTTTCGTCTGCCAACAGTCCTTTTTATATTTTTATATTGAGAATTCTATATTATTAATGTATTCTGTGAAATGTTTTGTTCATTTTTTATTAATGCAACATGCTTCGTTTAATTTGTTGTTCCTTACCAGGAATGCCCCATATCAACTTGTTAATGGAAGCCTTCAATAATAAAAAGAAATATTTTCAATAAAAAAATGAAAATAACCTTGAAATATTCTTGATATCGTTTTAACAAGATTTTCATATAGCATCACCTATAAAGTGTCTAACAATAGCAAAAACACACAGGAATGGCATCAAAATAAGACGTGGAAATTTCTGTGCAGTGATTGTGAAACATCAATAAAAAAATACCTGTTCTTTAACATAAATAAGTTGTTTAAAGCCAGTCATAAGCTACTCATAAAAATACACATTGACAATATCAGATGGAAGCACTTAAATCAGATAAAGACCATGTAAAATTCAACAACTAATTCTGAATTTTACCTCAAAATGTTGGAACTATACGAGTGGTTCAGATGTCCAAAGCGATAATCAACAGAATGTGCAGTTAAAAGCAGTCGGGAGACATATTAAAGTGGTTCTTGCTGAATACCATAATAAACTTCGAATTGCAAATAAACATATGAACCACTCTAATGTGACAAAAACAAGGAAACAGACAAATCATGGAAGAAAATATTACCCCTATAAATAGAGTGAAATGGAGCAAACCTAGTACACACGCTTTTTTAGAGAAAGTAAAGGCCACATTTTACGTAACTCAAACCGTATATATTAACTGTATCATTTCTCTCATGCCACTACATGAATCTTTCTACCTTCTACAAAGATTTCAAAATTATATTTTTCATATATTTCTTTGTAAATGACGTACAATGTGTACACTGTAAAAGATTCAAAAATTTTTAAATGAAAATATAAAAAAATTCAAAATTGGAAAATATTTTGTCGAAAACAATTCCAAATGAAAAACATTCTTAAAAAAAAAAAAAAAAATTTAATAAGTTTGGTACATGACAATATATCACTGATAGAATTATTCTCGAAAAAAAAAAACGAAACCAACTAAAAATGGCAATATTTTTGTTCGTTAACAGACAGGATATATAATAATATATTATGTATAAGAAAATATTTCAATAAAAAAAAAATTTTTGAGCGAGTTGTTGAGAGTGTGTGGTGTGGAAATTATTTAGGAGGGTGATTCGTATATGGTGGTGGTTAAGGAAAACTTTGTCATTTGCATATACAAGCAAACACACAAAAACCAAATTATTAAAAGACTTCTATAATAATTTTCATCTGTCAAAAACTTTTAACATTTCTGTTCGATATTTCTTTTGTTTTAAAATATTTATATGTTGAGAAAAAGTTTTTTGTATTTTTTTTTTGTCTATTTATGGACAAATTATGTAAGGATGAGATGGAAATTGAATTCGTTTAATAGATTTTTCTAATTCTTCATAAAGCATTCAGCAATTGAATTTGTTAGTCGCTGCGTTGATTGTTAATCACTTACATATTAAAATTTTAGTATTTAGCTGGCGTGTGAACTCAAGTTTTGATTAGTCATCTCTATAAACGTATGGTTGGGATATGATACCTCTAAGTCAACGAGTCTTAAACTTTTTGAGATGCACGTTTGCAAATTCATAAGAATTTCTACGGAACCATAGTCGTTTACTAGTTATGTACATGTGGCCCTCGATGATTCCTATATCATTGAACAGTAGATATTTTTTTTAAAAGAAAGTATTAAATAATTTGTAAATGTTGTGCCATTAAAATTGATTAGGTATAGTGTTAAAGCCAAGGCTATGGCAACACTTTTTCTATTACAACGCCTGGAATGTTGACAGCTCCTCAGTCTAATGTTTTGCGGCACGAAACTACAATTTTTTCGTTTTAAGAGCGATTGGAATAATGAAAAACTTATTTTTAAAGCAATTGTTGTCTAGCCGACACCGTGCAATTTTTGAAAAGAGATATGAGTGGTGAAAGACCGTCAAGTGGAACCGCTCTAGTGAAATTGACCAAAAAAGTGCATGAGAAAGGCTTGCTTTTAAATAACAAAAATGATATCAGTGCCCAGATAGTGCGCACGCCTGAAAAATTGAGGCTGACATATAGAGTAGGACGGAACTCATTTTCTTCAACTAGATTCCAATCGCAGTAACTAGTCATTAGTCGCACCAGTCTAAGGAAAATACTGCATACTAACCTCATATATTATTTACCATAAAGGTTTTTTGATGAATCAGGCCGTGAAAGCAAATAACCACCCGTTTCGATGTCAGTTTTCTGCGTAGGCCATATATCCACGTTGATTTTGGTCGAAAAATCATCAGAAGAAGCTAATTTTATTTCCATCTCGAGGCTATGTGTACCGGTAGACCTGCAAAAATTGAAGCAGCCACACGTAACCTTAGAGAGGCCAATGCATCAACCAAGATTAACAGTTTATTGTGAATGTTGAAATAGTGGCATAATTGGCCCATTTTTATTGGAAAACGCAGCTGGAAACATTGTTACTTTGAATAGTTTTAAACTGGCGCAATGAATGTGGACAACTTTTGGTTTCAACAAGATATTGCTATATACCATATAAGCTAAACACACAATCAATCTCTTGTGCACCAAATTTAACAACCAATAATCAGCCGTTGTGAAGATGGCATTGAGCCTATGCGGAGCTGTAGGTCCAATGCCATCTTCACAACGGCTGATGAGTTGAACTTTTTTCTTTTGAGTTTTGTTAAGGATATGTGCTATGCTGATAATAATTCAGAAAAAATTCCAGCTTTAAAATTTAACTTTTTTACTATATAATTCACGAGATAGTTGCCGAAATAATTAAAAAAGTTCTTTAAACTGGCCTAATATGATGGTTTACAGTAACACCAACAGAAGAAGCCACATGAACGAAATTGTTGTTTAATCTTCAATCACGGACTTCAACCTACAAAATAGAAAAAAAATCCAAAAAATATTGTATTTTTAATGGGTAAATGGACTAAATGGATTTCTATTTTTACATAATTCTTTAATGTCTGACGTTAAAGGCGGCAGTTGAATCCGTATATCAGCTTCTGAATCAAGTTTGTTGCGGCATTTGGTTTTTGAAGCATCAAACGAAGAAAATCCAGGTTCACATAGTCGTAGCAAAAGATAGAAATATTTTCGCAGCTTGCATCGATAAATCTGCATATTCTTCTCCCAAAGTGTACCAAAATTCTGGCAAAGGTCGTTTTTCAAATATGGACTCTAAATGAATTCTGCTCATCTTGTAAATACTATTTGACCGCATTTAGCATATCTTCCAAATGTTGACAATTTTCATCACACAGCATATAAGGTCACTTGCATCATGTCGTCATTAATTTCATCGAATAAATCTTTAAGTATTACGAAGCTTTATCTATTTCAGGTCTGCCAACATGATGCCATAACTAATCGGTATGAAGGAAAAATTGACATTAAAGCCAACTATGTTCGAATATTTTTTTTGAATTGCTTGCGTTCAGATCTTAACATGTTTACATTTACTCAACTTGTTGCCAACAGTTGAGGAACCTGAATACATTAAATCTATCTGGTAAACCCTTCATGTTTTTCATGGAAAAAGTACCCAATTAGGAACGTAAGTCGCATATTCAAACAAACAATATCCTTTAAGACAGCTATCGAATTTTGGTGTGCAGTACAGAATAATGAATATTACCTTGTTTCATTTCTATATCTAGTAAGGATATATCTAAAAAGTCTGGATATTTCAAAAACTGGAAATAGATCACCATACAGCACTTCACAAACAGCACTCATTGCCATCGAGAAACCCAACTCCGTTGATGATCTGCTTACCGGAACAAACTTAATTACTGTTGCAATAGAGCTGAAAGTTTCATCTTCCCAGAACACAAAAAGACTCAGCTCATATTTAATGAAAACGACATGATCTAAACACTGGGAATTAGCTGGAGTCCATTATTTGGCTACTTCTAGTTCTACGTTTACTTAAACGAAAATTCAACCATAAATAAAATCGAACAATATTCTTACAGATTGCTTGTAATTATGCTCCTCTCGGCATGTTTAAACATTCTTGAGCTAGCTACTTATTCTTTCATAAAATCATGTCTGAGCATACATTGAAAATTTTTGTGTAACATAGAATCACAAGATTGCAAGAAAATCTAAAAAATTTCACTTCAACTAAATTTAGGAGATCTAATATCTTGGAATGTAAACACTGGTTCGCTCAAATGGTTTGCTCAATCTAACCTTTCTATCTATTGTCCATTCAAAATGCAGAAAGTCAGTAATATGTCAGCCGAATATATATGCTGGTTTCTTCATTGAAGTTTAGTTTCTGCACGATTCTCATCAAATTAGGCGAATGGCTACATTCTTTACTTTCAACTAGCAAAAGTTCTTCCCTAAAGGTTTTTTTTTTGATTTTTTAAATTGGTGATTTATTTTCTCTTCAACATTAGGATATATATCCTCTTTTACATTTTTATGATGTAAGCCATTGACGGGCTTACATCTTCTTCTCTCGGGTTGGTGGTCTCAATTTATCTTATCCACTTTTTCCTTTGAACCAACAGATTCACTCCACTCTCAAACTTGCTGCTAAAGCAAGGTCTATGGTCCATTGTTGTCAAATCCCACGCTATCCTGCTGAGCTAACGGGAGTATATAGCTACCGCCAGCATCGCAGTAGACAATCTCTTATTAAAAACCTTTGCAAAGTTTACACTTCTAGTCATTTCAAGTGGCATTGCAAGTGCAGACTAGCCAGGTAATTTCAAACAGCTAACTTTGCGGCCATAGTTACTATTCATAGAAATTTTGCCATTCCTGGCCACCGTTTTATGGTATTCCATTTACATGAAACGAACATCTGCAAAAAGATGTTCCGAGCATTTAAGAAATTTCCATACTCGACCGGTTTCTATGACCTAACAAATGAGAAACGTACACCACCCAAACTTCATGGTTACTTCCTTATGGCTATATTGAAATGACCGAATTTTTTCATGTCAAGCAGAAAATCAACACATCAACCTTTAATTGATGTGGTGGAAAGTACGGCCTAATTTGTTTATTTACAAACACAATTAGAATCCAGCCTACTGCTTCATCATTAATAACAATTTACAACAAAAAAAAATATTATCAAAGACTGTCTTGATTAAATATTATATTTTTAACATCAAGTTCATTTAACCATCGTTAAAATTACAGTAAAATTAAATACAGTATATAAATAAATGTTGGAATATTTTTATTCTAGAATGATGTGAGCAATCAGTGAATCGTTTCATAATTAAGCCATAATCGTATCATAATCGTGTCATAATCATGCAATCATCGTGTCTTAATTGGGTCATAATCGCGTCATAAGCATGTCATAATCGTTTCATAATCATGTCAGAATTGTGTCATAATCGTTTAATAATTGTATCATAATCGTGTCATAATCATGTCATAATAATGTTGCAAACTTGCATTAATTCTACTGTATTTTGTTAACAGACTGTACTAATTATTAGTATTGTATACTATGTAGTGGTATGGTATGACATATTGGATTATATAAAACACAAAACAGAAGGGTCAGTTGGAAAAAGCGTGTTGTACGAAGATGTACTAAGAACTAAGGTGAAAGTAAAATTAATTTTAAAATAGGTAAACGTGTGCTTTAATTTGATCTTTAATAAATGGTTGTGATCCGCTTTCATCCGCCACTTTAATAAAGATTTGGTAAAATAAAATTACAACATAATCGTCTCATAATCGTTATCATAATTGTCTCATAATCGTGTCATAATCGTGTTGTAATTGTGTCAGAATTGTGCTGTAATATGGTCACAATCGTGTTAAAATCATATAATAATCGTTTCATAATCTTTTCATAATTGTGTCATATTCGTGTGATAATCGTGTCATAAGTGTCTCATAATCGTGTCATAATCGTGTATTAATCGTGTCATAATCATGTCATAATTGTATCATAATCGTGTTATAATTGTGTCATAATTGTGCCGTAATATAGTCACAATAGTTTCATAATCATGTCATAATCGTATCATAATCGTGTAGTAACACGATTATTAGTGTTATAATCATTTTATATACGTGCCATAATCGTGTTAAAATCGTGTCATAATCGTGTCATAATCTTATCATAATCTTTTAATAAGGCCGCTGGAACAGACAATATAACCGCCGAAATATTCAAAGGAGATTCATCTACAACTGCAAGCATATTAATACCAATAATCCAAGAAATCTGGAATTTTAGGAGAATCCCACTGAAATGAAAAGAAGGCTTGATAATAACGATACCCAAGAAAGTGACCTAAGAGAATGTAACAACTGGCGAGGTATCTCCCTCCTCAACACAACAATAAAGGTACTCGCAATGATCATCCTTGACAGAATCTCACCTACGATCAATGCAAAATTAAGAAACGAACAAGCTGGATTTAGACCAGGAAGAAGTTGCACTGGTCACATTAACACAATCCGTATCATCACTAAGCAATCCAATGAATGGAATTCACCATTGTATATGCTCTTCGTTGGTTTCGAAAGCGCATTCGATACGATAAACAGGAACGCAATATGGCAGACACTTTGTAAAATGGGCATCCCAAAGAAATTAATTGAACTCATACAAGAAATGTATCGGGATGCTGGAAACCGAATTCAATACAAAGGAAAACAAAGTGAAACATACTACAACACTCAAGGAGTAAGGCAAGGTTGCGTACTCTCACCAATGTTGTTCTTAATCGTATTAGACAGTGTAATGCGGAAACTAGATAACAAGACCCATAATGGCATTCAATGGGGGTTAACTGGTAAACTCAATGCTTTGGACTATGCAGACGACATATGCTTGCTCACAAAAAAACTCTCCGACATGCAGCCAAAAGTGCAACAGCTATCAGATCTAGCTAATGAAGATGATCTCAAAATTAATATCAAGAAAACCAAGGCGATGAGACTCAATACAAATATAACCACACTGATACACATCAACAATATACAAATTGAAGATGTAAATGAATTCGTTTACCTTGGTTGCACAGTAACGAAAACAGGTGGAATAGAAGAAGACATACACAAACGTATAAATAAAGCCAAATATACATTCAACATGTTACACAAAGTCTGGAATACTTCTGTCCTGTTGCGCAAGACCAAGACAAAAATGGAGAAGGATTGGCCACACACTGAGGAAGGCATCAAATGATATAACAAGGATGTCATTAGACTAGAATCCACAGGGAAAAAGAAAGGTTGGAAGACCAGCAATGACATGGAAGAGAACGATGCTAGCAGAGGCAAAACACCTAGGAATATCATGGGCGGAAATAAAAGCAATAACCCCAAATAAGAGTAAGATGGTTCAGAATAGTGGACGCCCTATGCTCCTAAATTGGAGATAAAGGAAAAAAAATCTTTTAATAATCATAATAATGTTTTTTTAATAATCATAATCGTGTCATATTCGAGTCATAATCGTGTCATAATCGTTTCATAAAGGTGTCATAATCATCTCATAATCGTGTCATAATCTTGTAATAATAGTGTCATAATCGTGCATTGACCTTGTCATAATCGTGTATTAATTGTGTCATAGTCATATAAAAATCGTGTCATAACCTGGAAAAAATTAACTTGGAAAAAACTATGTTGATTCCAGATAATTTAGTGCTTATTTTGAGTAATCTTGAGAAATTTTAGCGTGCTAATGTTTTAACAGTTTCCCACAATTTAAAGAGTACCAGCAATTTAGAAAAATACAGATTGCTATAAAATAGCTTTAACGCAAACCACCGTAGATTTTCCAGCAACAAAAACAAAAACTGACATACTGACAGACTGACAACGGTGATTTCAATCATTTGCTGCATGACCAATGGTTTTATCAACTGTGTCAAAATTGAATATTTATTTAAGCGGCTTTAAATTAACACATTTGCAGTGTTAACTTCTATAATTTCTTATCTCATTTATCACAATATTCGCAGTACAAGAAACATTTTGGATAAACCGCTTGCATTAACCATTTACGGATGTCTTTTACAAATATTTTTAGACCATATTTTAACTACTGGCGATCGTTGTAGACGATCAGTCTAACGAAAAATGTTACCTACAATTGAGCACGGCGTTGGAGTCAGCGGCACAGACTAAACTCCGGTCCACAGTGTAGTTAAGCTAACATTTCAACTATCACTCTATGACCGGTGACATAGTTTAACTCTGTTTGTTTATGGCCTCCCATAATTTGTTTGTTGGTTAATTTAATGATGTTAGCTTAACTTTTGCTATACGATTTAAACTGATTTGTTTTGTGAGTCACTAGGTTACAGTAATGTTGGTTGTTTCATTGATGAATTCACTTTGCTTTTAGATGATTAACAATCTCCAAACCTTTATTATGGTTAACTTTAATTTACATTTTTTGAAACTTACTTAGTACTTTTCTCGATCAACTTCTGCTTTTGCTGTCAAAATTTGGTTTGGATAATATCTCTGAACCAACCGTCAAACTGAACGTGAAAACTGGCAACATTGTTGACACAAGTGTTGGAATACCAATAAAATCATTCTAATCTGTTGATATTTGTCAATTTAAATTGATAACAAACAGAAATATAGGCGAGAGCACAATGTGATCATTTTATTAGTGATTTTTGAGCACTCAATCAAACTACACCAAAAAAGAAATATTTTTGAAAATTAAAATAATTCACATAACTTGCTAAGAGATGAAAAAAGGCATTTATTGCCAGCAGTGAATGGTTTCTGGAAAACTTGTAAAGTTTTAAATTTATGAAAACATCATTGCCTGCCATTTATGAAAATGAAAAGATAATTACCGTTTAAAATCTAGTTCATTATTATCGAATTCTCTGTGGTTGAGATGTCACTGTATCTGTCTCTTTTGAACGTTGATAATACATTTCAATGATTTAAGCTGCTTGTTTTGTAATAGTTCCCAAATTATTTAGTTTTTTTAGGTCAAAACTAAATGGCTAATTATTTAGCCATTTAGTTTTTTTAGGTCAAAGAGATACATTTCCTTATATTCGAAAGTATTCAAAATAAGGTATCCCAAAACTAAAATTCTATAATTTAAAAACATTGAAATTTAATTAGCATATAATTTTATTTTATCAATTTGTTTCATACAGCTTATAAAGCTTTTTAAAGTTAAATCATAAATAAATTCAAATCATTTTCAAAAAATGTGTTTAGATGCAGATTTAAATAGCTGATAAGCACACTAGCTCTAAATGTGTAAGTCCTATTTTCCAAATGTATTTTTTAGAGTGGAAATAAGAGGATTCGTGATTAGCCAAATTTTTATATAACGATACTTTCACAATACTGAGAATATATAAAATTTTTGATTTGATTGCGTTGGGAAAAAGTCAAAGCAATGATTTATTTTCTAAACAGCAGAATATTTCCCTTAAAGTACAGTTAAATTTACATAAATTTCAATTTCAGGGGCTTTAGATCCAATTATTATTTTCTTATGAAATTTGACAATCAAATTATAAGAGATTGTATTTTACTATATATCTGGTAGCAATTGGAGCAGTGTAAGCGATGATATATTATGCGGTACAGAATTCTTTTGAAATTTTATTTTTATGACCATTTTTAAATAATTTTTTTTTCACACTTAGGCAGTAAGGAATTGCTGCAAAATTTTTCCAACTTATGTTTTTAACAAAATATCTCAGATTTGAAACTCTTCAAACGCTGACTAGTAAAATCCTTTTAAAAATTCATCATTCCTTTGTATTATCCATCCGATGTGAATATCCACCTGTGGATCAATATCCACCTCATGGTTTCTTGCCTCTGTAGTGAGAGAACCGCCTGCATGTCTTGTGAAGTATTTCTCACGACCAATATATCTTTTGGCAACTCAACTTAAGTTGAATCGTGGACTAAAAAATTATTGCATAAAGCAACTGGGAAGAACTGGAGACGGCCAACATCTAACCGGACCGTTGCTAATGACTACGGATTCGCGGTTTAGGATTAGCGCGTGGTACTTGGAGTCACTAAGAAAACCAGGCGCTCGTTTGCTTCATGTTTGCAGGCATTGCTTTACAGTGAAGATAACTTTGGCAATGTTGGTATTGGGTTAATTATAGACCCAGTTAGATATGTAATTCATTTCATATTTATATACAATTAGTAATTATTGTAGGTGGTCAGGCCAAGGAACGAGGGCAGAGATCAAATTTCAAACCGCTGTGTACTTAAGATTTAACCATCACTATTTGACCGATATCAACGGGCAACAGCAACTTTAGAATTCACAACCGCCATTAATTGAAGCATTTGCGATGAACAGTATAACATTTCATATCCAAGGGTCTCTCTCAAAAGTTTATATCAATAGGATATTTATATCATAATACAGAACTAAGCTCATTGGGCGAAAAATTTCAAAGTGTTTAGACCAAAATTGCTACATTAGCATTCGACCAGGCCGTTTGAAATGTATTCGAAAATGTCAGGCGTTACTAGACTTCGGCTCACAATCTTCTTTTATCTCAGAAGATTGCAACCAACGTTTATCTCTACAAAGGAAAAGAACAAATATAAGTTTTAAAGGTATAACGGCCAGTGACGTCTCAATGAGGGGGAGCATTATATTTACAATGGGGTCATTTTACAAGCCGGGATCGCAGATGGATCTGGATGCATTAATTTTAAACAAGTTACGCTTTGCAGTACCAAGTCATAACATTAATATAGCAGAAGTTTCATTACTGAAAGATATATCACTAGCTGATCCCGAGTTCTATAAAACTGCTTCCATCGACATATTGATATGAACAGACAAGTTTTTTGAAATATTGGAAAAATACTGAAGACAGCTGAGATCCGCAGTTCTGTAGAATACAATATTTGGGAGGGTCGTATCAGGTCATCCCAGAATCACAGACATGTCACAGAAGAGATTGTGTGATAAAGCACAAATTGGAGCATTTAACTAAATATGGATGTTGACAATACTTTGCGTCAATTTTGGGAGCTAGAAGAAAATAAACAATAAAATCAAATTTCCCCTGCTAAAAAAATTTGAGACTTTTTAATATTCTTATAAGCGCAATGTTAACAGGCGGTACTTAGTTCGGCTTTCCTTTCGTGAAATATTCTAGCACTTGGTAATTCGGTTATAGTTGCTGTCAAGCAATTTTTGGATTTAGAACGTAGGCTGGCGACGGATCAAAAGCTTCGAAGTCAATACATACAACAGATGAAGGAATATGAGGAATTAAGGCACCTGGTAGAAGTACCCACCGAACAAGTTAATGCAAACATGGTAACATTCTATTTGCCCCATCTAGCCATCATGAAAAACATAAGTGAAACAACAAAAGTGGGGTTATGTTTTGATGGTTCGAGTAAGACGACAATTGTAGATAGGCCCTAATATGCAACCAAAACTATAGGCTACGCTATTGCGATTGTGATGTCACTGTATAGCCATCACAGCAGACATCGAGAGCATTTCGCTTCAAGTGCTCGTATCGACTGATGATACGAATTATCAGAGGTTACTATGGCGTGAAAGGGAAATATAAAGCATTATAAGCTAACAACAGGGACGTTGGGATTGGCTTGTTCAGTATTTTTGGCCATCCGGACACTTCAACAAACAGCACGTGAAAATGAAGACACCCGCATATTACATCGTGTAGTGAATGATTTTTATGTTGATGACTTGTTGTCAGGTGCCGAGAACAAGATGGGTGCCATATCAAGTTTGCCAAATCAATCCGCTATGTAGTTGAGTGGGGAAGCAGCTCCAGTGAAACTAGTATTGGGCATGCACTGACATGCGTATAAAGATAAATTCACGTTTCGAGTGCATAGAGAACCAGAAAGCCCAATCACGAAGAGAAGGATACTCTGTAGCTTCTCGAGTTTTCTATCCATTGGATTTTCTATCGCCATCGACAGTATTATTAAAAATCATATTCCAATGGTTGTAGTTATCAGAATCTGGATGGGTTGATCAAGTATCGGAGTACTCTTAAAATGAATACAAAAACGTTAAAGGCGGTTTTAGGCATTTTAAATAGGTAGACATTTTCTAATCACTACGGTCATATTAAGATGCATGGTTTTGCAGACGCCAGTGAGAGAGCCTATAGTTCCGTAAGTGACAGTAAAACCATTGATGAAAATGGTAAAATAGACATAAATTTATCGACCACGAAACAAAAGGTACCCTCATAAAAAAGTATATCTACCGAGATTAAAACTATGCGCAGCTTATTTGTTGGCCAAATGAATGTGCGCTGTAAAAGACACCTTAAATCAGGAGACTAAATATTATGCATGAAGTGATTCGACTATCGTGCTTGCTTGGCTTTCAACAAACTGGAAGACATTTGTGTCAATTCAAACCAGCTACATTCTAGAAAAGCTACATTCCGGGGCAACACTGGTCTCATGTGAAACCGGCTAACAATCCAGCTGACACCAGAAGAGTGACACCAGAATGGTTGGTGAATTTACAGCAGTGGTGGTGTGGTCCTGTGTGGTTTAGGCAGCTACATATTCCCCGGTTCTCTTCAGACGAAACAAGTTCCAAATCAAATGAAAGGGAGATAGCCAGAAAACCTAGTAAGAGCAAACTGACAGATTGCCCTCTCCAAATTACAGTGCATGGTGGTAAGTTAAGTACCCTTTTTGAAACAAAATCTAACTTACACCTGATTTCACATGTCGTAGTGTACTTCAAACGTTATTTAGCTAATTTGAGAAATCGAAATCCGAAATATAGAAAGCTTTGTAAATTAACGTCTAAGGGTATAGAAGATGCAAGAATTTTATGTCTCTCTTGGGTGCAAAATGTTCGTTTCCAGGAAAATATTGCCAATTTGCGAATGTATAGAATGGTAAAAATTAACTCCAGATCGTTATCCTTGGCTCTTTTCATCGACTAGACGAGAATACTTCGAGCGAGTGGTCGACTAGACAATGTTGATTGCAACTGTGGCAGGCGACATCGTATTATACTACCCCCCGATCATGTGTACACTGACAGACTGATAAGGGAAATACACCGTGAAAATCTCCTTGCTGGCCCAAAATTATCTCATTTCAGACTTTCTTCGTAGAAAAAATATCAAGTGGCATTTCATACTACCTTCATCACCTTATATTCATGGGAGGATTATGGAAATTTGCGGTGACGTCGGTTAAGACTCGTTTAAAGAAATCCATGTCAAATGTAAATTTGACGAAGAGAAGACAACTCTCTTATGCCAGATTGAAAATATTTTTAATTCGCGTTCACTTTTCGCAATATTGCAAGACGAGAGCTACGATATACTTACACAGGCTCATTTTTAAATTGTCACTAGAACCGAAATTGTTCCTTAAGCATCTATCAAGCCAAAATCAGACGGCTTATTGTCAAGATCACAGCGCATTCAAAAGCGAGTTAAGATATTTTGGAGAAAATATTCGACTGAAAATTTAAATACCTTGCAACAGAGACACAAATGGACAAAAAACCTATGGAAAACATTAAAATCAACGACATCGTTTTGATTAGAGATGAAAACACATCGGTGTGCAAATACCCTATGGACAGACTGATCCAAGCTCATCCGGGCAATGATAAAATAGTGAGAGAAGTGTCGATTAAGACGGCCAATCCTGCGGGTAGATTGCCCATTCATTGATGATCAAATGTCGTTAATCGACCAAAATCGACGTAATTATCGAGCTTATCTATGGTCCACGTAAACAACTGATATTGGAGTGGATGTTCATTTCCTTTCAACGCCTGAGTCATCTAAATCATTCAAATCATTCAAACTCACTGGGAATAGTTAGGTCCATGCAATTTTTTCTGACGAACTAATATCACCAATTTATTTTTTTACTTAGTTTATTAGAACAACAGAGCCCTAATTAACGGAATATTTCCTTCGAGTTTGGACATCCTTAAAATACTATAAACACACTACTTGACCTTTAAAAGCCTACCTAAAAAAATGTTATCCAGTTTTGGATTGGCACATGGAATGTACAATTGCTGAGAAAAGTATCCTCGTTTCAAGAAACTCGATGACAAAAAGTGGAGACCATGTGTCCTTAGTATTTACGTGAAAAACATTTTTGGTTTAGGAATTATTCTAGGCCAGAGCCAATATGATCATCTAAGATGGGGTATCATATTGGTCAACTACACTGTAAAGCTTAAAATTGCAGTAATCACTACT
Organism: Tipula confusa; assembly: GCA_963556175.1. Lineage (NCBI taxonomy): Eukaryota > Metazoa > Arthropoda > Insecta > Diptera > Tipulidae > Tipula > Tipula confusa. The sequence goes on from OY744476.1 coordinate 164,641,057, forward strand.
GTCCACTGATGACTCTATGTACGGGGAAAACTTAACCCGAAAATGATTGATGGTGTGTTGTCTTGCTATAAAGCAACATAATATAGTATTTAAGGAAGTGCAAATACATTTTGCAATAACACTCCACCACAAAGAACTTCTTGCTAGGAGAGCAAGCAAACAAAATGGAATGTGGCCGTGTTATACCCTATATCTGAGATTTCTCAAAATACGAAAACTTTACAAATTACAGTCTAACATAATATTAAAAGGACTCACTCGACTGGTGGAGAAAAATGAAGGTGACCACTGACCACCAAATAGGATTTAGTCTGAATCGATCAAATATATTGCTGAGGTTGATTCTTTCTAAATTATTCGAAAAATCTCGTGACGTCCTTCAAAGAGTTCTTGAATTTTTAGTCAGCCTTTGTCTCAATCAGGATAGATTGTGGTTTATTTAGCGGGGTTTAGGGAAACCTAAAAACTTAAGGAGTAATGCGGTCATAATATAGTGATAAAGTCTAGGACAATTATCACTACATATTTTGATAACCTTTAAGCATGATTTGCTTATATTATCTGTTTATTCATTCTACATTTCAAAATAAATCCGCTCATCCTTATAGTTAAAAAGTACCCTGTTTCTAAAACGATGTTCCACTTCAGTATTAATCGTAAATCCATTATCCGATGAATTAAAGTTTTGATTCGAGGGAATTAAATTTATAACGATACAAAATCCGATATACTCACACTCGTATCAGTTTATTGTAATGTAGTTAAGAACATAAATAATTTATGAAAAAAAAAAATTGTATATAAGTCGTTGAGACAAATCTTATACCCCCTAAAGGTACATTTACAATAAGCCAATAATTATGTTAATACTATCAAATTTTATTGTTTTCATTTTATTATCTGTATCGCCTTACACACACGGTGGAATATTTAAAGGGTGTCCCAAAGTTTATGTTGCACCATATTTTGTGAATCAAGTGTTGCCAATCGAAAAAATCAGCGTGATAGGTGACAGCTTAATATTATCAAAAATGATGTGCTAAAAGGAAGAGCAATGCGTTTTCATAAGTACAATTTTTCAATGGTGAATTTCTGAACAACATGGCGGTTTAACGTCATTAAATAGGTTTTTTGATGTTTGTTAAGTAGAAAATCTATGCTGATAAGCCCACGACCAAATACAGTTTCAAAATGGAAATTATGCAATCTACCATCGAAATTTAGTCACATTTATGCAAAACGTTCATGGAATATTACAAAAGAGTACGTATGTGCCAGCAAATTCATGGAAGCTTACTATCCAATATTCCGTTCTATACATATAACAATTGTTGCGTGAGTTTTGGGGCACTCTTTATATATATATATATATATATATATATATATATATATATATATATATATATATATATATATATAAAATAGACACGCATGCACTCACACGTTCACACATTGTTAAAATCTATACATGTGTATATATACATCTGTAATATTATAAAGAGACCATTTTTACTTATTAGATTTCTATCCTAATGAACATGACCAGCATAAATAATTTCGGTTTATTGTCCAAAATATCATATAAACTCGTACATGCTACCAGACTTTGTCTGGATACTTTTCTTGTTTGTATATTATAGAAACGGACAATGGGTGTGCTTGTTGTTGGTGTGGATTAAATATTTTTTCTCATTTTATGTTGATTTTAATAGGAATAAATGAAATTCTACTGAGGGCAATAGACATATATACATGTTATGTGGTGTGTATGCGATAAGGATCTTTCTCCTTTCGTTTTTTTTTTTTTTAGTTGTTGTGTGACATAAAAGATTGTCAATGAAACGGCATAAAGCTTAGTAATATGTATCCTTTTTTTATTTTCAATTTTCCATGCGGATGACATTTTTATTTTTCGATTTGAACGCGTAGGGGTCGACTTATTAGCATATTTAAAAAATTTTCGATGTAGTCATAATTTTGTTATGTTGGTACTGAGGAACACTAATAGAGTATATTTTAAAGGCACTTTAAAAATTTTTGATTTTGATTAAAATCTGGAAAACCTTAACGATTTCGCAAGACTTTGAAATGTTTTTAAGCGCAAGAATTTTGATTACTTAGTTGCTCAAGTGATGTTCTGAGCATCAGTAAAAATGCTGCTTTAAAATAATCATACATTTTATGACATCATTTTGAAGCTTAAAAATCAGAGAAGAGGTTTAGACGTATCACCCAGAATATTATGAGACATATACCACATTTTTCGTTACAAATTAGTTAAGTCAACTGGGGCGTCGGTTGGATTTTAGCTCCAAAACTGAAGGTCAGATTTAGCACTACTTTGTGTTCCAGTCAATACTAATAGGGCAGCATTAATTTTATTTAATGATGAAGTAGGCTTGATAAACTTCTAAAACTGCAGTGGCTCCCGTAATCTTACGTTCATATTTGAGGTTAATGTTAATTGAAGTACTTTTGCTAAAAAAAAAAAATTTCTCTCCAAAGCTTCAAGTGTGTTTGATCCTATTTGCGCCTCGTTCTAGCCAAGGTGGTAATGTGATAAACCAGTTTCGAGTGGCATACTAAATGTTTTGAGAATTATTGTGGATAAATTATTATTTTTGGAAAAAATGTTTGTTTCAAGACACATTATTTTGCTAGAATTATGAGAATCTCATTGATTGACAGAGCTAGTATATATGAATTAATAAGAACCATATAATCAAACTCGGCAGTGGCTTTAACCAAATAAATTAAAAACATTGGCAGCCAATTGTTTCACAGAAATATTGGACATTATTTCACGTTATAATTGGGATCACGTCTCCTCTAACATAATATAGTCTCTAAACGACCATTGGTACTTTGTCAATCATTTATACATAAATGCAAGGAAAAAAAGAAAATAATAAAAAACAAACGACAATGAGTTTCTAACCACTGGGGAATAATAATCTGCAAGCTGCAAAAAATAAACAAGGGTTATGATCACAACAGGAATATAATTTACTAATGATATTAGCACCGTTGGTGTCATGCGAATAGCTACAAGATTCATTGCGATCCTTTAACGCAAAATATCCTTTTATTTTGCATGTCTCAAATACCTGAGAAGTGCTTCCTATTGTCACTTGGAAGTGATCTTCGATCTTCAAACTTCTTCACTGCAGCGCTAAACAGATTCTTATGCAGAAAAAGTTCTCAAAATAGAATTGAACAGTGCTTAGAGAACAAGTTAGAAAACAATTGTTATTGGTATGGTGATGATTTTATCTATTTACCTGAAAAGAGAATAAAATAGTTTAACTTTAGTAACGAGAGAGATTATACATTTATTTTGTAGTTAAAAAATAACAAATATAGATATTTATAAAACATAAAGGATCAAGTTCCTTGGCTTTTATTATAGACATACTCACTGTCAAACTGCGAGAAAACTTTGAATGCCGCTGAAAACTATGGTTAAAGCATGCTTTGCGGTATATTCCAGAATAAAACAATAGCACGAATATTCTGAAATAAAAACCACAATGGCTGGCGAGTACTTCAAAGAATGGTTTTAAAACTATTTTTTTTTTGTGTTTATTCTATCCAATATTTTCGGGGCCGTGAAGCTCAACCCAATTCTTTCGCCGCAGCAAAAATCGAAGAGGACACACAACTACAGATTTGCTTTGAATATTCATCTGCACATTGCATTGCCCCAGCCAGCCTGTACCAACATGGACGATTCATGGTTCGGCCCATGAATTTTGCCCTCCAACATGGAATCATAGTTGTGTTCGTCGCCATCACCGATTGAAATCAAGTGATGAAAAATCTAATTTTTAACCCTCTTCCGTTGAAATTCGAGAACCTGGTACCTCTCGACCCAAACACCGCAGCTTTAATCACTGTTCCAATTACTTGGTTGAAACTCTAATTATTCATATTATTTACTATATTTGCCACATTTGCTGATGACACCACATATTCTTGCTGGTAACAAGGGTGAGTGGCAACACCCTTGTTACCAGCAAGAATATACACAGTTCATCGCTAGATTATAAAATGGGCAACATGATTAAATGAAAGTAGATCTGTAAATGTGGAGTATACAAACAAAAAAGTAAAGCATAGGCCAGTATTTATAAATACTAAACCGATTCTAAGGTATTATACTAGACACCAAACTAGGAAGAAGAAGACAACTCAATTTTATATACAAAAAGTTTGTTGACGAAATAATGACCTGGTGACCTCGCCAACTAAATATATATCCCAGTAGATCAATAATGATTCAAAGATGACAGGTAACGTGAAAGAACTCTGAAAACACGACCCGAACGAGTTGAAGTATGATCTCGTGTTTGATATTAGTATTTTGAAGCTATAACTGATTTGGTAGTTTTTGGTTTGGAGAGAGGTAAATTTCAAATGTCTCTTGAAAATGGTATACTTTGGAAAAATTGAGGTCGAATGTTTTGGTCTTCACAGCTATTTTCATGATTTATACCGTTATACTGAAAAAAGACAAAATTTTGATTGGCAGACTAAAACCCTGTTTATACCTGTTTGCCAATCAAAATTTTGTCTTTTTCCGTTATTTCCAAGGTCAGAAATCTTCCTTAGGTTGTAAAACTAAATATATGAGCCAGTATACGGTGGTTGTAATGGCCTACGTAGTGCGTCTGTTTTACGAAATACTGGTATACAGAAATTTAGGTCTTTACTTATAAAATTTTAGGTTGAATGAAGCCTGAATGCCGGAACGGGTTTAATTTCAGAAAAATTATCTTTTAAAATTTTGACAAAGTCGGATTGCGGAATTTCAGTATTGCTTGGTTAAAAAAATTGTCCAGAAATTCTTAACCAAGTACCAGAAAACGAATTCATATAGTTTGAACTTCTTCTATATCTGCTTGGTATATCTGCAACAACATTTTTAATGCCTTAAATGTGTTGGTTGCCGGTAACAAAAATGTTTAGTATCAATGGTACGGAATGCATAAATCTCTGAAAAGTTACTTTTTTGGGGATATTGGATGGTTCAATTGAAATTTGGTGGAAAACTTGAACTAAATCCAATGCAGAAAAAACAGTGCACCAATCAAAGTGATTTGAAAAATCTTGATGGTGTGGCATTGAATATCGTTTAGTAGTAGGGACTCGATTTAAACCACAATAATCTCTACATACTCTTTATATTCACTCTACATATTCACCATTTTTCTTCTGGAACAAATGAAAGGGACTGGACTAGTAACTTTTGCTTGGTCTAAAAATCCTTTGCACCATAATTTTCTCAAACTCTGCACTTGCTATCAGTATCTTGTCTGTGTTAATCGGTAATCCAGTGGTTTCAAGTTGGTGTGAAATTTTGTGTTTGATGCACTGGGGTTCTTTTATTTGCAGTTTAGACGTGTACTGCTAATTTGACGATGCTTGAAATAGAAGGATCCTGGCACATTAATAAATTACCGGTTGCATACAGAGAAGTATACGGATCGATGAGCCTCAGTTTTTGTATGTCAACATGTAATCGTGATTCTTTAAGGAAATCCGCTTCGATGATAGGCCTTGACACACCAACAACTACAAATACCCAATAGAACGATCACCTGTATAATGAGTGATGAATGAGTGATGAGATTAATACTCAAAATTGTTGAACTAGTTTTAGCGAATTTTGAGGGGATAATGGAAATGTCGTCCCCAGTATCGATTCAAAATTTAGTACGCTATTTTTTTCGAATATCAATATACGGCTGAAAGAGTGACCATCAATGTCTCCTGTTGATGGTCTTATAGTTTACATTTTTTCATTCGGTTATACAATTTTCAAAAAGAGTACTGTCAGTTTGACATTTGAGTCCTGAAGCTTTATCACTCGAATTTTGACGAGTAGGACTTTTTAAATTTGTATACGAGTTATTTCGGGAGTTATTTCTTACATTGGGACTAGAAGAGCATCCATTATTAATTTTGAACGAACATTTTTTAATATTTTTTCCAAATTAGTTGTAGAAGGTGAATTTTGGGAATTGTTTTCTGAATTAGCAGAATTTGAGTTAGAAAAATGGAAACTGTACCATGAATCATGGTCTCACAAACATTGTCGGCTCGCTCCACCAACATGGTCAACACAACATAGTTTTCAAAAGATGACAGAATCATTTGGATCTGTGTTGAGGGCCGTTCCAACCAAAGCCATTTAATTGCTTTTTCGTTGAAATCCACTTCAAAGCGGTCGATAAATTACGATAACATCAATCAAGCTCTTCTCATCGTCAAGTAAGATAAATTGCATTGTTAGTATCTTTCCGTTATATGGTTAACGAAGAAGGTCTTATCTTTCAGATCAATAAAGTTCGTAAAAAATTTACGAAATTTTTGTTTTCCCGATATTTGTATATTGGCCCTCTACTATTCATAATATTTATCAACGATGTTGTAAAGTTTTTCAAGTTCGCGAAATGTCCACCAGTAACAAACTTTCTCTGAATAAGAATAAATGTAAAATTGTGTTATATTTTTGCATCCGCTCCCCGATATTATTTCATTATAATCTCCAAGATGTCGTTATTATTAGATTATGGCTCTGATTTTGGTGTAATGGTCTCCTTTGAACTTACATTTTCCAGGCACACTGATTTTGTTTTTAGTATAGAGCGGACACTATTACGTTAGGCTTTATTAAGCGTAATTGTTCTGACTTTTGTGGCCCGCTTACTCATAAGGCATTATTTGTTTCCTTTGTATGATCTATCCTGGAATACTCTTCCCCGCACTTTGTAATTTACCCAACATTTATTTTGATGCTTTTGCTCTTCATATCAGGACCGTTGCGGTATGCTTGAATTGCAACGGCTTCAAAACTTCTCTAAATTTGTATTGGTCATTTTAATTTTCGATATTTTAAATGCGCGTATTGACTGTGCCCTGTCTTTTGAAGTTTTGAGGATGTCACGTAATTTTAATTTATTATATTGTATGTGTGATTTCCATATATCGATTTAAAATTTGTAGGCTGGAACAGTAATACTAGCTATGCATCATTACCCCACTATAAATACAAAATGTTTGCAAGCTTATTTAGACAAAGTTGAAAAATGTTTGAATTATTGATGGAGAATTAAGGCTAACGAGTGTAAATCAGCATGTATTACGTTCACATATCGCAATGTGAACGTAACCTGCTCGTAACCTTACCTGCTCATCGGTAAAATTAAATAATATTGTACTACCACAACACCGAAACATGAAATACCCTACCGAAACATGAAATACCTACCGAAACATGAAATACCTAGACCTATACTTAGACAGAAACATGACTTGGAACAACCATACATCGAAACAAAACTTAAACCATTTAAAATGTGCTAAATTGAACTATATAGTTAATCGGAAGCTGTTAGCTGAATTAAACATTCCAGCCTCTTTGAATCGTATGATTCAATAGTCTCCTTTAGTTGTATGAATAGATGCAACTGGAACAAGTCCATCATCACCATAAAATACTTCACAAATAACAACTAGACCCCACTTTGATGGAGGTAAGTGTTCATCATTCAAAATAACCACATCATCTAATTTTAGATTGTACCTGGTGGTTGACCATTTTTTACGCCTTTGCAATATTAAGAGGTAACCCTTATGCCATGTTAGCCATATATCTTGCTTTATCTTCTCTATTAATCTTCATCGGGAAAACAATGTCATTTTAGCGTGTATTTCTGGTTGCGAGATAGCTCTAATAGGTCGACCAATCAAAAAATATATTGGTGTGGTTGATTGCCCGTCTTTAGTTGAGTATATCGGCCTTGAGTGTAGTATGCCTTTTATATCTGTACCAAATATCTGTACCAAGAGATCCTCCAATTATTGATAAGGGTTAATCCCCCACAACACGATTGAGATGAAACGTCATCAACTTTACCGCAAATTCCCAAAGTTTGCCGAAATTTAGAACTGCTGGTGGGACCATGTGCCAGTTGATCATTGACCAAATGGTCTAAAATAGTCTTATTCTGCTTGATCAAAAAATCAAACCATTTCTTAAGCTGTTTTTTAATACCAACAAAGTAAGTTCCATAACACCCACTAGTACGACGTGTACAGCTTTAGTACAGAAGCATACAAATATTGCAATATGTGCCTGTGATAACCTATGCCCTTTACGGTTATGTTCTCTAATTTACACTGACGCAGTCAGTTTGATTGGGTTTTTTTTAGCAATCGAATTTCTGATACAAATTGTTCTTCTGGTACCTATAGTGCTAACACATTTTCTGCATTACGTATGTCCCTTCACGATCTTCTAGTGGTACGGTGACTAAAATCTGATCACAATTGGATGCCCACTTTCTCAATTTAAACCCAGCAGCTTGGAACCGTTTCAATAATTTTTGTTGAATTATCAATGCACTTGTTACTTAGTTAGCTCCTGTCAGCACATTGTCAACATAAAATTTATTTAATATTATTCTTGATGTTTTATCTTTTTATTTCACTGCTTTTTAACCAATTTCCTGTAGAACACGCGTAGCAAAAAACGGTGCACTGGCTGTTCAATATGTTACGGTGAGCAACTTAAAATCCTTTATTTCTTAGTGAGGTGATTCCCTCCAGACAATTAGTTGGTAATCTGCATCGTTATTATTGAATAGAATTTTTCTGTAAATTTTCTCTAAATTGGCGGAAAATGCTATTTTGTACAGCCCAAACCTTAGAACTACAAAAATTACTCTATTTTGTATAAGGTAGGACCTACCATTATATAATCGCTAAAACTATACCCTGAGCTTGATTTTGCTGACCCGTCGAGTACCACTCCTAGTTTTATCGTGGTACTATCATCTTTGAGAACACCATGGTGTGGCACCATTTGTGTTTCATATTAAAATCTGCCTTTGGAATGGCCACCATGTGAAAGACCTTCATACTCTTTGATAAAAGCGAGGTACATCTTCTTCATATTTTAATCCTTATCAAATCGGCGTTCCATCGATAAAAGCATTGCACTGCAAACTGTCTTGAATGACCAATATGATCTTTTGATTTAAATGCGGCAAACCAACAAGGAATCGTCCGTTGATAGTTTTAGTGATAGTTGAGACAAAATGATTTCCACAGGTTGTCTCTTCTTCAGCGTATTTTGGTTTGAAAGGCACTTCTTTCGTTTCCCAAAATCTTCTTAATAAGAAGTTCAAATCAATTTTAGTAAACAGATTCATGCCTGAATCAATAGAATTCAATCTAGTATTCGGTGATTGTTTGAATTGTTAGGCTATAACCCAACCAAAAATTGTTGCTTGAGCTTGTACGATTCCGTGACTTTTTGTCATTTGATTTGGCAGTAATATATATTAAAAAAATATTCTGAACGAATCAGAATATCAATTTTTCCTGAAACGTGGAAATTTGGATTACCACATTCTGATTTGTCCAAATGGTTCAATTCATCGATATCTATTTCAACTAATGGAATTTGCGACGTTATCTTTGGAGGAATAATGGCTTATACATCCAATCTGATTCTGGGGTTTTTTATGGCACTGACAAAAAGATGTGTGATCCCTGTAGTTACTTCCACATTTAATGATCTTAAACGAGAAGAAGTTTTTATTCTAGCTGATTTGTGGGCATCTGCCACAATTTTTGCGACATGTAGCGTGGGACTGGTAGTTTCATCACGTTGCAGTGGTGAGCCTAATCTGCAACGTCTAATTTACTATTTGTCAAAGTTTTGAACGGTGTTGCGTTTTCTTCTATGTGTAATGTCTAGCGCGATATTTTGAACACTTCCGCTGAACCTCGCATTTGAGCACCGGATGACTTCGGCTTATGCAATTGAAGCATTGATAATTTTATTTGACTATCTTTCGTCGTTCATTAATGCTTAAATTTTGAAATGCTAATCAGTTGAACAGAAGGTGACTTTGACTCTAGCAAAAAGAACAGACTTTCACTTTAGTGTCATTGGAACAAATATGTAGTGACTTAAGTGGATAAGTTCTGTGATTTGGTAATCATAACTTAGATGTAAAGGTTTTTAAGGCATCACATGTGCTGGTCATACATTTTATGAAGTCAGCAACCTTTGGAAAATCATTGCTTACGGAATGCAGAGCCTATAATTGTTTACTTTCTTCATCCAACTTAGTTACAATTAGCATAATAACCCACGGATCACGAGTTTTAGCTTCTGGTCCCATTGCTTTGATTGCTCTAAGTGCTCCAATACATTGATTTGTGAGGCTACGCAGTGTTGCTTGTTTGATATGAGGAATATTTGAATTTAAGTGTTTAGAATATGCTTCTTTTTATCGTATCTGGCCTTCAGCTGTTGGAAGGCCTCCCTATAATTGGCTTCAGTGAATGCAACATGCTTTAGCAGATTGTATGCATCTCCCTTTATATAACCTTTTAATAATTGGAAATTTTGTGCAGTATAGAGAACTTATTATATTAATACACCGACTTTGAATATAAGTCAAAAAATTACTACTATCCTTATGGCATTTCCCGCTCTTATTTGTACGGCTAATCTAGAGATTACCTTGTATAGTATATTTCCTTAATTAAGTCAATTAATTCACTTTGCTCGCTTGGATCATTTGTGATTATTCTTTCCTTAGCTCTAAAAATCTTGTATGTAAGCTCAATGCGTGTTGAACACGTGCTTTCACCTTTTCAATGGGTATTACATCAGTAGCAGCCACTGCAAAACTCTCAAGATTTCTTAATGAATCCATTGTACGCTTCTTCTTTGCTGCCTCCATTTCAGCGATACGGAATTATTGTGGGCTACTGTTTAAATTCACCAACTATCACAAACTAAACCACGTTGTTGTATACCACGTTGTTGTAGCCACGTTATTATACTTTACTTGAAGAAACATTATTTTTCATTATTGCCATATTATATTCTTTCATGATAACATTGATTCCTACAGATTTTCACATTATTAAGTTACATCGGAAAATACTAAATATCTCTTAGGTACCAACATGATAAACCAAAAAAAAAATAATGTAAACAAACGAAAATTGTCAACCCATTGATGTGTTATGCAGGAGTCATTTGTGAGTAGAAGACATTCCAACCTCAGGTTATACCTTTGACAGACTAAGGATTAGCTAAGTGCTTTTGGCTCATTACCACTTTTGTTATGTTTATATAAGATGGCTATACTTGAACTTCACCATTATGTTATACTTTTCATGTGATACAGTGCGGTATTTAGCAGATTAATATTATCCTTGGTTCTTGTAAAATCTCCAGGCAACAAAGCTAAAATAAAGGTTTCGATGGTTTCTTAAATACAATAAACTGCCATCTGATATAAAACCGTTAAAATCTTTGATAGTAAATTTTAAACCACTTTGTAAATTGATAATTTTGAGACTATTAAATTTATCAAATACATAGCTTGTCGAATTAACAGATTTTAGTTATGTTTTTACCCCGTTCAATCCACCGCTTTAGTCATGCCACAAAATAAATTTCCAATTTTACAAATATTAATTTTTCTAATGGAATCCAATATCAGAAGTACATTTTGATAAGAAACGAAAAAAAAAATAAAATAAAATTTCACTTTTACTGTATATTAAAAACGGAAGTTTAAAAGAAAATTTTAATATTAACGAAAGTACAATGTTTTCTTATTGTTGTTGTAGTTGTTATTATTAAGAAAAAATAAAAACTTTTATCGTAAAGTTATAATATATTTTATGAACTGGAAAACTGGAAGAGCACAAGAACAAAACAAAAACGAAACGAAAAATAAAAAAAAACTTAAACCATAAATGGAAATAGACGAACAGAAAAAGGAAGAAATGGAAAAATTTTATTTTTATGTTGTATTATTTAAAAAAAAAAAAAAATAAAAAAAAAAGAACACGAGGCAGAGGTTTAGCTAAGTAATTATACGTAATTGAACTTTATTGTTTTTTTGCTTTCACCCAAATAAAAAAAAAAAAAATTGTGCTGAGTGTTCATTCGTTTAGGGTGGAAAGCCTATATTTATATATATACAGTAACAGTAAATGAAAATGAAAATTTTAAATCCGAAACCGCTGCTCATCATATCTTCATGTTTCGAGAGTACTCGGTGTGTTGTATAACAACCAAAACAAAAAATAGTAACATAATTGAAAAATAAGTGAAACTGGGAAAATGGATTAGTTGCCGAAGAGAGGACATAAACAAGTAAATAATTTATATACATATATATATATATATATATATATATATATATATATATATATATATATATATATATATATATATATATATATATATATATATATATATATATATATATATATATATATATATATATATATATATATATATATATATATATATATATAAATAAGGATATTTATGCATAGCGAGAACCAATAAAATCGATATACGAAAAGTATTAGGTAACAGGGGCTTCGATAACGAATGTATAGGCTTTAATATTTATTACAATATAAATATAAATTACATTTCAATTGAATGTGATTCCGCATATATGTTGTATTATTATTTCGTTGAGAAATTGAAAAATCGTTTTCGTTTTGTCGTTGTTGTTTTTGTGTTGGATATAAAGTTTTGCTATATATACGGAAAATTTATTTTGAGTTCGAGAACAATCTTTTTACATGTATATCGTTTAGAATAGGTATATTTATATATTATGTTGTTTGCCATGCTAAATTGAACCAAAAGTACATAAATTAATTTAGATTTTTTTTTTTATTTGGTACTCGTATATATATACAGAATCCATGATATTATTACATGTACACACGTTTGTTTATCTTTATTACAAAACCATGTTACCTTGTAATACATTTTGATAACAGCATGAATGTTTGAATTGACTATTTTGTATGTACAATATATATATTCGTAAAATATATATGTATGTACGTTAATTGATTTATTTGGTATACGAGATTTTGATATGATATAATTTAATTTGATTACTTATGATTTGGGAATTGATGAAATTCTAGTAATGCATATCAGAACGACTGTTTGATGTGATTTATGTACTAAACCATTGAATAAATACAAAATATGTATGTATTGCTGCAATATTTAGTGAATTTATCCGTTTTAAAAGTACACCTGAAGAAGTACTTTACGAAAACCACAAAAAGCTACGACATACGAGTAATTATAAAATCTAAATTGTTTGCAACAACATTATCAAAAATTATTTCTGAATTCAAAACTGGACAGGCTGTTGGGGATAATAATTATGATTAGTTTGGAATTTCACTTGTATTAATCAAGTGACTAATTGAGTAAAGAATACCCCAGTTTCAGCAATCAAATGTTTGAAGCATTCAATACGAACATAAGGCTTGAAAACTTTTATTAAAGGATTAATTTAAGTATCTGTATTTGTGTATATGTATTACTTTACTAAGTAGCCAAGTATTTATAGGAAGGTTATAGTCTTTAATATTCACTAATTCATTCGATGTTAAAGAATATTTTTGTTATTTCCACTCAGTTCGGCGCTGCAGTGACGAGGCGTGCTCTGGAATTGTCAGCATTTTCAAAAATGTAGGTTCATATGTTGTCTTACAGGCCAACGGTTTAAGTTGCGAGCTTTTATTTAGGAAACATTACCATTCATAATAACCTTTAACTAATAATTAATCTCGTGACTGTAAGAACGAGATTAACAATAATCCTTCTAAGCCAACCAACATCTGGTGAATTATAGTTGAGGCCAAATAACAACTTGCAACTGTCAAGCTGCACAGCGAAATAAAAAGCTTTGGTGGATATATAACCAAAAACAACGAACAGTAAATTTCACTGTATACCATAATGCCCGAAAAAAAACACAGATAGGAAAACCAAGAGGTATCTTGAATCCAACAAGGAGCAATAAAAAAAACTATACAATTAATACGTCAACGGTGACGAGAAAGTAAGGCAATTCCAACTTCCACTGCCAACAGATTTAAATAAGAAAATCTGTATGGACGCAACAGAGCAAGAATAAGCCAAATCCATATATTCCATAAAAAACCACTATGAAACTATAAACAGTCGATATGACAATATTGCCGTTCAAATAGCAACCGAGATGGAAGAAGGAAGTGCAATAAAACCTATGAAGATTAAGATATAACCAGTAGAAATCCTTCTTTTTCATGGGAATTATACCAAGTGGGTAGGATTTGCGGATACATTCAAAAAGTCAGTTCACAACAACAAACAACTAACTTCTACTCACAAAACAAAATAATTGGAAATCTACGTGGTAGGAGCAGCAAGCAAACTAGTGAGCCATTTAGAAGCAACAGGAAATAATTATGCAGCAGCATGGGAAATATTGGAAAACAGATTCAACAACAAAAGATTGCTAGTTTTCACCTTATTAAATACCTTACTCAATCAACCATCCAGGAACATTGAATCAGCCAATGCTATAAAACAAATTCATGATGCAACTACCGAGAGTTTACAATCCGAAACTTGATTCATGGAACAGACACTGATTCATGGAGTCCTTTCATCATTTTGATAATATCAAAGAAATTGGATTATGTATCGCGGCGCTTGTATGAGAACTCATTGTATAACATAAAAGCCATTCAAAGTGTCGGCTAGTTTTTGACCTTCTTAGAGAGACGTTTTAAATTTCTAGAAATAACAATTCAAAATTGAAACATATTTACGTTTCAAGGGATTAAGCGATTGCGAGAAGAATCAAATGGTCATGCTACATAATTTATGTAGACTTTGTCTATTGCAAGACAGTAAAATGTTCAAGTTATAAAGGAGAACATCATACGTTACTGCATCTAACACAAGATCAAGGAATCAACTGCATTATAAAGCTCAACATAACCTTAAAAACTAACGCCGACAGTAATTCCGTTCTACTAGCAACAGCATTGGTGGAAACTGACCATAAGGGTTTCAACTTAATACGACCCCTGATTGACCCAGGCTCACAGAATACGTTCATTATGGAAGACGCAGCACAGCAGTTAGACATATCAGCTTCAAGGGGATTTTAACATCAACCAATATTGATAGACATATGTCCTAGATTTTCGTCTTTTTTCAATACGCCACTTCAAGCCTTAATTTTAAAATTAATAACGAAACCACTACAAGATAAATATGCAATTGGATTGAAAAGCAAAGTTGAGGAAGAAATATTAATTGCTGATCAAACTTTTAATACTCCAGAACCTATAGATCTACTCATAGGTGCAAATTTATGTGAGGAAATGATGCTAGAAGAAATAAAAAGAGATCATCAGCACAACTGCATTGCCCAGAAATCATCTCAGGAATGGATAATATCAAGCCAACTAAGTCGCAACAGTAATTCGTCAATTAAATGACTAAATAGTCTTGTTACATTGGCGGATATAGACAAACTGTTAAAGCAGTTTATTAGGAAGCGGAAGAATTTAACCCAAAGCGGAGCTTAACCAATGAAGAAGAAAAACTTAAATGTGAGTAAAACTATAAAGCCACACAAATAAGTTTAGAGAATGGTCGTTATTCCATTCAATGAAGAAGTATTCCAGAGGACAAATATAAGAGAATCATATCTGTGAAATAGAAGATGATTCGATACAAAACGCACCTCGAAACTATTATATGCCACATCATTCGATTATTAAAAAAGAAAGCACAACTACTAAACTGAGAGTAAAGTTCGACACTTCCTACAAAACCACAAGAGGCATTTCATTAAACGGTTTGATGCAAGTAGGCTCAATTTTAAAACATAATTTAATGGCTTTATTGATCAGGTGGAAGAATAACGTCGTTTTGTGTTTGCTCCAGATATTGAGAAAAGGTTTAGACTAATCAATGTATCAGCAAGGATCAAAATTATCAATGAATTTTGTGGTAAACAGATTCAACACAACCCATGAGAAGGTTAAAAACTTTCACTTTTGAAACGGTTTTGTCAACCTATTTGGCTACAAAAACATTACAACAGTTAGAAATGGATGAATCTTCAAGATATCCAATTTGGCTCAAAGGTAGTTTAAAACGATTTGTATGTAGATGATCTCCTTTTTGGAGGCAACATTGTAGCAGTTGCGATAATTGCAGATCTGCCGGAGATAATAAAAAAAAACTGGCCTACACACGATGAAATTTGATGTGACAATTAAGACTTTAGGGCTTTTCTGGAATTCTACGACAGAAAGATTTCAATTAAATTATTTTGTTGCAAAAAGCCCCTGGGAAGTCCTCACTTCGGAAGATTATGGGAAGTTGGAGTAAAGTCGACAAACCAGCGGCTCCGTGAAATAATAGCAACTCACACATTTGAGGACATTTGAGGAGCTTTCAACACTTCTATCATCAATAGAGACAAGCTAAAAAGTAAAACACAGGCCAAAATGGTTACTAGAAGAACCCAACCTTTGAGTAGAAAAACTAGTGATTTTCCGAGGCGAAGAACTGCCTGCTTTGCACTGGCCACTGGCAATAGTCATCGAACTACACCCTGGACAAGATGAACTCGACAGAGTAATCTCCATTAAGTATAAAAATGCCTCTGTAAAAATAAATATCACCAAGATATGTCGCCTACCAATAACTAACGATTCAGAACGGCTCAAGAACTTACATCACTAGAATAGTGACTATATTCGTTCAACAACAACTAAGGATGGAAACGACACCCACCAGCAACCAACAAAAGAGTTAGACAAAGGTATGCCACTCACAGCAAGTGTACAAGAGAGTAACCAGACAGCACGCTGAGGAGAACAATTAAACCTTCAGGCGGCCCCTCCAAAGGCAAGCAAAAAATGAACGCAAAATAAATTATCTAATTTTAGCTGTCCTTTCAATATGCTGCATACTAGGTTTTGCACAGGCCCAGATCAATGTCATCCCGTTCAATCACTTAACAGGGATATTTTGTGAAGATATAGGTAAGTTGGAAGTAGTAGCCACGAAAAATAGACGTTAATAATCTACTACAACCTGACGAGTTATTGGGAGGAGTTAGAAGTCCTTAACGAAGTTCATGCCGAACTGGAAGCAGCTTGCAAAGAGTTGTCTAACTTAAAATGTCTAACTTCAGTGGCAATTCAATAATTTATTTGCAGATAACGAGCTTTTACTAACCAGCAACAAAAAATGTCAGCTAGTAAAACGAAGAGTGGGAGATACAATTAGTATCAAGCTTGGTGACACGTTTGAAATTCTTACCCTCAGCGAAGCTGATCAATATGAAGTTCAATTTGAGAATGTTAACAATAACGAGAATCATCTAATGGCATTGACTAGAAACCCAACATCAATAACTGACAAAATAATTAAACTAGTGAAACACAATTCTAACCTAACAGTGGTCCACCAGCAAATCAGAAATGAATAAGCTAGCTTTAGACCTGGTAAAAGCTGTACAAAACTAAATAAAGTGACACATATTACAACACACGAGGAGTCAAACAAGGATGTGTTCTCATCCAGACAAGGAGAGGTTAGACCATACATCCCCAATGGCATTCAGTGGAACCCAATAAAACGACTTAACAACCTGGAAGATGCGGATGATGTATGCCTACTAACGGGTTAATACGAAAACCTGCAGCAAAAAGCCCATGAAACTAGCTGATTTGACACAAGTAGTCGGTTTCAAATTGACATTAGAAAGACAAAAGCTATGTGACTAAGCATAATACACATACAATCACAATCATCAACCAATCATCAACCATCGAGGATGTAGATCACATTGGTTTACCTTGGTCTATAACGAAAACAGGTGAAACTGAAGAGGACATAAACCAACGCATCAACAAAGTGAAAAATGCATTCAATGTGCTTCACAAGATCTTGAATATATCCGTCTTGTTACTAACTAGAAATAAACGAATGTTCAATGCCTGTGTGAAACAAGTATGGCTGTGAAACGTGGAAACACACGCAGATTATCACTAGTAGACTCAAAATATTTGTCAATAAATGTCTTAGACGTCTACTTAAATGTTTTTAGTCAATCATAAATGTGACACTTCTGCGGGAAACCAAACAAATCGAAACTGAGCGTGAAATTAATAAACAAAAATGGAGATGGATTGAACACACACTTTGGAAAGATACTGATCATATAACTCCAAATGTCAATGGAATGTAATTCGCAAGAAAAGAGGATATTAGCTAGATCAGCAAAAACTTGGAAATGAATGGTGCTAGCCGAAGCAAATCATCTCGGCAAAACATGGAAGCAACTGAAAGCAATAGCCCTGAAAAAAATTCGATGTTTTAACTTAGTATACGCTCTATGTTCTTAAATTAAAAATTAAGGGGAAAACACATTTCTTAAAAAACGCTATTGCGTGAACAACTTATCGTCTTATCATATTGGAGTCACTTAAATCCACTCCACCGTAGATTGCGCTAGAGTGTGGTTGTATAGTTCTTATATTCTTAACGTGTGGTTAATGAAAAACTTATCTTTATAAAAGTGTCTGGTAAAATGTTATAATGATATAGAACCAACAAATGATGTGGATTTTCTACCAAATTCAGTTTTGATTTTACAAAACATCGAAACATTTAAACTATGAACTGCATGGCTTTATGATTTACCAACTTGAATTCAAAGTTTAAATTAAAACCAGATTAGATTAAAACAAGTTACTGAGAAGCTTTTTTTATAAAATACTCTGAGTCCTCCACAAAGACTAACAACCCTTAAAAGTAGAGGGATATTTGCATCAGTCCAACGATATATTCAAATTATTTTTGTGATACAAATTCATTGCATTATATGTTATACACCCCTGCATAAACTTTTAGTGAACCACACACTACCAACCTAAACTATATGGTGCAATTAAAGTATTATTTTCTGCCTCATCAAATTATATGGAGAAGAACAGTTTAACACAAAATCACTCGAGCAAGATTGGAACTAGCCGGTAAGAAAATTATTTTGTCAATAGAAATTAAACAGGAAAAATTAAATTTTCTAGTGGATACCGGAGCAACAGTGTACATCGTGGGAAAAGCAGGCTACATTGAGCTGAGGAGGTCAAAGTTAAGAGCGGTAACCACTGTCTTGAACGCGTATGAAAATGTCAAACAACCATTACGTGGGGAAATTGAGGAATTGCAGTCTATTTAAAGCACACTTATCATTAAAAGACAAGGTTACATGAAAAACTCCTAAAGCTCGTCCAATTTCATTCAAACTACATTCCAAAGTTAAGGTGGAAATTCTGTTAAAAAATGTAAATTTTTTCAATCGAACTTTGACTACTTGGGGCACATATTAGATGAGAATGAGATTCCTCCACCCTATGAACAAGTGAAAGCTTTTGCCGAAATGCCGAAACCGAACAACCTAAAAGAGCTCCAAGCGGTCAAGGGTAAGTTTAATTACTATAATTGTTTTATCCATAATTGTATGCAGATTTCAGAACCATTGAATGAATTGAGGGAACGAAATGGGGTTGAGTTGAAATGGTCGTCCGCTTGAGAGGATTTTCATAAAGATAGAGCAAAGCCTGGTAGAGTTCATGCGGTTGGTCTATTACCGTTGAGATTATCCATTGATGCTGGCAACAGATGCAACTAGTCATGGTATTAGAGCCATAATTTCACAGCGTTATCCCGATGAGATTTGCGTCAACAATTTTTAACAGCCATCAACCAAGATATATGCAAATTGAAAAAGAGGCCCGGTCTTTAGTGTTTTGCTGCGTCAAGTTCTATAAATACTTGTATGGTTGAATCTTTGAGCTTGCTACTAACCATAAGTTGCTTGTCTCACTATTAAATGCCAAAAGAACCTGCTAATCGTCTCCATGGGGTCTTTTTTCTTAATAGGGTTCATATATACCATTAAATACAAATCGATCAAGAAACACGGAAAAGCAGATGCACTATCGCGACTTCCGGTGGGTCCGGATAAAGATTTTGACCAAGAAAAAATCATTTTAGAAGTTACGTCTGAGATAGATCTGGATAATGACGAAAATCGGTCATCAAAAAATTTTGCAACTTAACTTTCAAAAGCGTTCAGTAGCTGGCCCAAAGAAACAAAGCCTTAGGAACATAGACATAAAGATTTTGACGGTGTATTCCTTGGATATATGTGGTTATCACGATCAGGATAACAACATTGTAAAGTTGTTCAGGATGAACAACTTTACAATAAAGACAACGATTCGTGCTTTACAGTCATTGTTTGCAATTGAAGGGTTATCAGATACAACTGTTAGTGATAATGGAACTTCGTTCACAAGTCAGGAGTTCGGAAATTTTTCTAAATCTCTTGGAGTTAAATATTTGATAAACGCGGTTTTTCATCCAGCTTCAAAAGGTGGATTTAAGAGGTTTGTGCCAACATTCAAGTCGTTAATGAAGAAACATTTAGAAGGAGAAAGTACTACGAAAGATCAAGCGCTATTGACATTTCTAGCGAGCTTTCGATTTTCACCGCAGTGAGCTCAAATAGACCATCAAGTGAAATATTGCATGGGCAACAGCCAAAGAAAGCGTTAGCCTTGCTATTGCCAAGCACATTGAGAGCAAAAAGGAGGTACCTTCTCAAATCGCCACTCAACCAGCCAGTGCATTCAAGAAATTACTCCTCAGGTCCTCGGTGGTTATTTTGAACCATCATGGAGCGTCAAGGGAGACTGTTTAAGACTGAAAGTGGTTTTTTGAAGCGTGATCAAAACCTAATACGGTCAATATCACCCAAACCAAATTCGTATGAAGTGGCTGACTTATTAAGTAGAATCTTGAAACGGAGATTTATTAATTAGGAAGCTTCGACAAGCAACACTTGATAACACTCCAATATTTACTAAAAAAGAGGCGAAACAATTTCACTTTTTTCAGATAAGACTAGAGAGTTGGTTAATAAAAAGAGAGAAAGCAAAAAACATTGATGGAAACAATTACTGGTGATAAAGGTATTTTCTATAAAAAGCTTTAAATACTTTTGATCAACAAGGTGAAGCATTTAATGTTAATTTGATTAATTTAAAGGATACCTACCTTTAAATGCTAACTTAAGATGGGAAAAACTTGTCAAATACTTCACTAACAAATTCCATATTTATACTAAAACTATAATAATTTCGTGAATTAAACCGCATACTCATAAATATGTTAACAGGAAGCTAAACAGTATCAATTGCTACTAAACTAACTTCCTATGATATTGTTATACTATAAATACACTCACGACATCATCACACCCCCATCAACTTTATGTAATAAGCTTTTATCATTTTTATCTACATTTTTTTGTGGTTGCACTATTAGGTGGCAATTTAAAATTCTATGCAGTGTAAAAATTGTATTTCATGAATTCTCAATAATTCATTTTAATCGTTCTATGAAATATTGCCGCTCATCCCCTGCGATAGTTTATATATATATCCACCATATCCTCATCCGGATGAAAATTATACGCCAAAATAATTTTAAATTGTAATTCGATTTGGTTTATTGTATATATGTGTGTGTTTGTAAAAGTCTATAAAATACGAAATAACATGGACAGTAGCGGCAGCATAAACATTAAAATTATATAGTATTCCGTATAGCATTGTTAATAATTAATCGACTAATAATGGATTTTGCTGCTGTAATTTTGGTGTGCACGAAATTTTTTACGAAAATGTTTAACCCCTTTAATTTTTCTCTTATACCTTCATATACGAAAGGTGGATTTTGGAAAATTTTATTTCCCTCTATACTACATTTAAATATACAAATATTATATTATTATAATAATATAATAATTATGATGGTGGTGGCGGCGATTAATATTAATTTCGCGATACAAAACAATTTGTTTACCAATTGGTTATTACATTGTTGGGGTGTGTGTGCGTGGGGAGTGATTACTGGTGGGCATGCTGGAAATTGGCATCGCAAAGTGTAAAAATATTAGCGCTTAATGAAAAATGTGGAGGTTTTCGTAATCCAAATTAAATTTTTATTATGAAAATACATAAACTATATAGAAATTAGATATTTGCATGATTTTTATTGATGCTGTGAGTTTTATTCAATTTTGAAATTTATTAATGAGATAATTTGTTGGTTGAGTTTGGGGTGGAGTGAGGATATACCTAAATATAGATATATAAGCATATTATTATTTTTGGTTAGATTTTATACGCTTAAAATGATATATTATGTAGATATTAGGCAAATTCGGATTAATAATTTACTAAATTCTATATGTAGAGCCTTCTGTTGTGAACTTCAAAGCAAGCTCTGCGGTATTTTATAAAAATAATAAACACACATCTAGGCTCTCTATCGGAATATTTCTGTGTGTGGTTGAAGCATTAGTATTTTGGAATTAAGGTATTTGCCTAGTTTTATGTTTAGTGTTGTAGTTTTAACCTTCATATTGGCAATAGCTTTGATGAATAAGATATTTAAAATTTACCCTTTGGCCGAAACTTTCTATATTGGATCTAGTTTTTCTCGTGTTCGAATTCTAATTAAGTGCTACTCTTTTTGGTAGGTCTTAGAACCTTTAAAATGCCCACTTTCTTTTGCTACTTTTTCTGAAACAATATTACCCGTTATGCTTTAAAAGGTCACCACTAAGCAGATAGCAAAAAAAATCGATGAAATTCAAAATATAGTAACTTTTGGCATTAGTACGACTAACGCAATACAACCATCGTACATTAAAATCGAGATTATTTAAAAAAAGAGCAAGCAACGTAATGAATTTAGCCCAATTATTACTGTGATTTTGATGTATGCTGATCCTTTACAAATTTTGGATTGTTTGCTGAATCATCTGAAGAAAGTAAGTTTATTTTCTAGTATTGATCTAAAAAATAACTTGCAGCAAATCTAACAAGATGAGAAACCGTGGGTCTTAACAGTCATAAACCAACCACTATACCAATTAACGAAAACGACTTGAATACTCAACAAAACTGCATGGACCATGTTTTGCCTAATTCATCAGGTGACGCCGCAAGAATTACACAAACTGGATTTTAATTATTTTAATGATTTCTCATAGTTTCTGAAGCCTTTGATGCGCAATTGGTTTTGTTGATCAGAGAAGAGGACTGGAGAAGAAGAAAACTACATTTTTCCATTAAAAAAAATTATATCTTTTCTTTTAAAGTTTAAGCGGTATTTTTTTCCGGATACTTTTAAGGTCTTTAATAAATCAGGCCTTTAACAAACTTTGCTATAAGAAACTGTAAAGCTTCAGTGGAATTAAAAGAGTCAGAAATCGAGAAGTTAAAACCTTATATTTCAACATTTACTGTGGTAAGTATTTGACATGGCGTAAAATCATTTTAATAAATTTAAAAGTTTGATAGTAAACTATTGGCTAGACTGAATTGACCACAACTGCTGCATTTTTAGGTTGACAACAACAACAACCTTTTAAATATTCACAATCAAAAATATTTAAAATCAATGTCACTGGAGCCAAGTCAAATCCAATAAATTTTATAAATTTAATCATCTTGTCGCAATTCTGTTAAAATCAAAATCGAATCCAACTTAAAGCTTCCAAGCTTGCACCAAAACTAAAACATAGATATATACGGTAAAAGCTTGGTTTGAATTTGTTCAACAATAAAACAATTCAATATTTGAAATCAGCCAGCTTTGCTTTTGACTAAATTGACAAAAATCACTGAATACTCAGATTGACAACAACAATAACCTTTTCAAATCAATAATATTTAAATTCAATATCATTGGGGCCAAGTCAAATCCAATAAGTTTTATAAATTGAATCATCTTGTCGCAATTCTGTTAAAATCAAAATTAAATCAAACTAAAAGCTTCCAAGCTTGCACAGATATTAAAGCATGGATTTATGTGATGAAAGCTTGGTTTGAATTTGTTCAACAATTAAACAATTAGATATTTGAAATCAGCGAGCTTTCCAATCCAATAAGTTTTATAAATTGAATCATCTTGTCGCAATTCTGTTAAAATCCAAATTTAATCAAACTAAAAGCTTCAAAGCTTGAACAGATATTAAAGCATGGATTTATGTAGTGAAAGCTTGGTTTGAAATTGTTCAACAATTAAACAATTCAATATTTGAAATCAGCGAGCTTTGGGTTTGACTAAATTGACAAAAATCACTGCATACTCAGGATGACAACAACAACAACCTTTTCAAATCAATAATATTTAAATTCAATATCATTGGGGTCAAGTCAAATCCAATAAGTTTTATAAATTGAATCATCTTGTCGCAATTCTGTTAAAATCGAAATTTAAACAAACTAAAAGCTTTAAAGCTTGAACAGTTATAAAGCATGGATTTATGTGGTAAAAGCTTGGTTTGAATTTGTTCAACAATTAAACAATTAGATATTTGAAATCAACGAGCTTTGGGTTTGACGAAATTGACAAAAATCACTGCATACTCAGGTTGACAACAACAACAACCTTTTCAAATCAATAATATTAAATTCAATATCATTGGGGCCAAGTCAAATCCAATAAGTTTTATAAATTTAATCATATTGTCCAAATTCTGTTAAAATCAAAATCGAATCAAACTAAAAGCTTCAAAGCTTGCGCCAATATTAAAGCATGGATAAATGTGGTGAAAGCTGGGATAAATAAACAATTTAATATTTGAGATAAATGAGCTGTGTAACGCAACAAACCGGAGATGCTTTCGTTTAATCTTAGAATGCTGAAGACCAGTTTTAACACGATCATCGTGATTCCATCTTGAACTATTTTGAACTACCCTAAACTAAATGAGTTATCCTTGCAAAAGTATTTTGTCTATGAGTTATTTGACAACTAAAACCACTTAGCAAACGAATCAAAATCGAAATTCTCTCAAAAGAAAATCGAAATGGAATTTGTCAACATCTAAGCCAAATGAAATACGCTACGTATTACTAAATCAGTATGGAAGCAAAACTAAAATTAGACAACCCATTGTGTTTTCCAATTGA
Source organism: Tipula confusa (assembly GCA_963556175.1). NCBI lineage: Eukaryota > Metazoa > Arthropoda > Insecta > Diptera > Tipulidae > Tipula > Tipula confusa. The sequence goes on from OY744476.1 coordinate 164,665,999, forward strand.
CTTTCACTCATATTTCTCGCCCCACATTGACACCGACAACAATAACACCAACAAAATATATGAAAAAAATGTTTTGTGTTACGATGAAAATCAATTTGTTCTCCCTTTTAATTTGTCTTTTATTTGTGTGTGCCATTGTTTTGTATCCGTGTACCCCCTATTAATATGACATACTTTGCGTGTGGTAAACATGTACTTCGGGAATGAGTTTGGTTATTATGTGCCGAATGTATTTATACCATCAACAAAAACGACATGAAATTATTTATATTTTCATTAACATAGATTTTTGGTATTTTTCTCGGATTTTCCCAGACAAAACAATAACAGCAGCAGCAACAACAACAACGACGAGAACATCAACCAAAAAACAATATAACCAACTTAATAGACAAAAATAATTGAGATAGATTATAATCTCGACGATGTGAAAGTTGAACAACAGAAGAAAAAACAGCGCAACACAAATAGAAAAGCAAAATAATGTTGAGGAGATATATGTGTACGAAAAATATCCATTAAAAAATCATTTCAAAGCTTCAAAGCTTTTTTTTATTTGTTGTTGTTGGAGATATGTATGTATCAGTATTTCGTGTTGCGTCGACTTATTTTTATCATATATAAATATATATATATATATATATATATATATATATATATATATATATATATATATATATATATATATATATATATATATATATATATATATATATATATATATATATATATATATATATATATATATATATATATATATATATATATATAAAGAGTAATTAAATTGGAGGGTAACGTAATGTCCTCATTTTGCAAATGTTTCAAGTAATAGTCCTACTCCTAGCAGCTAAGCATTTTGTCTCGAAAATGTTACTTTTTTGTGGTGTTGCTTTGGGAAAATAGGGAATTTTGAATTTTTGTTTTTTTCTAGAAACCATGAATTGGTTTTCCTAAAGTGTTTGTTATTGGAGAAAAAATTGTTCAATTTATAAAAGTTTTAAGCATCTTTTACAGTAAGTTTAATTAGAAATAACTGTAGATAACTTTTCAATAAATATCTAGCGTCATATTTAGCTTCTAAACCAGGTAGCTTTGATAGAGTTTCAATGTTTTAACCTCAACTTTTCCAATATTTATAGTCTATGTCCTTGTTTTTTCCATAGCTTCCCGTAGATTTCTACCTTAGGTTTTGCTCAGCCAGATGTGAATTGAAGACGTTTAGATTTTGAAGTATTTCTTGTAAAACATAGTTTATCTGATTTGGTACTATCTGGATATTTTCATTTTTCTTCGTTATTGATGCATATGTTTTGCCTTTTTTGACTTTGACACTATTTAGAGCGACTTGTTGTGAGTAAAATTGCATTCATTGTTTTGATTCAATATAGCCTATCAATGTTCCCAGTGTTGTTAAATGTTAAAATGAAAATGAAAAGGCCAACTTTAGTTGTTCTCTTTCTTTGTTTGCGTTTTTAGTGAGCTTTTTTATGTGCCTTTACAGCACTTACAATTGTGAATATTTTCTAATTAAGTTCCTTCTTAATGCATGATGTAGCCCTCTGGCAATGTTGATTGCTCAGTTTTGTTTTCATAGATTAACCATTCGATGTTTTGATCAGTAATGGCATTTGATAATTTATTCTATATTTTTGGGTCAAATTTCCAAAATTTATTATTCAGTAAAGTGACTTTATATTTATTCTTGGAACAAGTTTTACTTTTTTTAAATTGTTCCATATTTACTAACGAGTCACAGAATACATTGGTTTGGGTGGTGATCTAGCCAATTTTGAACTTGATATAAATGAGTTTTACAATATGTGGCTCCCCCAGAATCCATGGAGCCAGTCTTCATTGAAAAATTGTAATTTACAGAATTTAATCTGGCTGTCTTTCTGAGTATTATTTTTCCTCACTTGTTTCAGAATCCGTGGAAGATTCCTTAATCTGCTAAGAATGTATTCTCTAATAGCTACATGCTCCATCTAGATCTAACTTAGATACACCGACTAACATAACTATAAATTCATGTGGGTTAAAGTGCGATTAAGGTTGAAATTAAGTTATATTTACCTCCAAAGTGAAGTCACGCCTGCATGTTTCGTTAGTAACTGAAGCAATTCCCTCGTTTTGTCAGAGAAATCAATAAATAATCCGTAATGTAGTAAACTATACAAATAAATTGTTATGCCCTTCGTATAGTTCGAGCCAGAGATTTTAAAAATGGCCTCAATTTTTATTTGCTGACTATTAAATATGGGTCCCACTTAAAAAATTTCTAACCGACCAAAATAACGTTATTTATAAATAACAATAAATAACGAAATAAATAACGAAATAAATAACGAAATAAGAAACGATAAATAACGATAAATAAAGATTAATACCTTATATAATGAAATAAATAACGGTGAATAACGTAAATAATCGGAATAACGAAATAAATATTTTATTTAAAAAACGGTCGTTACCCAATTACAAATGAAATTGCTTAACGATAAGTGAATATAAATAACGGTTAATAACGGTAAAATATGAATAAAAAATAATGGTGAATCACCAAATAAATAACAAAATAAATAACGATAATTAACGTTATTTATAAATATAGGAATAAGAAAATAAATAACGATGAATAACATTATTTATAAATAACAATGAATAACGTTCTTTATTATTGAATATATAAATAACATTAGTAACGAAATAAATAACGTTATTTATAAAAAACAAAATAAATAACGATAAATAACGGTATTGGAAATTTGCGTCTTTCGGGAGTTACTAAATAAATGGTTTCTAAACTAAAGTCAAACTTTGTTTCAACGTAGCTAATATACTAGCTACATGTTAAAACATCTACGAATTTTATTTAATTAACGGTCGTTTATCAATAACAAATGAAAGTATTTAACAATAAATAACGGTTACTAACGGTAAAATAACGAAATAACGGTAAATAAATAATTAAATATATAATGCTAAATAACAAAATAAATACGATAAATAATGTTATGTATAAGTAAAGAAATAAATAGCAATTAATAAAGCTATTTATCAATTAATAACGTTATTTAACATTGGGCAACAATAACGGTGAATAACCAAATAAATAAAGCAATAAATAACCATAAATAAAATAAGTTATAAATAACAACACAAAAAACGAGAAATTTCGATTATAACATTATTTATAAATAACGATGAATAACGTAATTTACAAATAACGATAAATAACGAAATAAGTAACGAAAGAAGTAACGATAAATAATGATAAATAAAGATTAATAATCTTATATAATGAAATAAATAACGATGAATAACGTACGTAAATAATCCTTTAATAACCTTATTTATAAATAACGGTGAATAACGAAATAAATATTTTATTTAATAAACGGTCGTTAATCAATTACAAATGAAACTGCTTAATGATAAATAAATAACGGTTAATAACGGTAAAATATAAATAAAAAATAATGGTGAATTACCAAATAAATAACGAAATAAATAACGATTATATTTAAATAACAGTGAATAATGAAATAAATAACGTTATTTATAAATAACGAAATAAATAACGATTAAACGTTATAGGAAATTTGCTTCTTTTGGAAGTTATTAAATAAATGGTTTCTAAATTAAAGTCATATTTGGTTTCAACGTAGCTAATATACTGCTACATGTTAAAATATCTACGAATTTTAATTTAATAAACGGTCGTTTATCAATTACAAATGAAACTGCTAAACGATAAATAACGGTAAAATAACGAAATAACGGTAAATAAATAATTAAATAAATAACGCCAAATAACAAAATAAATACGATAAATGATGTTGTGTATAAGTAACGAAATAAATAGCGATTAATAAAGTTATTGATTAATTAATAACGTTATTTAACGTTGAGCAACAGTAACGGTAAATAACCAAATAAATAAAGCAATAAAAAACCATAAATAAAATTAGTTATAAATAACCAAATAAAAAACGAGAAATGGCGATTATACCATTATTTATAAATAACGATAAATAACGAAATAAATAACGAAAGAAGTAACGATAAATAACGATAAATAAAGATAAATAACCTTATATAATGAAATAAATAACGGTGAATAACGTAAATAATTCTTTAATAACCTTATTTATAAATAACGGTGAATAACGAAATAAATATTTTATTTAAAAAACGGTCGTTACCCAATTACAAATGAAACTGCTTAACGATAAATAAATATAAATAACGGTTAATAACGGTGAAATATGAATAAAAAATAATGGTGCATCACCAAATAATTAACGTTATTTATATATATAGCAATAAGAAAATAAGTAACGATTTTAAACATTATTTATAAATAACAATGAATAACGTTATTTATTAATGAATATATAAATAACGGTCATTAACGAAACAAATAACGTTATTTATAAATAACAAAATAAATAACGATAAATAACATTATTGGGAAATTTGCGTCTTTTGGAAGTAATTAAATAAATGGTTTCAAAATTAAAGTCAAATTTTGTTTCAACGTAGCTAATATACTAGCTACATGGTAAGACATCTACGAATTTTATTTAATAAACGGTCGTTTATCAATTACAAATGAAACTGCTTAACGATAAATAACGATAAATAACGGTAAAATAACGAAATAACGGTAAGTAAATAATTAAATCTATAACGCTAAATAACAAAATAAATACGATAAATAATGTTATTTATAAGTAACGAAATAAAAGTAGCCATTAATTAAGATATTTATCAATTAATAACGATATTTAACATTGGGCAACAATAACGGTGAATAACCAAATAAATAAAGCAATAAATAACCATAAATAAAATTTGTTATAAATAACAAAATAAAAAACGAGAAATGGCGATTATAACATTATTTATAAATATGATGAAAACCGTAATTTATAAATAACGATCAATAACGATTAATAACGTTATTCATAACGAAATAAATAACGACTAATAACGTTATTTATCGATATTTAATACCGTTATTTATAAATAACGGTAAATAACGACATAAATAACGATTAATACTGTTACAGAAAATGTGTGGCTCTCAAAAGATATAACTATAAATTTTCTCTGTCAAATTTTGTTTTAACGTAGCAAATACACTAGCTAGATGTTAAACATCTACGTTTTTTATTTAATAAACGGTCGTTTATCAATTACACATGAAACTGCTTAACGAGAAATAATGGTAAATAACAGTAAAATAACGAACTAACGACCAATAACGCTAAATAACGAAATAAATATCGATGAATAACGTTATTTATCAATAAATAACATTATTTAATGTTGAATAATGATAACGGTGAATATGAATAACGTTAAAAGAAATAACGTTATCTATTAATAGCGAAACATATAAGGGAACATATAGGCGGCTATTGATTGGGAATCGCCTAAATTTTAAAAGTTTCCAACATGAACAATGCACCTCGAGAAAAAATTGTGGTGGAAAATTGAACAAAACGGTCTTGATTCTCATTTTCAAGAGGATTTAAGATGCTTGTAAGAATATTTGTGAAATGAAAATGTGTGAGACACAACGTTGGTTTGTGAATGGGTTGTGAAATGATTGTATAGTGACTTTTACATACAATCGTTATTTTTCTAGCTGTGAAAATAATCAAATGACAAAGAGCGTTTGTTTTACAACCTGTCGGTACAACCTACGCCATATTATAAAGACAATTTCAGACAATCCATTTCGGAAAAAGTGGTAGTTTAAACATAATTAAGTTGGTCGACCTTTCACGGGTCGAAGTAGTTTTTTTTTATTTGTTTTTATTGAACTTGAGAAACATGGAATTACAGGAAGCTATGAATAATCTAGTCATTTATGTCGTAAATGTCTAAGTCATCAACTCGTAACGCATAGCAGATCTTATAAAGAAGTAACATTAGTCATCCACTCCTATATAATCAAGTAGATCACTCAATGACATCAGCATCCAAAGGGACTGTAAATTTCGATGTCAGTTCAGGCGATAAATACAAGAAATACTTGTTCCAAAAGGGACAAGTCGTATATGGAAAGTCATACGTGCTTCTTAATGTTTTATTTTTCTGTAATTTGATAGATGAAGAAACCGCCAAAACGCTACACTAAAGGGACCAAAACAATATAAAACTAAATAGGCAGTAGACACCACTTGACTAATGAAGAACAGCAAAAGAGTATTCTTGAATTGTCCGGAGTTTTGACCAAATCAAACAAATACACTATCGATTATGTCCGAACTGTTACAACGAATGAATTTGTGTGCCAACACTTTGAAAACAGTAATGCTGAAAGATTCACTCAAGAGCAAATTTTGCTCTATATCCAAATAGTTTCCTTGATTATTATAGCTAAATGAAAGTGACCATGAGGGGAAGACCATCAACATTGCCAAATCTGAATTACAAGTTCACTCGACTGGTAAATTTGAAATCCGAATCTAAATTCAAATTCAAATCAGCCCAAAATAAACTTTGCCTAGCAAACCAAGCGATGCAAAAAAGGACCTGACACATGAATGGCGAAAATTAAACTGTATAAAGTTTCTCGACACGAATTGTTTTACAAATAATGACAGTTTGTATATTAAACCGAGTACTGATCGTTTATACTCTAACTTAATTGGGATTAATTGCCTACTTACAGTTACCTCCGCTTTGATGCCAATTAGAAAAATTTAGAAGTCCGAATTTAGTTTGGATCATAAAGTTAGTGTAAAGCTATATACTAGGTGGGTATTGCTGTCGTGGCTTATTTCCGAGTATAATTACGTTCTCGTCTGATGTTTTTTAATAAGAATTACAATATACAGCATTCAGCACATACAGCAAACTTGTAAAATTATTTGATCAAACTTCTCTAATATTCTGGGATTGATTTATTCTAGCATTTATCATTGATGATGGGAATCAACGATACACAATATTGAAACTTTTAAATAAAAATTGAAGCCTTAAATTCTCATTACCTCGAATTATCTTTGCAGTTTTAACAAATATACAAGAATTGCTGACAAAAATGCTTAACGTGTTGTACTATCAGTATCTGTCTAATCGTTCGTGATATAAATCTTGAGATGATCCAAATTCTCACTAAAAAGTAATGCATGACGGCTATCAGACATTGTATCACCAAGAAAAGCACCCCAAAATTTGGACTAAATGGTTAGTTAACTAACTAGCGAATGCCGAAAGCAACATTGGCACATAAAGATCAATGACTTTAGTCTTGGCTCGAAAACGTTTTAATACTTGGTCAAAAGGTGATATACGCTTTCTCAATGATTTTTTATGTAACTTTAACGGATAAGGACACGTTCAACACTCGAAAACTGAAGGACCCATAGTATTGTTATCAATTGAAATGATTAAGAGAAACAATCTGATTGGAAGAGAAAAGCAAACAAAGTTCACTTAAAGTAAACGGAATATTGTCCAAATCCAAGAAATACCACATCGATGATGTTTGAGCCGTCTTTAGAGTTACCAACAATTTGATGTAAAAGGATGTGAAAGTTGCAAATTTGAGGTAGAAGTAGTTTTGACAAAAGTCATAAAAACTTTTCACCATAACAGGAATGACAGGTGCAATGTATGATGAAGTCAATCTTATATTACTTAATCATAACCATCTTCTTACATATAACGACTATTAAATGGAATTTAAAGAACTAGATTGTAATCATTGGAACCTCATATGGCTGAATGTTGGGAAATGATATTGCGTTCCATTAAAAAATGTACTAAAGGTTCAATGTCCCAACGAAGTTCAGATATTTAAAAGTGGTGAGGTGGTTTGATGTAATAGACTCTCGTTTAGAACATGGATGGTAACATGGATGGAAAAGAACGGCACTCATGTAGAGATGGTCTTAAAGTAGATGCCGTGTCAGAAAAAAGAAGCGGCAGGATAAAAAACGGTATATAAACGAAATAAAAAAGCAACGGTATATAAACGAGAGAAATAACAAAAGATGTAAGTCCCGACGTCGCACCAACAAAGGATTTAAGGTTGATTGCAAAAAACGGTTTTAGATTACCAGCGTCAATCAACTAAAAATTGATTAAATACGAAAATTGAATCACTAGTGATTACCGTCATTGTTTCTTTAATCGAATCTATTTCGTTACCTCCACCACAAATACTGTCAAAAGCTGATTGACATACAACAACCCATTTTAACTTGAAAATGAGGTATGTGACTGAATAATTATGAATTTTTTTTTCATTTGAAGCTCAATCTAGCATCCTTGTTTCAGAACCGTGATTATTTTTCCTACGGTAGCTACGGCTTTAACCGTTATAGTGGCAAAATTTGATACACTCTTGTAAATCCCGAATTATACGAAAAAGATCCAAGAAAAAATATTGAAGCAGGCAGTTTTGTCAACTATAAACTAAATATTCCACGATTTATTAATTAAAAACTATTATGGTGTCAAATAAAGTGTAAATAAATTAGATTTCTTGCAATTGTATGACGTACTTGTCAAAAAACGGTTAATTCAATTGATTTTAAATGTTTAATCAATTATTTTAAAATCTAAATTGTATTAATTTTAAAGTTTTGTGTCAAATAAAGTAATATAAATTAGATTTTCGGCAAATAATGTATTGGTCGTAAAACGGTAAATTCAATTGTTTTGTATCGTTTATCAATTTTTTTCGAAATCAAATTTATATTAATTTAAAAATTTTATGTCAAATTAAGGGCATATAAATTTGATTTTCGTGCAATTATATGATGCATTTGTCTTAAAACGGTTAACTTAATCGATTTGTAACTTTTAATCAATTTTTTTAAAAGTCAATTTGAATAAGGTGAAAAATCCAAAAATAAGGTGGAAAAATAAATTTGCAATTTACAGGTGAAAACTAATGCCATTTGTTACTGCCTACAGCTTGGAGATATTGGTTTAATAAACGATTTGGTTCTTAGGAAACCTATATATAGATTACTGTTGGATGGTGGCCCACTGGATTTGCTGATGAGAGACGTCAGAATGTAGAGCAGTTCAGAAAAATTGTGCTTAACTTTGGCCACCGGGAAACCGGGCTAATTCTGTTACTTATCCTACGCCACAAAAAAAATGCTAGTTACCGATCGCTTAGGTGTCAGTAACCGGCTCGAAGCTGTCATATAACTAACATTCCTTTCACTCCTTCGGTTTTGTCATATGTTACATGGGTGTACAGTGGTGCCCATTTTAAAAGTTCCTGATTCGTCCTTGACCGTACATTCCAATCAGTCAATCAATCAATACGTTTTATCAACTATAAACTACAATCTCATATTAAATCACCCTTTATATACTTATACATATATGAATGCAGCTGCTGCTACTATATATCGAAACTAAATAAAGGAAGGAAATTTTATTTTTCCGCTTTTCATTTCGCTCTGTGTATATATGTCCTGTTTTATAATACATTTATGTGTTTGTGTACGTACGTATGTATAACGGTAATAATTTTTCCGTCTTGTTTTCATTTTTTTTTTGTTTTTGTTCGTTTTCCTTTTTGTGCTGCTCAGTTCCGAAGCAATAACATAAATTGAAATGAATTGAAATTAATGAATGAATGGCTGATGAAAATTTGTCTGTTGTTATATTATAGAGATCGTATTTTTATTAAAATTTACCATTTTTTATTTTTAGTTTTTTGGTACATAGAGAGAGAGCGTGAATGTTAAACGTGAAACTGTTATTTTTTTTATATATCAATACACTGTACATTTATATGATAGTTCGCTGAGCTATACGTTTTTTGTCGTTAAAGTTTTTTTTTTTTTTAGAAATTCTATTACATAACGCAAATACATATTATGGCAGTAGTAAAGAGATCTAGCTAGACAAAATGAAAGCTGAGTATAAAAAAATAAAGAAAATTTTTTTTTTTTCGTTTTTTGCTTAATTTAGAATTGTGATAAATTGAAAAAATATTCTATTTTTTTTTTAAATGTTTTCTAGAAAAATAAAAAAATATATATTTTGCTATATAAAGCTGTTTTAGATTTATCATTATTATCTTTAGAAAAAGCAAAATGAAAAAAAAACATTGTTTTTTCCAAGCTTTTCAAGGTTTATGTAAGATTAATAAATTTTCAATGAAATAAGAGCTTTGTGTAAAGATTTGTGTTTTTTTTTTTTGGGAGAATTATCAGTTATTTTCAATATTTTGTTTCATGATAATAGACACTTATAACACCATTTCTAGGACAATTTTGATCTAGATTGGTAGACGACCAAAATCTGAGATAAAGACTAGAATCAAATATGACTTCTCTGTGACAAGCTTGCTTGATTATCAATATTTAAGAATTTTTCACTTTTTCAAAGATTAACATTGGTCGAAGAAATAAGAGGCCCCAAAGTGCTAGGTATTAAAACAAAGACTCGGAAACAATGAATAATTCATACCTTAGTAGAAAAGCTTGATAAAATTACTCCAAGTAAAACAGTTAACAGGTAACAATTTTCCAATGCATGAAATGCAACACTCTGGTAGCATGTCAAAAGTCAAAAAGAAGCGTAACACAGTAAAATACTTGCACGCATAATGTACAGGATATACTATTTTATAAACAAATGTAGATAAAAATGTCTGATTGTTTAACGACAATATGGTATGATGCTATTATTAACGAGCGCGTTTATTTAGCAGCAGCGGCGTATTGCCAAAGTATGAGCAGAAATAGCTACATATCTGTGTAGTTAGTGAAAACCGGAGCAATATTTGGCTGGACTGATTCAACCATGGTGCTGCCTTTGTTATGAAATGACCTAGTCAAGTGGGAGAATTTTGTAGGAAATAGAGTATCCTACATTCTGGACAAGATACTTCGTGAGAGATCAACAATATGACATTCTACCACAATCTTTAATGAAGCCTGCACAATGGAGGAATGGGCCGACTTAATTAATGTTATAAGTCATTTTTCCTAAACAATATCCGACTTTGCTAAAGAGTGAAATAGTTAATTGAGAAATGAAGACACGAACATAAATGTACATCACATAGTGCATTGTAGCGATGTCTTAAGAGATAAGTTAAACAGAATATCTTCATTTCAAAAATGAATCCAAATTCTTAGATTTTTTAGAATTCAGGCAAAATTGCAAAACCTGTACCCATTGTATTTTTAAGCGGAAGTACTAAGTAGGCCATTTATATAAAGCATGTAAGAGGTTTTGAGATGAAATCAAAATCCCCACTAAATCCTCTCATGTCAATGAAAGCAAGAGATAAACATCTGTAGCACCATTCATAAGTGCAATGGTGTTATGTGTTTCAATGAGTGACTTTAAAATTAGTTCAATGGATGAATGACTCATCACCTGAGTACTGTGGATCCTCACTAAGATTTCTTCTCATCAGAGTAAATTAGTGGATTATCAATGGTCGTAACAGGTCAAATTAAACTCGTAACTGGTCGTAAACTAAATTAATATTTCTGAGCCGTAACAGTATTTTGGCTATTTTCTTGGGCTTTTCCTTGATTTCTGGATCTACTTTCATCAAAGACAAAGGTAGCCCCAATCAAAACGATATTGTCACGACTTGAATTATGTGGAGCCATGTTACTCTCAACATTGATGGAAAAGGTAACTAAGTCACTGCATGAATCCAATATAGACGTACACTTCTGGACTGATCCCATGATTACGGTACCATGGACTCGGGGAAATCCTTACAAATACAAAACCTCCGTGGCAAATAGAATTTCAGAAATTCAAGGAAAAACCAGTCCAGTACAGTGGAGACATATAAGTTCGAAAAAAAATCCTACTGATTGCGCTGCTAGAGGAGTTCATCCAAACGAATTAAGGAAATACACATTATGGTGGACTGGACCAGCATGGCTGCAACTAAATAAAAAAAACTGACCACGACAACCGTTTATGGGTGAGAATATAATAGCCCCAGAATTGAAACGGGTATTTTCAGCTACAAGCTTCACATTAGTCAATCCCTTTGAAAAGCTAATAAAAAGGATATATAAGGTGAACAGATTATTCCGCATCATAAGCTATTGTTGGCGTTTCATCAAAAGATGTTTAAAACAGAAACCTTGCGATTATTCAGAAATTATTCAGAACAGTTCAACGTCAAGATTTTGAAGAAGAAACTAAGTGCATACGAAAATACGGATCAGTATCTGCAAAAAGTAATATCCTGTCACTTAATACTTTCATTGACGAACAAACGATACTTCGAGTAGGAGGTCGCATAGCCAATAGCAATCTAGATTTCGAAGCCAAATATCCAATACTGCTGCCACCGAGGAATCATATAACGAAACTATTAATGTGCATCTGCACATCTAAAAACACTACACGGAGGAACTCAATTACCTTTAGCCAACTTACGAACGGTTTATTGGTTTACAAATGCTATTCCACATCTTCAAGAAATGCTAACTACAGGCGGAACAGCATGACATTTCATACCGCCCTAAACACCACATTTTGGAGGATTTTGGGAAGCTGAAGTCAAATCAATGAAGCTCCATCTCCAGCGAGTAGTTGGTGAGAGTAAACTTACACACGAGGAATTGGCCACAGTGTCATCTCAAATCGAGGCATGCCTAAATTTGAGACCTCTAACGACAGCATCTGCAGATCCACAGGTGATGATACTAACACCAGGTCACTTTTTAATTAGGGTGTCGCTAGTGGCTCAAGCATAGAGTCAAGCATACTGAAAGAAAACCTTTCTCGTGTTCAGCGCCGGAGGTTAGTACAGAAACTTGTTTAACATTTTTGGAAGCGCTGGTCAACCGACTACTTAAATACCCTTCAAATGCGAGGAAAATGGAACATTCAACAACCCGAGGTGAACATAGATGATTTCGTCCTCATCAAAGAAGATAATATTCCACCTACATGGTGGTCTCTTGGACGAACTATACAGCTCCATCCTGATAACGATAATTTAACGAGAGTAGTAATAATTAAAAACAGCAGTGGTGGTAAATTTAAGCGCCCTACTACAAAGGTGTGCCCTCTTCTGATTAACGAAACAGCGCAACTGCAAAAAATATACCACAGAAGGAAACTCGAAGAACTTATACCAGCACAACCTCCAGCTGGTGACAATGCCTTGTAACAATTACAAATCTCAACGAAGGAACAGCAACAATTGATGTTCCATACCATTTAACTACCTTTACTCATGAACCCGGGATTTATTTCGAGCATATTGGAAACATAAGATTCACCAATAATCAATTGAAAATCATCGCATATGTAAATCTTACAATGTACTATAAAGAATTAAATACATATCGGATCTGGGTGGGAAAATTGGACCATCTCTTTATAAGGCCATCAACAGCCAACTTCAACATATTCTATCAGATATCGAGTTTAAAAATGAGATACTTCAAAACGACGAGAAAAGCAACAGACAAAGAAGAGGTGCCATCAACATAATAGGAAACATAGCAGGTGATCTATTTGGAGTACTCGAGAGCCGTGTAGTAGAACATTTCAACCAGGAAATAGAAAATGCCAAGGTGAATCAACGGTATTTACTACAGCTCTACTTCTATTTCCGACACCAACATCAATTTATTAAAAAAAAAAGAAGCAGAGACAATGCACCACTTAAAATGTTCAACCAACAGATCAATGAGCAACTAAACGACCTTAACAATTACAGCTCCGGCTATATATACGCTAATTGTCATTTTAAACTTCAAAAAAGTGCACCAAACCTTAATCAATGCAATAATGGATACTCATAATAAGGCAATTAGCACAATTTTTCACCACTGTAAACACACTGACGACGGCTACATATGTACACTACTCCATCAGGTATATTTAGCTTATGCAAATAATTCGATATGTAAGTTACAATTATTACAATCGGCTAAAGTAAACGACTGCCAGGTAGTATACCAAGTAACCAGAAAACAAATGGACAAGTGGATTCGGTTTAAAAACAACACCTGGCTATTTTCATTAGAACACAAACAGGTAGCTACCATAGTGTGTGAAAAAAAGTGTTTTCGACACCTATACCGATAACTGGAAAAATTACACTTAAGCAAGGGTGTACACTAAAACTGGCTTGGTTACTTTAAAAAGTCACAAAATAATGAATAATAAAATTGACTTATCATTCGTGCCGATAGTTAATTTGTCGATTGACTGGTCATTAGGTTGTTCAAATAAGCTACAAGCACCAACAAATGAAAGCAATTTTTAAACTCTCTATGAAAAAATAGCAGAGCTGGAAAATGTCAATCTACCAATTTCAAATCATCATGTGCATCACTATACGACTATATTTTTTTACAGTAAAGTTTTTACGGAATATTTATTCGGACACAAATTTACACGCACCGTCTCTACTTTGTAACGAAACATGAAAGAAGAGGGAAAAATGGCACTATGGTACAGTGAAAGGCAGGCATAAATAGAAAAATATAATATGACAAGCAGATGGTAGGCAAATATTTAAGCAGATAGTAGGCAAATGAATTTGGTTAAAAACAAAAAAACAAGGCAACTAGAGAAATGGAAAGATATGTTTAAGGAAACTGTATCTATCCATCAATGGAGTAAGATGTTAATATTCGAAGAAAATCAACCGATCCTAGACCATTATATCTAGGCCAATACACCAAAGCCCTTATCTTTAGGAATTTACGTGAAAAAATACGATTTCCAAATAAAATCGAGTTCTCAGGCGATTCTTTGCTAGAAACAGGAACAAGTGCGTAAGTGTAAGATGCAAGACTTCAAAATTCGCTCGTGTTTTAATCTAATAAATGACACAGAAGATCTACTGGATTGCGTAAGCAGCCGAGATAAACATCAGTACAAGCGATAGATTTAAGGTGATATGTTAGAATATAAACAAAACATCTGCATGAAGACATATTTGAGAAAGTCACCACTGAGGAAGAATTCAAGAGAATATACTTTAGCAAAGAATATTAATCTGGTTTAGTGAAATGCGGTGAAGTCCTGAGATTCAAACTGAAGGCTGTAACCAAAGAAAATTCAAAGGAAGAAATTGCAAAGGTAAATTTCTTTTCTTTACCGTTTGTCAAGCCACAATACAATTAAGCTTTATCCCAAAAAAATATAAGTTAACCAACATAATCTGTGTAAGATGTGTTTAAACCAGTTCTACGTGCAATGTTTAAATCTTACACGTTTAGTTAGTAGGGGAGTCAAATCTCTCAGCAAATAATGGTTGTCAAAAGCAACCTATCTAAAGAACAAATCGAAAAATCTACCGATTATAATTTTAGCCATGACCATGGTTAGTATACAACTAGAAAAAAGTAAACAATTTTCCATAACTTATCCGAGTGCTAAAAGATTCCAAATCATATACCTCGTTTATTACTGAGGAAGCCACCAAAAGGATAAAAAGAAGGCAACAACAAAAGAGGCCTTAGTATTACCATGTATAACACATTCTTACCCCAAACAACGCGTTGATCGCAGACAATGGAACCACTTAAATGATAATTTATAGGCTGATTCAAACTACATCTAACAAAGCAAGGTAGATTTTTAATTAGACGCAGATTATTTCCTTAGATTTTAATGAATCAAGTGGTAAAAGGGAATCAGGGAGAACCAACCGCGTGAGAGGCTGAGCTATGATGGATCATTTTTATCTATAGACCAGCAATATTACCAACAAATTTTAAAGATAAAAAAAGTGTATCAGCTACCAACAAAAATATTTAGGATGACATCTGTTTCATAAGGGTCATCAAAAC